>CM037587.1:23437359-24037359 GCA_021018995.1 Chloranthus sessilifolius | reverse complement strand
CATATCTATAGTGATGAGTTTAGGGTACTTCTCCAAACTCTCGACTTATCGTTCCCAGGTAGCTTATTTCAGTGAATGGTGCTGCCACTGTACTTTGACGAAGCGTTTAGATTTACCCTTGATGAGCTGCTCCTTCCGTTCTACAATACGAACCGGCTTCTCTATGATGGTCAGATCATCCCTGACTTTAGTCGGCTCGATATTAAAGACGTGAGATGGATCGGGTAGGTATTTTCGCAATATGGAGACGTGAAACACATTATGTATACCGGTGAAGTATTTCGAAAGTGAAATTCGGTAGGCCACGTCGCCGATGGGATTAATCCCATGAGCAATGATCTTTTACACCTTCTCTTTCATTTTGTCTTTTTCTGCACCCTCAATCTGGGCAACCCTAGACATTGAATCAACCCGAACACGAGTCCCATAAATTTTTACTTTGTCAGTGTCCATGGCAGTATTTGCCACCAAAATGTTTGCATTTTCTATCAAGCGTCTTTTACTGTCAGCGTAGGCTTTCTGACAGTTTTGAGCTTCCTTCAACCTTTGGCGGATAACCTTAAACTTTTCAGTCGTGATTTGTACGAGTTTCGACCCAAACATTTTTTTTTTGCCAATTTTATCCCAACAAAGAGGCGTCCTACAGCTTCGGCCATAAAGGGCTTTGAAAGGTGACATCCCGATACTTGCCTGAAAGTTGTTGCTATAGAAAAATTCGCTCAAAGGAAGGTGGTCATTCCAATTTCCTTGGAAGTCTAACGTGTAGGCTCGAAGCATGTCTTCTACGATCTGATTAACTCTTTTGGTATGCTGATTAGTTTCTAGATGGAAAGCTGTACTGAAGTTTATTCTTGTACCCATTGCTTCCTGAAATTTCCTCCAATGCTCTTAGGTGAACTTCGTGTCTCTATCTGACACAATGCCTATAGGGACCCCATGAAGCTTGACTATTTCCTTTAGATACATCTCAGCAAGTTTGTCCCCACTATCGTTATTCTTGAAAGGTAGGAAGTGCGTTGACCGGGTCAATCGATCTATAATAACTCAAATGACATTGTGCTTTCTTGAAGTTCTTGTGAGTCCAACTATAAAGTCCATAGAGATGTTCTCCCACTTCCACTCGGGAATCGGTAAGGGCTGCAAAAGACCGACTTGTTTCTGATGCTCAACTTTTACTTACTGCCATACCAGACACCTGAAGACATATTCGACAATCTCTCTCTTCATATTCAACTACCAATAATTGTTTTGAATATTTCGGTATATATTCGTGCTACCTGGGTGCACCGAATATCCAAATTTGTGTGTCTCCTCGAGAATCTTATTTTGCAAGGTTACAACATCCCGAAATAGGAGGGTCCCATCACTGCGCATAGAAAAGTTTGGTTTAGGGCCCTCAGCTAACTGTCCCACAATCTTCTGAACTTCAAGATCTAGGGGTTGATCGGTTCTGACACGATCAACAAAGGTAGGCTTGACCATCATACTGGCTAGGTACACTCCACCAATTTTGTCAAGTCACACATCTAACCGAGCAATCTCATAGAGTGGCTTCCAAGCTTCAGACGTGCTAGCAGTCCTGAGGATTTTCGACTTATAGCGTGATTAGACACATAATATATCATTTTATCACCCTTAACTTAGTAATGCTAGGACTTAGTTTATTACTAATAAGTTAATGATATGCAGATATTAAGGATAATTAATAAAAGAGAGCCAAAATGTTAATCTTTGCCAAAATGAACTCAAAAAGAACAGTAAAAGACAATTAAGCGTAAAAAAATAATTCATCGTCTACTGAAGAATGAAAAATCATGTTTTAGGATTTTGCAGACGATTAGCATTGTTACTAAAGAGCTATAGAAAATCGTAATTTACGATTCTTCGGAGAAAGAGTATGTTGTAAAAGAAAAGCGATGAATCGTAATTCAGAGAATCGTCAAGTCAAGTCAACTATGAGAAAGCTATGAAAGATGGAAAATCGTGATTTACTATTTTCTAAGAAAAGAGAAGAAAGAGAATAATCGTGATTTACAATTATGATTATGAAAGCTTTCCCACCATTACGACTGCAGTTGCTGATCACGTGAGAATGAATACTGCCATATATAGAATTAGAAGAACTCTTGAATTAGAAGTTTGGCTAAGCACGGATTTGAGAGATTGATGAAGAAGAATCTAAAGAGGACTTTGCTACTAAAATAAAGGAATAATCCAAAAGTGCATCAACTAAAGAAAGCAACGAATTATAAGATTAGAAGTAGAGATATAATAGGAATCTTTTATTTATTTTATTAGAATTAGAAGTTGTAAACTGACTCCTTATGATCTATAAATAAGAGAGCCCGGTGTAGGAATAAATCATTGAAGAAATTCTTAGCATTAATTGACGACTGAGGTTGAGTTTTCTTTTGATCAATTTAGAATAGATTTTTATTACTTTGTAGATTGTTATCCAAGGTTTCTCAAGAGCAATTGATGACTGCTATTGGGTAGTGAAGATTAGTGTAGATATCTGTAGTTTTTCAGAAGCAATTAATGACTGCGGCTGAGGGGTGAAGGATATATTTACTTTGCTTTCTAGTTTAGATTTTATTTTTTTTTATTTCCTGCTTTGTAAACGTCTTCAGATTTTAATTTGAATTGACGACTCAGGTTGAAGTTTGCATATTAGTGTAACGGTGTTTACTTTTTCATCTTCAGTTTTCTAGAATTTGATTGACGCCTAAGTTTTAAGAGATTGGTGATTAGATTAAATCTGTATTGATAAGATGTTAGTTTTGATTGATGACCATAATATGAAGTTTGAAGATTAGGATTTATTTTTTGCAATTTAGATTAATAAACAATTCTTTATTCATATTTCTCCAGTAGTTTAGGATCTTAAAAGATAATTATAAGTTTTCAGAAAAATTGAATTAATATAGTAAACCGATCTCTGTGGGAACGATCCTTTACTAGTACTATGATTTCCACTGTGCACTTGCAATAGGTTAAGACTTAATTAGATACACATATAAGTAACCCGACCAAGTTTTTGGCGTCGTTGTTGGGGATTAACACTTTAGTATATTAATTCAAGAAAATAAGTATTTATTTTTCTCTTTTTATATTTCTTTATATTTTTAATTTTCTTTGATCACTTCTTAAATCTTTCACAGGTTTATTCGGAGTGACGACTCAGACTCTCAACTTCCCTTGATCAGAAAAGCTCGAGGCTTAGATTTGTTCTCTCTCCCTGCTTTTTAGAATAAAAATTAGATAAATTTAAAAAAAATACCAAAAATAGAGTTTTCCTTTTTGCATCACACCTGATCTCGAAGCCTAGATTTCTTCGAGTGTGATCCAAAAATTGAAAGAACTCTTCGACGTAATTTGGTAGAACTTATGTTGTATCCTAAAAAATATAATAAATAAAAATATGCAAAACAAACAAAAAAATAATTCAAAAATTCAAAAATCAAAAAAATATATAAACACCTAAATATATATATATATATATATATATATATATATATATATATATACTTTAAAATAAAAAATATAGTTTACCCAGTAGCATCTCTGACCGCTATGTTTTGTATTAAAAATTTCTCAACATATACTTATATTTGACAGAAAACTCAAAGTTGGGGAGCTAATGCTAAGGAAACAATACCTACACAACCGCCTTGTCTGGAGGAGATCAAAACCTACAAGGGAAGTACTTAAAGTTATTTTGGCAGCATGCCCAGGAAACAACTACCAGGGGAAGGACTTCCTAATCCTTAGAATGCTATCCATAACTCAATGATCATCATGACTCGTAGCCTAAATAAGCATAACCATATATATATATATATCATCCACATAGTCATCACGAATCATTCACCAGTTGTAGGTCATTATTTTCGAAAGATATTTTGGGGATCATCTAACTCATTAATCACATTCCTGTTCGGGCAAGTTGATTGAAAGGTCTAGTGGATCATGAAACCCTCTTTTGAAATGTAGAAAACTCTGGATTCTCATCCACCTCTTCTAGCCATTGGAGTCGATGTTAGAGCGCGAAAAATGAAATGTAAGGTTCTATCAAATCTTATAATTCTTGCATTAGCATGTCATTTCAAAAAATATACATACATGCTTTAAAAAAAAAAAAGCACAACCGAGCGAGAGCATATGACGAATGAATAAGTCAATGAGCCTAGGGAAGCATAAACAAATTGTGAGAGCATTTATAGTATTTTTATTAGGAAAGCATAAGCAAACCGCGAGGGCATCCCTGACATCTTTACACTTCTAGATATCATTGTACGGTGGTGGGAGGTGGACAAAACTCCTGCTAACCATAAAATTTGATGATTTGATAGTGCTAAACCATGACGGAGAGCTCAATTATGATACCGTATTATCCACCCGAGATGAAAGTAGTTGATTACTATTTCATAAAGCTGTTAAATAATAAGCTACCCCCAGATTAATATACCTTACCTCCTCTTCACCCTTAATTTTTCTTTTCGGATAATGAGTCAAATGACTTTCAAAATCTCTTTCAGAATAAAACTGAAAATTTTTGAATGATAAGGGATGCAACCACTCACTATCTACCATTCACCTTATCCTTGTTAAAAGCTATGATACATGAGAATCATTTAGTACCTGCAGAATCAAGTCTAGCACATGACCAAAATAATCAAATTACTTCCCAATAATGGATCATTACAAATACACTCCAGGATATTTGCGAGGCCAAAAAAATTTTCACTTTCACTTGACACTGGGACATTATTTTAGCACCAACACATTAGCAACGATAATCGGGTCATGAGACCAACACTTAAAACTGAGGCATTTGTTTTAAATTTTATTTCATTTCTTGTTTTCTCCCCCAGTGTCCCACCGTGGAACCAAAAATATAGTAACAATAATAAAATATTTTCCTTAGTCCCACCGTGCGACCCAAAAAATAAAAATAAAATAAATAATAATAATAATATACACTTATTTTTTAAAATCCCACCGCGAAAAATAAAAATACTCTACTCTAAAAGTCCCATTGTGAACAAAACAAAAAAATATATTTTTTTTTACTCCATCCTCCCTTTGTCCCACCGTATAAACAAAAAATTACCTTAAATCCCACTATGGAAAAAAAAAAACCTTTTATAGTCCCATCGCACAAACTAAAAAAAAAAAGAAGAGAGAGAGAACTTTCTCAATCTCTTTCACCCTCAAATCTCTACAAAACAAATAATTAAAACCCTCCTCAAATCTCTTTACTGTCCCTTCTCATCACCCTATCTCACCCTCTCTATTGCATCTATACAACTCATCTTACCGAGAATGAGACTGCAGAATCACTCCTAAACAATAACGTAAGAATCTTTTCTTCATAGAATAATCGAATATTCCCCGATGGATACACTTTTTTCGAGTTGCATCTCGATGCACTCGTTGCTGACATCACTTAACATCTTTCGACACATTTTATCTTAAATTTATCTTATTATCACTCTGATTGCACCACCTATGCCTCAACTACGGTATAGTACCTCGTACGGTCACAAAGAATATTTATCATCCTATCTCGAGCAAAGATTCACCTCTACACGCGAGTCTCTGCACTCATTCAGGTGAGTATCATTTCTTCACTCGATATTTCATAAATATAATTTAACTAACATTAAGTATCAAAATATTTTTAAAATCCAACTCTCCTTATTCACGAAACTATCGTAGTCCTCTCATAAGAGATAATCATCGGTATCCGTGAGAAGGTTAGAAGGAGTATCCGGCATATCAATCGTCGTCTTGACAATCAAACAAAGTTTGTGTCTCCAAATCCCGTACCAATAGATCTACTCAGCGATGTCTCGGGAGCCACGTTTTCTGAAGTTTTCACCAAATTGATCTTAAGTTAAAAACCCGAATTTTCAAAATTGCTAACTATCAGATTTCTATCTCTCATACATTCTTTCTCCTGGGAGACCGAACACTGAGTTTGCTTAACTTTGAGAAATTACAAATGTCCACTGGAAATGGACCCTTGACGCGTCATTGTTGTGAGCAATGATGTGCTCGGTCTGACATAATCTGCGAAATCCTTCACCATTATTACATCATACTATTTGGTCATTTGACCTTATTTCGTGATATTCGTATGACGCCACCGATACTTTGTTTATGTCAAATTTCTCCCATTTCACTGTGATATGCAACAGGTTGTGATATGCGACGGGATGCGATATGCACCCGCGACTGTGGATACACCTCTCGACTACTACCAACAGGCTTGCGAATATCCTTTATTTAGCTTGCGCCAACAGATAAGAAAGTCAAACATTTCATATCAACTCCTCAGTTCACACTTGTAATCTCTCAAAGAAACGAGAAGGCACCCTGAAAGAGGGGTGTTTACTTCTTCGATGCATTCTTGCTCCACAAGAACGTGCTGAAGAGGGGCATCTGTAGACACCCTATTTTTGCCTTCTCGGAGTATACAAACCTGATCGGTCAACCCTTGACATTGCCCATGACTTTTGTAAAGGGACCAACCCTCTCTAAGAGTCCTAAAACCTTAAAAATCATACAATCAAAAAATTATGCACCATAACAATAGTGTATAGTTAAGCCCCAAGCCTTGTTGACCGTATGTTAAAGGTTGAGCTAGAACCCTGACAATATATTCCCCATTTGGAAGCCCAGATGTGAACTTTTTTTACCGGACTTTGATATTTTAGCAATACTTTAATATGATAGAATTTATGGGCTTTAAAGTTTCGCAAAAAGGCTTGCCATTTTAAAGTTAGAAATTTGACCAAATTGTAAAAAATCTGATTTTGTTCTTGAACTGGAACAAAGTCTTGAGGTAGAGTAATTTTCCAAGTGGTGGTAGTTGTTTACAATTAATGCATTTTTTCAATGAGACCTCGACTAGCTTTAGAAACGACAATTTCATGAACCAACTTGCAAATGTTTCACCACAATAGTCCTCAATATGTTACCTTTTTAGTGTGTGAAGTGGTTTGAGTCCTTTCATCACTTGTTCTGCCCATTTCACCGATTTTCTTCATCATCGTCATCCCATGATAACCTTGTGAAGATGATATTTTTCTTTTAAGCATGCTTCATTGGCTCTTGTAGCATCTTTTAAGTTTTTGAGTTTCTCAATTCTCAATTCACCTCTAAAGTTTAAGCCTTTTCACTCTCCTATACTGCATCCCGCTTTTTCAGAAACAACAAACATTGACAATATCTGAAGTTGGCTCAATTCTGAAATCTTTATTGGAATGTGACTCAATGAGTTACAACTGTCAGTGTAGAGATGTCTTAGGATAATTATCTTGTTCAGGCTTTTTGGTAATTTCCTTAAATGACTACAACCTGAGAGCTTTAGCGTTTGCAAAAGTAATAGCTTATAGAGGGTTTCAGGCAACTGTTCTATATCATTTTCAGAAAGGTTAAGGTACCTTAAATGCTGCAACTTGTCTATCGAACTTGGCAAGTTTTTAATGCCCATACAATTCAAGTCCATCACATGTAAGCACCTCAAAAATGTGAAATTTTTTTAGGGACAACTGTAGTTTTTTTCATGTTCATTCAAAAAAATAAAGTGCGAGACTTATTTTCTCTATGCAATGACTCTGGAATTTTTTATGTTGTTCCTAAATCAACTGACAAGTTGTAATCGGAATGTCTTCGCTGCGGTTAGCTTTTACAGTCAAGTGTGAATCTTGTCCAACGAATCATGCGTGATATCTAATTAATGAGGTTATGCATTCGATACCACCCTATAGAATTACTGTCATCATCATCATCATACTCTTTTTTTACTTTTCAAACCAAAGAATTCCACACCAAATTAGTGAAGTTCTCATTATCGATATCCTCAATTTGCTTGGTGATTTCATGTGATTGAATGAACTCGTGTGTCATCCATTGTTGGATCAAGTCATCCTTGTTAAACCTATAGTTATTACTGAAAAGTGTGCAATAAGAAAAACACAACTTCAAATATGATTGTAAATAATTATAACTCAACCAAAGCTCAAGTATGATTCCATTTATTTCTTTAGGAATCTGTCAGAGTTCACATTTTCTTACTGACAACCAATCATTTTCATCCATGTTCATGGGCAACATAGTCTGCCGGCAATAAAAAGTACTATTACCGACATCCAACATAGTCTGCTGGCAAAAAAAGTACTTTTACCGGCAGCCAATGGCTGCCAACGAAAAAAATTTAGGTTATTCCTGATGACCAAATGCCACCGACAAAACAAACATGTTGCCGGTATATCATGCAGTTAGTGACCATTAGGAAAATATCACCAGCGAGATTCTCTCGCTAGCAAAAATCTCACTATCCGTCAGCAATAATGACGACGACAAAGGACTTGGCGATGAACCAATAGCCATCAGTAATATAATTACCGGCGGCTTTGTGAGTATTGCCGGCGGGTGGCAGCCATTGGGAAAAGTAGAAGTTTTTGTAGTGGCAATCAACAAATTTATGCTTTAATTAAGTGATGAGGTTGTAACAAAAATGGATGTCAACAAATTTATAATTTACTTTAAGTGATGAGACCATAACAAAAATGGATGTATTACTGTCACCCTTAGAGAAAATTTTCAAACGTTTATTTATATATAAAGAACTTACTGAAATTTCTCAAAAAAATTCTTACCTTGTTTTATATCCCATAAGCCTAGAAATAAATTATTTCCGACATAGCGAAGCCCTGAAGTAAATTATTTCCTACACAGGGTTTAGTGACTTTAAGTTTACTCCTAGATATACTTCAAAGCTCGATTATGCACCGCATCCAGTGCAGTGCACTAATAATGCACTTGAGACTATTAAGAGAGCATTTAAATGCGTTGCATCTTGAAAAAATTGTAATGCACCATAGAAGAGTACATAAAATTGTATTTAAGAGTGCATTTTAATGTTTTGTAATGCACCATAGAAGAGTACATAAAATTGTATCTAACAAATTTTAAAGTGCAATAAAATGCACTGTAATCTAGTGTGATGCATTGCATTGTATAGAAAGTACACTTCAAATTCATTTTTGCCCTTCATTGTCTACTTTTCACAAGTAATAACACATTTTCGCCAACAACGGCTTATTTCTTCTCCAAAACCTAAAAAATGACCTATAGTACAAATTTCAAATTCAAAACATAGAGATTTAAATCACCACACCATTTCACCGTTTGCACGGCCCCATCCTCTAGAAGACTGACGATATGAGACACTACTGACGATATGAGCCACTCTGATGCGGGCTCAAAGTGCATGCTCCGATCAAGTTATTAAATAAAAACTTAGGCTGCGTATGACATAACTCTCTGTTAGCCCCAACAAGAGGAGATCTAATTTATCTGCTTTAGTTGGTTCTTATTTTCTTTTATAACTCTCTGCAAAGGAAGATTTACTTGCTTTAGCAGCAACTTTTTTTGCTCTTTACTAACTCCTTATTAGAATAAATAAAATCTGCTTTGACAAAGTGCGAGTAAAGAGGAGGGGAGAATTGGTGAACAGATAAATCTTGCTATGCAAGGAGTTATTAAGGAGAAGGGGTATCTACTAAAGCAAGTAGTATGATTTTAGCAAAGAGGATGGGAACCTGCTAAAGCAGATGAACTCTTCTATAGCAGGAGCTAACAAAGAGCTATGTCATACACAACCTTAGTATTTTTGAAATTTATGTCACGTGAAATTCCATCTAAGCCGTCTAATTTAGAGGCCATGATATAAAGATCATTTATGCCACATGATAGGTTTTTAACTATTTTGAATCAAATGATAGAGATTGTGTTTTGTGCGAATTTTTGACATCAAAGATCGTTATATAATGGGGTTCAAATCAAATGATTTAGAAGGTGTTTCTCAAGGCACAAGTCCCAAAATATCAAGTCTTTCATTTTTTACTCGTGCTAGTACAAACGTGTGCGCTAGTTGTAGCTTCCTTAGATGAGGTATACTTGAAAGTTTAAACAATGAAAGTGTGCAATTGCAATTTCGAATAATTACGAGTGGTATCTTGCAAAAAGTCGTATATTGACTATATTCTAAACGATTGCCACGTGTGACAAAAAATAGGGTAAGATATTCTACCACGGAAGTATGAGTGATGGACCCGTTCACCAGTGAAACTCAACTCCCTGTTAATAGAGAGCTGCTACCTGAACAACGTTTTTCTTTCAAAAATAAAAATAGAGTGCTGTTAAATGAAAATAGAGTGGTGTGTGGATAGAGAATGTTGGTGTGTGCATAATATTTTTTTTAACCAAAAGAGTTTCTCTTTGTGCTCACACATTCTCTCAAACCGTCACATCCTAGATCCCTTGAAGAGGGGCGGATCTACATACAATGGTAAGGGGTCACCGGGCCCTCCAAAGTTTTAAAGAAACATTAAAAGGCCTTAAGTGCCACGGAATAGGGCCACACATATACTTATTTAAAGGCCCCCTCAAGCTTTTAACTGTCTGATAAGTTGTTCATGATCTCTAGATCTACTATGTGGAAGATTGGGATGAAAAACAATCTCTTTCGTTTGACTCAAGACAGTCAATATGATAAGATTGGAACCATTGGTTGTTGAGAGCGAATCATGATTGTAAATACCCGTTTCTTTAATTTAAAAAGGTAAAGCAAGAAGAGAGAATTTAGGCCTACTAAAATCTAATAAAATCATAAGGGGAACCCTTATTTGTAGCTATAGTTTTAAATACACATCATACGGTTGTCAATAGTAATAGGTACCCATTTAAAATGTGGTGCCTCTTTTCTCGCTCCCTCATCTCATACCTACAAAAAAATTCTCTCTGATAACCCACCTATTATAAAGAGTTGGGTACCTCTTTCCGCGCCCACACAAGCTGTTAGGGTGCCTATGTTTGAAACCCTTAAAATTGTTGACTGTTTAGACTTAGATGATCTAAATTGTTTTTCATCCAAATCTTTCACACGATGGATCTTGAGACCATGAATGTACCATCAGACGATCTATTTTCTATTCTACATGGTAAAAATTCCCAAAAGTAGAGAGCACCTACTTGCACATGAGACAAAATGTCACATGGCAATCATCACATTTAAGCTGTATTTTTTGGGGATTTGTACCACAGAGAATAAAAAATAAATCGTCTGATGGTACGTTCATGGTCTCAAGATCCATCACGTAAAAGATTGGGGTGAAAAATAATTTCCATCATTTGATTTGAAGTAGTTATCGAGTTTTAAGGAGTTTTGAACGCATGTGCTCTTAGAGAGTGCGTTAAAGCGAACAGAGGTACCTAAAGAGTTTTACCGTTGAGTACCTCTCCTCTATTCATGCATAATGCATTGACTACTTTGAATTAGACGATGGAGAACATTTTTCGTTCCTATTTTCAACACAACAAATCTTGAGATCATAGGCGCACCATCATATAGTTAGTTTTTTCTTCCACGTGACACACATCCAGAAAAGTGACTCTAAATTATGTTTGAACAGGACGTGTTCCATGTGATTTTAGATGTGTACCACGTGAAATCAAAATTGACGATATGATCGTATGCCCTTAATTTGGGGGAAAAATTGCGCCAGAACAATCGACTACCGAGTGACCCCCTTTAAGGAAAATCCTGGGTCTGCCACTGCCCTTGAAGACCATTGATTGCTTCAGATTAGATGATTAAGATCATATTTCACCCCGATCTTCCCCAAAATAGATCTTGAAACCATGTCGCAGCTATTAGACGGTTAGTTTTATTTCCGTGTGTCACACATCCCCAAAATCTTGGCCCTTGAATCATATGACACATCACGCTCAAACATGAATTTAGGGCCATTTATTGAAGAATTGGTGATACATGAAATATAAAATTGACCGTCTCATAGGTGCGTCATGATCTCAAGATCTATTGTGTGGAAGATCGGGGTGAAATACAATCTCAATCATCTAATCCAAAGCAATCAACAATTTTTAAGGGGTCTGCAATATGGACACTTTTAGAGATGATGTGGGCGGGGTACCCTTACTAAAATTAAAAAAATATTGTGTGCACCCAAAAGCTATTAAGAACACACATTTCGATAAGTCATAATATGTGTACGTTTTGAATTTTCGCTTCGCAATAGTGACGCAATATTTAGGGGAGCCATTATTGGACACCTCTATTTGCGCAACCTTAGTTTACGGGGGTGCCTATGCTAAAAACCCATTGAATGCTTTAAGTTAGACCATTGAAACATGTTTCCATCCTAATTTTCCATACAATAGACTATTGGCATAGCATAAGACAAATTTTTTTTTTCCTCACGTGGCACAACTTCAAAAAAATGACCCTAAAATATTGTTCGAGTGTAATGTGTGATACATATTTTGAGTCACACGTTTGAGATCTATGCCACATGAATAAAAATGATCGTTTAATGGTACGCTCATGATCTAAAGATCCATTGCGTGGAATATTAGGATAAAAACCTATTGCAATCGTCTTATTCAAAGAAGTCAATAGGTTTTCAGCGTGGGTGCCAACAAATAATCTAGTTGGGGAGAATAGATACCCTTATTTTTTTTTTAGAATAAAGTTATTTTTGTTATTGTCACACCACTTAAATAAAAGAAAAATTGTTGACTGCTTTAAATAATGTGTCTCCAAATTTCGACAAAATAGATCTTGAGATCATGGGTCTACTATCAGGAGGTCACATGTTGATTCCACATGACACACACCTCAAAAAGTGGACGAACACTATATCCCAAGAAAATATGTTCACTTTTGGGTCAACTTTTTGTGTGCCACATAGAATCGATGTGACTGTCTGATGGTAGGCCCATGTTCTCAAATCTATTGCGTGAAAGATTAGGACCAAAAATGAAATCTATCACCTAATTCAAAGGAGCCAATGATTTTTTCTTTATTTAAGTATAACAAATTTATGGGTGTGGCATGATCCGTGCTTTTTTTATTTATCAAGTCCAAACAATATGTAGGAGGAAAATATGGTGTGCCATAGCAGCCTTATAACTAACAAGACCGTGATTACGAAATGAGATAATAGCTCCTGACCGGCATTTAAACACCAAATAAAATGCCACTTTTCATTTCACACTATTAAACTGTGATATATAACCTACATCTATGATCAATATGACTAATCCATGGCTGGAATATGTCTCGGCCAATGCTTATAAAGAGATGCAAACCATCCAATGAGTTACCTTAAGAACAATCGTTAATATCAGAGTATAAGATCGTTTAAGGAACATTTTGTGCTTAAATGAAGATAGATCACTTCGCGAGTATGGATTTCGAAGATTATAAGCTAATAAATGGTATAAGATCGTTTAAGGAACATTTTGTGCTTAAATGACGTTGAGGAGAGTTGGTTCCTTAATGAATTTGTTTGCAAAGCCAGCTAGATTGCGTATAGCTCGAGCGGTAGAGTTCGTCAGACCTTTTAAAAAAAAAAAACATAAGTGAAGAAAATAAAAACCAAAGCTTTTGATTGATCAAATTGTAGCCCCGTACGATGGGAAGATCAAATCGTTTCCTTCTTCTTCTCCAACTCTTCATCTCCATCGCAACCGCAATCAATGGCTCTGATTCAGAAGAAGAAACTCTTGTTTCTCGAATAGCTTTTGGATCGTGCGCCAATCAAAGTGCTCCTCAGGTCTTATTTCTCAACATTTTTTAAATAAATTTATTGATTAATTAATTTTTAATTCAAGACGATCGCTTTGTTGTGTCATTGTGTGGGTTTCGCTTTTCCCTAATTTTCGATCTCATATTTTACTGAAGATAACATTGTTGCTTATTTTAATTGCAAAGTGGTTTGGCATAGATTGCAAATGTTAGTAAAAATGTTACTTATTTTACGAAACACTATGAAATGAGTAGAGTAAATTAACTAAACACAGTAAATTAATTTAGCTATATTTGTCAAATTTTTTTTTTTTTGATTGAAAAAATGTGGTGTTCAAAAGAAGCCTAAATGTATTCTACTTAATACCAATGTGTTTTCCCGGAGCAAACTGGCTATGTTTTAACTTAATCTTTTAGGCTTCATTTGCACAATCACAAAAAATCTACAAGAAAATTAATGACAAAATGGTTTCACATATGTTGCAATTTTTTGTAAAATGTTAATTATTTTGCAAATTAAAAAGTTAACGAAACACATACTAAATTAAATTTGATATAATTGTAAACCCTTTGGACTTTCTGGTTCTTTTAAAAATATAAGGATGTCCAAACAAACAATTAATATTTGGACGGAGCAAGACTCATCGATCACGCTTCTTGATCTTTTGTATCTCGGCCTTGTATCCTATATCTAGAGTGGTCATCAATAAAGGCGATGAAGTACCTCTTTCTACCAAGTGAGAGAGAATCAATCATCGCACTTCAACAACTTTAGATTCTTTGTCCACCTTGAGGTTTCTTGGTAATCTTACACTTTGGTGCAAATTACACAACCTTTAGTATGGCTGATGCGAATGTTAGATTCGCCTATTTGAATCGTGGCCGGATAAAGAGGAAACGTCAAAAGAGAAAGTGGACCCACGAATGGATTTTTAAAAAAGACCCGTGTGCATATTAATTTAGGCAATATTTTATCTAGGTTTAGTTTCCTTTCTTATTAGGATTCTTTTAATAAGTGGTTTGTTTTAGGATTAGTTTCCTTATTTGAATTATTTAGGGGTTAAGCACATATATGTAATATGTGACTGTTAATCAGTCTCCTTCTGCGCAACCATCGAAAAAGTGGTCACACGTCTGCCTATATGTGTCGGAATTGTGTGATTCATGTCTTGTTGGAAAGCTACTTCGATAAGCTTTCAAACAAGACCAATTTCACGTCAACCGGACATCATTTGACCCTTCAAAATAGGGATAGGCAAAATGTCCGAACCCTTGACATTTAAGGCAATCAGGACACTTATCCGTCTTGGTTTTCAAACTCCAAAGAAGGTGACGGTGTATTAAAGGAACATACTTTTCAATAAGTCTCACCTTCATGTCCTCCCATGTGGAGATGAGTTCAATCCGAAGAGATTCAATGCGACGTCCTATATGAGTCCAAGAATTTTTGGCATTACCCTCCAACTTTGTTTTCACTAGCCTAGTTTTGTATTCATTCGGTACGCCATACCAATTAAAATACTCTTCTACACTAGACAACTACTCCACGAAGGTTTTGGGATTCATCCATCCCTTAAAATTTAGAACCTCATCCCAAATGGATTTTAGAAACTTCTCCGCAGGGTCGTAAGTGGGTTCATAATGATGAGGGTATCCCCTAACTCTATTTCCATCCAAAACCTTGGAGGTCTGACTATGGATTTTTAAACCCTTATGCTGAGTTTGCATCTAGGTTTGTAGATAAGCTTGATTCATTGTCAACTCAGACGTAAGTTCCTTCATCAGGGCTTCTATCTTAAGGGAATCCATGACTATGCAAGACAAAATTTATATGATGCAAGACAAAACTTAGACAAAGGCTAGATGAAAGCTAGAGGAAAAAACCAAGCAACAGCTAGACAAAAAAACTCAGACAAAAGCTAGAGGAAAAAACTAGACAAAAACCAGACATAAGCAAGACAAAAAACTAGGCAAAAGTTAGATAAAAATTTTTAGACAAAAGTTAGACAAAAACTAGACAAAAGCTAGACAATTATGAAGTAATGAATCTAAAATGGTGTAAACAAAATAATAAAAGAAATAAACCTCAAAACCTATGTGAACACTAAAACCCTAAAACTAAACTGATTCTCTGATACCAATTTGATGCGGGAAAAATCGCACGCTGATCCTAAAATAGCGTAAATCCTGCCTGATAGGGGTTAGGGTTCTCGCTCTTCAATTAAAATAAAAAGGAAAATATGGGTAGAAGAAGATCCAAGGAATTGCTCAAAGGAAGAAAGTTGGTCTCACACCAAACCACAAGCGGGAGAAGAATCACTCTTCTATTGAAAACTCATCTCAAGTTCTCTAGAATTCGCACAAAGCAAAACTCATAATTTTTTTCATTCATCATCGATACTAATTCTCATAAAAGATTGCAATGTGTATTTATAAAGAAAAAAACCCTAAGAATATTACTTAAGATAAAACTCTTAATCAATCATTAAAACTTTCTAATCTAACGGTCACAATTACTTTCACCATTAATCCCTTTTTTTATTACGCGATTACTTTTGAAGGGTCAAACGATGTCCGATTGACGTGAAATTGGTCTTGTTTGAAAGCTTATTGAAGTAGCTTTGCAACAAGACAAGAATGACACAATTTTGACACACATTGGTAGACTTATAATCACTTTTTTAATGGTTGCGTAGAAGGTGACGGGATTAACAGTCACAGATCACATATATGTGCCTGACCCCTAAATAATTCAAATAAGGAAACTAATCCTAAAACAAACCACTTATTAAAAGAATCCTAATAAGAAAGGAAACTAAACCAAGATAAAATATTACCTAAATTAATGTGTACACGGGTCTTTAACGGGCCTTTTTTAAAAACCCATTCGTGGGTCCACTTTCTCTTTTGATGCTTCCTCTTTATCCGGCTACGATTCAAACAAGCGTATCTAAAGTTCGCATCAATGGTCGTTTCCAATTTTATGTATTCGACCTAAGTTTGCCATGCATTTGATTGATTGGAAATTAACATGACCTAGTCTATTATGCCACTTTTCCGCACTCAATAATGTAAGCGAGGAGACTTTTTAATGAATGTTCCGTTTCAACATACCATTTGCCAATGTTCAGTTTCAACATACCATTTGCCTACAAAGGTTCTATTTTTAGACAAATAAATTTGTTGGATTTAAAAATGGGCTTGAGGTTATCTTTCCAAAATTGAACTTTAATTCATGCTTCAGTGTCAGATAACTTTAGCAGTGAAGGAACTGCCCATATACGACTCCATACGACTTATGAACATATGTCGATCACAATCCACACCACCCACTACTCTTTCTTCCTCTTCATAAACTAGGTTGTCTTCAGAGATCCTGTGAGAACTGAGAAGTTTATCATCAGACTCGTCCTTATGGTGTAAATTTTTTGCAAAATGCCTTGACTTGCAATAGATTAAACGACTTTTGATGTTTGCATTTTCCTTTTTGGGGGATCTGATCACAGTTCCCTTTTTCTCTTGAAAAAGTTCCTCATTTGAAGGGAGATTTGTTTCTGTTCTTTTTTTCTACCATGCAAGCTTTCATGGAAGGTTCATGCAAGTTCGTTAATGTCTCTTAATCGAGTCTTCTTTAATGCCATGCCCTTTTTAGAGAAAGTAGATATATCGGATTCAGGAACGAGTCTGAATCCGTGCTTGTTGAGGAAAGGATACCCCTGAGCATGTCATTTCAAAATTGAACTTTAGGCCCACGCTTCTATGTTTGACAACCATAGCAGGTGAAGAATTGCTCATATACAACTCCAAACGACCCTATTAGTATAATTGCCATTGTGCCTCTTATGAGGCAAATGTTAATGGAGGAATGAATCTCCATTGAGGTAATAATTAATAAAATTTATTAGTGGGAATAAATACCCATTATGGTAATTAATAATTAATGTGATTAGTAAGTATTGCTAATTATTTCTTGATCGTTTCTAGATTGATGTGGGTGGTTCTCCTTGAGCATTGATGGGCATATCTAGATGAGCTTTAAGGTTAGGATGTGACCATTTGGGTTGGAGGAGAAGAGTGAGGAAGAAGAGGAGGGTAAGGAGAAATTGGGGAAATTTTAGTTAGAAGAGGGCCCTCACTAGCTTTTATATTAAGTGTATATATCCTTACATATACACTCATACTATGATTTACACACATTCCAACACTAATTCATCCAAGTTCTACTCTTCACCAACCCTCCTCCCCTCAAGCTGGAGCATGAGCATCTAACATGCTTAGCTTGACCATAACATCTTGAAGAGGACATGGTCCAATAGCATTAGTCAATATGTCAGGGAGGTGCTGTGAGGACGAAACGTCAATAATCTTTAAAGAATCATCCCACACTTTTTTATCGAACAAAGTGTATGTCTACTTTAATATGGTTCGTCCTTTTGTGTAATACCAAATCAGAAACAATCTTTTCAGCAGCTTCATTTTCTCACGATGACGTTCTATAGACTCACTAATATAGAATCCAAGCTTAGATAGGAGAGATCGCAACCGTAGAATCTTACATGTGCCATGAGCAGTAGCTCGATACTCTGCTTCAACACTAGATTTAGAAACGATCGTGCTTCTTACTCTTCCAGGCAACTAAGTTGCCTCCAACAAAAAACACAATAGCCTAATGTGAAACGATGATTGATGACTGATCCAGCCTAATCTACGTCTGTGTTCGGAGAAATACTCATATGGTCAAAAGACCGATATTCCAACCCACAACTCAGACTATATTTGACATTCCGAAGAATGTGATGGACAACAATGAGATGAGTAGTACGTGGAAAATGCTAAACTGACAACAAATGTAATGCTTGGTCTCGTCAGATCCTTGATGAAGTGCGATTAATTAAAAAACATAGAGTAAGCAGGGCCACGGACCAGTAGTTCTTTGACACATCCATACCATGAAGCAAACATCTGCTTAATCCAAGATGTCTAATTTTACGCTTTGCAACACCATTTTGGTGCACAGTGTAAGGACAAGAGTATTGACGAGTAATACCATGCTCTTACAAATAAAGATCAAAGGATTGAGAGGAATATTTGCCTCCATTGTAAAGATCATAGGGGCTTTAATATTGGCACCATATTGTTTGAACTAAAGCCTGGAACTCTTGAAACTATGTTAACACATCAGTTTTGTTTTTCATCGTATATATCCAGGTGGCATGCGTGCAGTCATCAATAAATGTAACAAAGTAACGAAAACTATCCAGAGAAGTAATTGGGGAAGGACCCCAGACATCAGAGTGCACAACATCAAAGGAAGAATAACTTCTTTGCATATGACTAATAAGAACTTCTAACATGCTTAGAGACGTCACATACCTCCCATTAGAGCTTAACGGATTTGCACAAAGATTTAAATGCAGGAATTAAAGGCATAAAGGCTAATATCCAACATGTTCAAGCTTGGCATGCCATAGAGATTGTATCATAGCTGGCATTTCTAGAAAAAGGAAACAGAACATGTAAAATATCTGATATGAGAGAGTGGGAGATACACAAACAGTTCCTACTCCCAAAATTGAAGGAAAGGAACGATTAACAAGTCGATCTTGGGTTGATAGAGATAGAGGAGAATATAATGAATAACCCTGAGACTTACTTGTCATATGATTAGTCACTCCTGAGTAAATGACCAACAAGGAGCATAAGATGAAGTGGTGGTAATAAATGCAGACGAAGTTGGAGGGCCTGGATCGAAAGATTATGTGGGCCCTGGATGATCAACAAGAGATACCTGGGTAGCACGTAGCTCGATACAAATAAGCTTTGCCATCTAGGATCGAAGGGAGCTTATAATATCAATAATAACTCTAAAAGCAGTAGTGGAGTCAGATGAAGGATCAGTTGCGATGATGCGAGCAGATGGATTTGATATGAGATGATAACCCTCAGGATATCCGCGTAGGCGATAATAATGAGCACAATCATGTCTCGTGAGTCCACAATGAGTAGAAGTAATAGTGGACCAACCACGTCCACATCCACCACAACCGCGACTACCACCTCAATCACACCCCCTGCCTCTACCTCCAAGGGGACGAGTACCAGATAGAAAAGTTGCACGCTTTGGGGGTGCAGAAGGAGAAGGTGTCTTGCCACCATACACCATAGATCTCTACTGCTCTGCAACAGAGAGAACACCATAAACTGTGATAAGTGTAGGAAGGGGCCTAGTGGTAAGACTCTGGGTCCATGAGTACTCGTAGTCAGGTTGGGAGGTTTCCAAGAAACTATAAATCTCATCTCGCTCAAGTTGTTTAGCTAAGTTGGATCCTTCTTTTCCACCAAAGATAGGGGCACTCATAATGACTGAGCTCCCACATATTTTGGAGAGTGCTGTAATACTCCTCCATGGATGAAGGAAATCATTAGCTTGAGTTAATAGATGCGGGTGTCATGCTTTGTGGAAGCGAAGGTATCAACTAGCTTGCTCTACAGTTTGGCTGCAGAGTCACAAAACGTAAATGTTCTGTTAATAGATGGATCCATATAGTTGAAAAGCTAGCTGGCATTATCTCCATCCCATTTTTCAACATAATGGATCTAATTTTAGGGCATGGGAAGTGCTATTAAGCATACTCATTTTCATATGACCTTGAATATATAAGGTGATGGCCCTCTTCCATTCCAAATAATTTGTGGAATTCAATTTGATGATGGTAATAATGGAAGAAAGGCTGTCAAAATATATAGGGGTATGCCCTATTTTCGACATAAAAGAGGAACAATCGACTCAATCTGTCAATAATACGTCAATAACTAGCGGAAGTACGAGATTTGTAGCTTCAAACACTGTCAGAAAATTCGGCAAACTTTTCCGAATATTCGGTAAATTTGTCGAATAGCCTATTGATCGAATTAGCAGTTGGATATTCGCCTGGTTTGGCGAATCTCTAAATTAATCGATGGTGTGCTTAGTAATTCGGTAATCGTCGATTCCACGGGTAAGAAGTTAAGACGTGTCACTTTTTTCGTTATCTAAAATTAAACCCTCTTCGATTTGACGCGCGGTAACTTTGTCGTTTTTCAAAAATAAGCTGCGCTTATTGGGTTTTAAAGTCATTGGCTTGGGAACTCGCAAACCAAAAAGGGGTTGCAAGTATTAGAATTAGATATGATATAATATTTATACACCAAAGTAAAATATTATTACTTTATATCAATTGACTTTAAAGACTTTTTGACCGTTAGAATAGCATACTGAAAATATCTATTCGATGCACCATGCGTCCCACCATATTTGTCGAAGGGATCCTCCTAATCAAGTGACAAAGTTGTCCACATGTACCCAATCAATGACCATTAATCAAGAGTTATTGACTAAGCATATTTTTTTTACTTAAAAACATCCAAATTTTTTCTGAAACAATTCACGACTTTATCCGATTTGAACCGAGTGATCCACTGCCAAATAATTGTCCAATCAGAACTTTGTTACTATGGCTTCAAAGATGCACCAAAAAAGGCCTTAAAACAACGGATTATCCACTGCTATACAACAGTCACAAAACCATTCTTTCCATAGTGTAAATGGCAACTAATGCAAGGAAGAAATTTCAGCACTCTTAAGAGTAAATTAGTGCTAAACTATGTAAGAAAAAAAATCTGTGCAGAGACCAAGAATGTTGATACCTAGGTATCTAACTCAGTTTCGGTATCGGGTTTCAATCCGATCTTTGGATCGTTAAGTATCGGTTGATACCGCTTACCGATACCAATGCCGATTATTTTTATGAAAAAACAATGATCGCATCGATCAATAATTCGATAGTGATAAAATATCAGTCGATGCTGATACAGTATCGGCCAACTGTTACCGATTCGGTCGGCCGATACCGAGACAGTATCAGCCTATGCCGATACAATATCAACTGATACCGAAAGGGAATTGCCGATACCAATACTGATACCAGTCCGATACTAGTATCAGGCTGGTATCGGTATGGGTTTCCTGCAAAACCAATACATATCACTGATATGTATAGTATCGGTCTATACTTGATACCATTGTGGTATCAGGCAAATGAGGTTTGTGAGGTGGGATTAGGGGGAGGAGGAGGAGGAGGAGGATAGAGAAAGAAAGAAAAAACCAAGAAAGATAGAGCAAATTAGGGTTGTCAGAAATGATCCTTCACATCCATGCATTATTAGTTTTTATACTTTGTACAATATCCCACATATATCAGTAACCCCAAACTAATGTAAGATGCAATACACCTCTACTTACTCTAGACGCACCCGCACCCAAACATGACTCATGACACACCAATACACTCCAACACTCAAGTTGGCGCATAAATATCTGTCATGCCCAACTTGGATGAAATATCCCTTAGTTTGGCTCTTCCAACTGCCTTGGTGAGAATATCAGCTAGTTGGTCTTCTGAGGTAACCTGAGGTGTACAAAATTCCCGTGATATAATATCCCACGTATATCAGTAACCCAAAAATAATGTAAGATACAATACACCTCTACTTACTCTAGACGCACCCCCACCCAAACATGACTCATGACACACCAATACACTCCAACACTCAAGTTGGTGCATAGATATCTGTCATCCCCCACTTGGATGAAATATCCCTTAGTTTGACTCTTCCAACTTTCTTGGTTAGAATATTGGCAAGTTGGTCTTCTGAGGTGACTTGAGGTGTACAAAATTCCCGTGATTCGACCTGCTATCATATGAAGTATCACGGAGCTAATAAAGAATGGGCACCTGCTCTCAACTGCTTGAGCATAGGGTTTTTATGGCTTCTGCATCGTACCCACACAAGAGATCTCATGTAAACCACTACAGGACACATATCTTCACTACCCTCCTACAGGGCTTACCCCAACATATGAAATCATCATCATCATCATCTTGAAATCAATTGTAATAAATGCTAAAGTGTGTGGGGCTACCAACATCTCAGACTTCAGACTGATCAGCCTCACCGGGTGTGCATACAAGATTGTGGCGAAAGTGCTTGCTAATTGCTTCAAGGGTGTGATCAACATGCTGATATCTAATGTGCAAGGGGCTTTTATCCCGGGTAGACAATTGTTGGATATTGTGGTAACAACGGTAGAAACTATTGATTCGGTGAAAAAGCGGAAGGAGAAAGGGATGGATTTTAAAAATAGATATGGAAAAGGCCTATGATATGTCTAGTGGGAATTCCTCGATTATGTGCTTTACAGAATGGGGTTTGGTGAGGTGTGGAGGAATGGATGAAAGGGTGTTATGCGTCTGTCTGATTCTCAGTGCTGATTAATGGGACTCCATACGGGTACTTTAGGAGTAAGAGGAGGCACAGATAGGGAGACCCGATGTTGCCTATGTTGTTCAATTGTGTAGGGGAGGTGCTACACAGACAATTTAAGAGGGTGGAAGAGCTAAACCTGATCACGGGGTTTAAAGTGACAGATAACGGTCCGACGATTGCTCACTTACAATATGCCGATGATACGATGGCTTTCTGCAATGGAAGCCAGGCGGTTGGGGAAGTAAAAGTAGTTACTGATTTGCTGGTTATATTTGAAGGGGTGTCAGGTCAGAATTGACTTGCATGAGTCCAACTTGGCGGGAATCAATATGTCCAACGAGGATACAAATAGGGTGGTGGCGGATATCAGGTGTAGGAAACACAACTTGCCTATTACGTATCTTGGAATTCCTTTGGGAGTCAGGAAGTGTAGAGCGAGAAGCTGGGAAGTAGTTGTGCAGAGATTCCAAAAAAGATTGGCTACGTGGAAAAGTAAGCTGCTCAGAAATGGGGGGAGGTTAACCTTGACAAAGTTCGTGCCCATTCCCGTGTTTATGATATCTATTTTCCTAGCTCCGGTTAGTATTACGAAGAAATTAGAGAAGATTGTCATAGACTTTCTTTGGGAAGGAAGTGGGGACCGAAAGAATTTGCATCTCGTCAAATGGGGGGAGTGTTGTGATAATAAGGAAGAGGGGGGGCTAGGAATTAGAAGATTTCGACTCGTGAGCAAAACTCTCCTTGCCAAGTGGTTATGGAGGATTGGTGAAGAAAGAGAAAGGGATAAATTGTGGTGACAGGTGGTTACGAATAAATATGGGGTGTCGGAGGAGTCTTGGAACTATAACATCATTTCTATCCATGAGTTGACATGGTGGAAGAGGGGATGTAGGCAGGAGCCACAAAACGGAAGCACTTATAGTTGGAGCGATGGTCTGCGGATTCGATTTTGGAAGGACAGATGCGTCGGAGAACAACCTGTTCAATTCGTGTTTCCTACGATATATATTGTCTCGGATTCGAAGGAGGCGACTATAAGTAATTTTGTGCAGATTGAAGACGGGAATTGGGTTTGGAATGTTATGACTTGGCGAAACCTTAGAGATTGGGAAATGGAGGAGTTCCGGAATCTAATGTTGCTTATTAGGGGGATGACTCCTGATGTGAATGATAAGGACCGTAGGATATGGAGGCATTTTATTAAAGGGAATTTTTCGATGAAACCGTACTATAATCAACTGTTGAATCAGGAGAGGAACCATAGTAATACCAGGTGGTAGTCCGGTTTTTGGAGGATTAAGATCCCTCCCAAGATAAAATTCTTCGCTTGGACAGTGGTGCGAGGGAGAATTCTTACTCGAGATCAATTGGTTAAAAGAAATATTCCTGTTCGAAACAAATGCCTCCTCTGTATGAGGGGGGAGAGAATCTGTGGCGCATATCCTTTTACATTGCTCCTTTGCGCGAACTATCTGGTATAAGATTTTTTTCATCTTAGGAAGGAGTGGACAACCATAGGAAGGAGTTATGACCGCTTATTGTGTATGCGGTTTTTTGGGTTATTTGGGTGGAGAGGAACAATCGAGTTTCAGACGAAAGGCCAAACCATTTATGATGGTTATCCGCGATATACGAGACTTGGTGGTTAGCTGGAACGCTATCAAGATGACTGAGTTTAATGATGGGTTTTTGCAATTCATGATGCTTTGGGATTGTTGTAGTCCGTAGCTTAATGAGGGCTGGTTCCGTCGCAATGAAGGTTCGTTTCTGTCGCGGACTTGCTCGGGGTCCCCGGGTGAGTCTTTTTGAGGGTCTCTTTGTTTGGGTAGTTCCTTACTACCCACCAAAGTATGTTTTACTAGCTTTGTTATCATTTAAAAAAAAAAAAACAAAAAATAAATAAATGCTAAAGTGTCAAGGCAATAACACATATCACATAATTGTCATAGTGATGGAAAAAATGAAGCTTTAAGGGCTTCTACCCATGGTAGATTGCACGAGATTGTAAGAAGTGCCACACATGAAAATTGTACTTTCGTGATTGACCTGATGGTGCATAGCTTATAAGCACATGTGGTTCATATAATATGTAAAGACCTACTACCTTTGTTGAGTTTGTTGATGAGGTGCCACCAAACTTTGAACCCTTTGTCATTTTACAAATGAATTTGGCGTAACCAATTACACCCATTTGCATCAATTTAGTACGACGTGTATCTTCACTTTCTTCATCGTCTTCTGTCTCTTCTTTCTTCGTCTCGATTCTTTCACCCCTTTTCCGTCATGGACCCATTATCATGATTTATACCATATCCGCAAAGGACATGGTCTCTACTATTTGCCCATCACGCTAAGGGCTCAAATGTGAATCAGACCTTCTTAACAAATGTGTTTTAACATTTGAAATGCATATCTAATGTCTCTTAATATTAAAATACATTTCTAATACAAAAAATACTATTAAATATGTGTAGTTAATTCTATTATTCTTTTTAACAGAATGTTTGGGCTTTATTGCACCATATTCCACATGGATCTCATACAAGTACCCATATTGTTTCATGTCGGAAGTTGGTATTTCAGGGGGGCTGATGGAGCCACAGATATTTTAGGCTTTATATGAATGGTCACACAAATAAAACAAGAAAAATATTTTAAGATTCAATTATGAAGATTCAGACAGGTATGTTTTTCTGTCACATGATTTAAAAAAAATCAAATTCACAATTTATTAAATTATGTTGAAATTACTCTCACAAGAAATAAACTAAAGACAAGTTGTGGAACAAAGTGATTTGCTTGAAGCAATTGATATTTTTTTGTCCTCTAAATTAATGCTTTAGGTTCTGTACATTGGAGACTTGGAAACCGCTCTTCATTGTTCAAAAAATCTGAAATATAAATAAGCGAACGTGATACACTTCTTGAATGTTATTGAGATGCAAACATAGGTGCCTTCTAATCTATTTGATTCTCGATCAATTTTATATCCTCCGCTTAATACTTGTATGGTCATGTGCAGCCCATTTGGAATGCAATAATTGACTTTGATCCGCAGCTCTTTATTTGGTTGGGTGACAACATTTATGGAGACATAAAACGCCCATTTAAAATCTTAGGAAAGGAGAGGACAATTGGACCATGGAAAAATGTTCCAAGGTTTGTTCCAACCTCGGAGCAGGAAATGCAGTCCAGATATAAGATGGCTAAGAACAATCCAGGATATTCTTTTCTCCGACAGAGAACTCGGGTAACTTTTCTCATTAGCAGCAGGCGAAGAATCCTGATATTCAACTTTGGATGATTATGGAGACATAGGGATGCAGATTCGGTGTACCGAACTGAAACCGAACCGGAAATTTCAGTTTTCGGTTCGGATCAGCCTGAACCGAAACTGAACCGAAATGAATCGGTTCGGTTCAAGTTTGGTGTTTTATTTTTTAAAACCAAAACTGAACCGAAACCAGAATATTTCGTTTTTTTCGGTTCGATTTCTGTTTTTTTATTATTTTTAATCTTTTTTTGTATTTTTTCGGTTTTTCTATTTTTCAGTTTTTCGGGTTAAATTTTTTTTTTTTTTTTTTGGTTTTCTCATCCTACCCCTTCGATTTTCGGTTTTGGCCATCCAAAACCGAAACCAAACCGAACCGGTATCGGTTCGGTTTGGATCTATCCGAGTCGGTTTTCGGACCGGTTCGGTTTGATCAGTTTACGGTTTGGTTTTGGGTCAAAGCTTGCATCCCTATGGAGACGTATGTATTTTCATCTTTGGTTGATTCCTTATTGCGGATGAATAATTCTGTTATTCAAGTGGAATCATATACATTACGTAGAAATTTGTGTCGGTTTCGACTGCTCTTTGATCTACTTTCTATTCTCTATCAATAAATTTTAAAATTTCACTTGATAGAAGAAATAAAACAAGAAAAAAACCTTTTCAAAGTTGTTTATGTCGTCAATATTTGGAAGAGTTTAACACGCCTAGAAATGAAAGATAGCGTTGTCTATTGCCTTTTATTTTGTAATAATTATATTTTTATTTTTAATTATGTTTATCATTTTCTCCATTTTCTCCGTTCTTTCTAAGGCTCTTGACTCGTGTTATCTTAGTTCAATTGAATGTTGCAGGTTATTGGCACATGGGATGACCATGATTATGGATTAAATGATGCAGGGAAAGAGTTTAATGGGAAAAACATAAGCCAAAGGCTTATGTTAGATTTTTTAGATGAAGCCCAAGATAGCCCACGGTGAGAATTCTTTCATTCAGTGACTGATTTTTGCCTGCCAATCATCATCTTAACTCTACTGTGATAAATATTTAGCGAATTGGATGCTGCTAGCTTGTATTTTACCATATAATGTTGGATGTACTGATATGCGGGGAGAGATTTATGTATGTGTGAGTTATGTGTTAGTGCTTTATATGGTATGTATGTAATGTGTGAGAGTGAGTGAGTATGCTAGGATTTATCCAACATCGGTTAGAATACTTTATGGCATCTTGTGGCTATTCTATGTAAAGAGCTTGGTGTTATGTAACTTGAGACAGAATACGTCACAATGTAGTCCTTGCGGACTACCGCCTCTCTCTCTCTCTCTCTCTCTCTCTCTCTCTCTTCTCCTCTCACTTATTATTGGGTACCTGTGTTCGTGCATACAGGTTTACTGAAAGCACCTATGTCTGAAACCCCTCGAAACCCATTGACTGCTTCGAATCAAATGATGGAGGTCGTTTTTCACCCCAATCTTTCACGCAATGGATCTTGAGACCATGATCTTACCATCAGATGGCCAATGTTTGATTCCACGTGTCACAGATCCCAAAAAATGCTCTAAAATCATGTTAGAGCATGATTTGTCATGATTTTAGAGCCACTTTTTGGGTATCCATGCCACCTAGAATAAACAACTGATTGTCTGATGGTATGCTCATGGTCTCAAGATCCGTTGTGTGGAAGACCAGGGTGAAAAATGTTCTCCATCATGTGGTTAGAAGCATTCAATGGGTTTGAAGGCGTTTCAGACGTAGGCGCTTTCAGTAAATCTGTAGGCACGAACAGAGGTACCCTTTATTATTTAGCAATAAGTTTTCTGTATGTTTTTGTATTTTGTCAAGTTGGCACCAAGAGCCCCATTAGGGCTGTACATTAGCAGCTGCTGTTTCCAATAGCAACTCCATCTTTATCAACGTCTCATGAATCCAGCAACAGTTTTATGGTTTCTGCCTAGTTCATCCCTCTATTAGTATGATCATCACCTAATCCCTGCATCATCGGATCAATTTTTCTCTTATTTCAACAAGAGCATCTATTGCAGATCAGTTCTCTCTTTCCCCCTTTCCCTTTTTTATAAGATAAGACATAAAACAAAGAGGGGAGGAGAGTATGGCTAGATTGATAAGAGGCTACACGATAGGTGCTTGATGAAATGCTTGAGAGGGGTCAACATAAAATGTTGTTAATGGTTAAGGTTTTTAGACATGTTTGTGGCAAGTTATTGCTTGCTGTCTGTTCCTGTTACTGTTTGTTGGTCATTTTTTAAGCTTTTAGATGGTGGAAGTTTATTCTCATATTGGTGTGTTTGTTGACTATCTATTGTTGATGCCAATATTTTGTTTATCCTACCCTTAACGAATTGGGTACGCATGATAGTGGCAAATTGCGAACGGCGAGCCTGAATTCAAACAAAGCGAACCAACAATCTAAGTAACTTTGGTTTTCAGTAGGCCTTCACGTATGTTTATAGCCCAAATGACTATCGTACTAGGGCTGACTTTTGGGAGGAGCTAGCCGATATTATGAGCAATGGTTAAAAGAATCCAAAGCCCCTTGGTTGAAAGAATGGGATAGGAACACCACATTTTTCCACACTTCGGCAAGCGAGAGAAATAAGTGGAATACTGACGCGGAACAACGACCCTAAAATCCGTGAACGCTCATGATATGCGAATTTACCGAAATTAAACTAATTGATTGAGCAAACTAATCACAAATTAAAGCGATACCTTAGGGTTTTGCGGGATTCCACTTAAGTGACCATGCTCGGCTCATGTAGGGTCCAATCCGACGCATGAGATTTTTAGGAAAAGCGGAAGAGGTGATCCTAGAGATAGAACTCTAGCTCCTTCTAGGTTGGGGCGTTCGATCGCGGTTCGCGGTGGAATCGGTAGCTCCTCACTAGGGCTTTTGAATTGAAACGATTAATGGTGCAAATCGAACAAGCTCGAGCCCAACAACCGTTGTGGATCGGCAGGTAGGGCTGGTTCGATCCACAAGGATGGACATCAAGGTTCCCTGCTAAGAAAATGAAATGATTTTTTGATAATGTTAAGCTAAGTATAATTTACAATATTATAATTTACACAATTATAATTTAACAAAATCACCAAAACATTGAAAAAAATGCAACTGAAACTTGACTCTAACTCATCCCACCATCAATGAGAAAGGGAAACGTGCTGGTTCTCTGGGCCGGGGATTGGATTTGTTCCCGGAGCCACAATGTCAATTTCAAGAGAAGATCTATTTGCCATTGGTATGGGTGTTCTTCATCGAGAACACAGGGAAGGCTGGTGAAAGGTGCTGCAGAACCACATCTGAGGACTAGCCCTAAACATCAGACTTTGGTTAACGAAGCACAACTTCGTGACATTGCGCAGGGTTGGTCCATTGCGGACTCTCGAGGGAAGGCTTTGGCGGTTCTCGACATTAAGAATGGAGGTCATTTTTGGCCTCCATTCGGCAGATGACAAGGGTTGTCTTTTGCTAATGCTGCAAAGGGGGTCCCGCCGAGAGCTTTTCCCTTGGTGGAAGGGTTAGCTGAGCTTTCCTTCGGAGGGGCTAGTGCTCCGGAGGAACACTTTCTCCTACACCCCAGGAGGAGGGGAGAGTAATAGCCTCTTGCGATTTTTGAGCTCTATGTTTACGTCTATGGCAAAAAACATTAAAGACTACTGGATTATCATTTACATCATTAAGGATACCCTACAACCCATTCACATATACTACTGGCTACAACAATGGAGCTTACAAAATAGGCCGGTGGTTTTGGCATTAACTGATACTAAGTTTCTTTTGCGATGCCCTTCGACCAAAACTGCCAATGAGATCCTTAGCAACAAGATCTTCTCCATTGATGGCAAACCCGTTGAATGTAACCGATGGGAGCCGGACGCGAATTCCCTTCAGATTCACCGATGGATGGGGGGTATTTGGGTTCGGTTATTTGGCCTTGCCCTTCACGCTTGGACCACTGAGATCCTCTGGGGGATTGATGATAAATGTGGCGGATGCATCCTCATTGACAGAAACACAGACGACATGTGGGAGACTCGTTTCGCTCGCATCTTGGTGAGATCCGACAACTGGGAGGCAATTTCCCGATCTTGCGAGATCGGCCTCAACGGTAAAAAATTCACAGTCTTCGTAGAAGTGGAGTTGATGGAGAGGGTGGTCCGCCCGCGCCAACCTCACCACAAAACTGAGCGGTCCAGGATTCCCGAGATAAATATATTCTGTGGTGCCACAGAAGAACTCTCACTGGAGATCAACCTAGTCGGGTACGAGGTACCAAGGGCCGTGTTGCACCTTGTGCAAGCCTCGAAGAGTGGCTCGTCCTCGGATCGACGCTCCATCAGAGTCCGACCTCGCCGACGGATGCTGGGGTTTCGCTGACCTCGCCGGCGGGATCTCCAAGCAAATGTAAGAAAACCGAGAGGCAAGACAAGGGGTCTAGATGGTCGATCTCGCCTACGAAACCTTCTAGTAGAGGTAAAAGCATTGACATAGGCCATGAAATAGGGATCTTGTTGATGGAGTTGGAAGAATGGGAGATTAATGATATTTCAACCAAGCTAGAGAGGCCTTTTTCTGATCACGATGCAACTTTCAGCCCGTCTACCTCAACGTTGATGACACAAATCTCTTCTCTGGTGACGAATCTCGTGCTACGATCTCCATTGCTGGACGTACCGGCTCTCTCGCTTGATCCTATGGAGGAGATAGATTTTTCTTCTTTCGGTATCTTCTCCAGAGCTGCAGACGGGGGCGCTGACGAGCTGGAGGATTGTCTGGCTGTTTATAGCCTCTCACCTTATCGAGATTGGGATCCGATGCTCCTTGAGATCACACGTGGGCAGTGGAAGACAGATGGCGACTTATGGCTAAATGATAGAGAGGAGACCTTTCTTAATGGGTTCTGGAAGCCTTTTGTGGGATCCTACAGCTGGTCAGGAGGGGACGTCGAGATACGAAAACCAGCCCATGGTTTTGACTAGCGGTTTTGACCTCTCTTTCCCCTGTTGCAACCTCCCTAAACCACACTTCAAATAGGCTAGTGGACGGGCCTTCTTATTTTGTGTCCTTTTCACTCGGGTTGATCGGGTTCTTTTTCGCTTTAGATAGGATACCCTTCTGGTTATGCAGACTCGACGGGTTTCTTGGAACATGTCAGCTGGCCCGATACCATTGTCAACGGGGCCCCAAGTCTCGCCGGGCCAATGAGCGTGGATCTTTGGAGCCCGGGTCTGAACACTTACTGGATGGTTCTCACGACGATCCCACAACCACTATCTATCACCTCCCCTGGATACTCTGTTATCCTACCCTCCTCTGCTTCGGGAGGATGTTTCTTCTTCGTCCTCGACATTGTCATCTGAAGGGGACCTGCTGAACTTAGCTGACACCTCATCCAGTGACTCAGGGGAATGCTCATCCTCGGCGGATGAGATTCTTCCGCTACGATCGATGCACTGTAATCAGCAGGGATGTTGGGTCAAATACTATTCGGGCCTTGATCCTCCGATCCAGCCACTCCGGAATGTCCACCTTACTGATAAGAGGAATAGTCACAACTTAGATGTTCTAGATGTGATTATCGCTTTTGGAAAGGAACTTGGGATGTCGTGCTCGGGTTCCGACGATGATCTCAAAAAATTTTCAGAGTTATATCGAAGGGATGGCGAAACCCGGCAGTTGATACCCCTAAAAAGAGAAAAGGTAAGTCTAGAGAACTAGCGAGATTGGAGTGGGGCATGTCGGATGGGAGAGGATCGGGGTCCTCATGAATCCTGGTTTGCTGGTCGGGTTGGATTCATCTCTTTATGAAGATCCTATCATCGAGCGGAAGGGGCATATGCAATGCGAAGAAAAGATCGGGAGTGAAGCAGGTTATATCGTCAATCAATCCGATAGTCATCACTGTTCAGGAGACGAAATGGGGAGCTTGTGACAACAATAAAGTTTCATCAGTTTTGGGTGGCAACAGATGGGACTGGATCGGTGGGGATTCACTCGGGGCTTCAGGGGGGATTCTCCTAGCGTGGAATTCATCCCTATTTTAAAAAGTTCATGAGGAAATTGGCTGCTTCTCGGCTTTGGTCAAATTGATTAACAGGGGATAATGGCAAATGCTGGGCTTTTACGAGTGTTTATGGGCCCACTGATGTGGGTGAAAAAGATGATTTTTGATTTGAGCTGGTGGCGATGACCGCGAGGTGGGATGCCCCTTGGAATATAGGGGGGGATTTCAATGCCTTGTGGTATCCTCATGAAATGTCTAGTGGAATGCCGGATCGGTGAGACATGGCCAACCTTAACTCCTTTATCCATGACTGGGCGCTAGTAGATTTGCCTCTCCTAGGTGCCCGGTTCACCTGGTCCAACCTCCAACATGAGGCTTCTTTCAGCCGGCTCGATCGCTTTTTAGTTTCTACCGAATGGTTAGATTGTTTCCCTCACTTGTCGCTGCAAGGTCTTGCCAGAGCGGACCATTGACCTCTCCTCCTTGATTGTGGCGCCACGGGTAGAGGTCCTACCCCTTTTCGTTTTGAGAACCAGTGGCTGCTCAATGACGATTTCAAAGCCCTTGTTCCGATGTGGTGGGCTGAGACAAATCCCTGCGGATAGGCAGCCTTTCGATTAATTTTTAGATTGGGACACCTCAAAGGCTGCATTAAGCAATGGAACAGAGAGAGCTTTGGGCTAACGCACGAATGGAGAGCGACTATCCTCGAGCGTCTTAAGGAGTTGGATCATGTTGAGGAGGATAGAATGCTGACTGAGTCTGAATGTGCTGAAAGACAGTGTTTAAAGATGGCATTTAGTGACAAGTTTTCAAGAAGAATTAAGTTGGAAACAAAAATCTAAAGTCCAATGGTTAAAGGTTGGGGATCATAATAGTATGTACTTCCACATGGTCGCGAACGCCAGGTCTAAGAAGAAGGTCATCACTAGAATTGTGGTGAATGGGGTCGCTTTCTTGGAACCGGAGCAGATTAGGACACAAATTGCTGATTTTTATTGCAACCTGTTCAAAGATGAGGGCTGGAAGAGACCACAGTTAGATGGCCTCTCCTTTCCTACTATTGACCAAGTAGATAGAGAGAGGCTAGAAAAGGCTTTCTCTGAAGCTGAAATTTGGGATGCTATTAAACGGAGTGGGAAAAATAAGTCGTCGGGCCCGGATGGTTTTAACATGGAATTTTTCTCTACCTTCTGGACATGCTTAAAGCCCGACATTCTTGACTTCTTCAGCGAGTTTCATTCTAGGGCCGGGATAGGCAGAACACTGAGCTCGACCTTCATCACTCTTATTCCAAAGATTGAAGGGGCGTCTGATATTAAAAACTTTCGCCCAATTAGCCTCATTAATTGCCTATACAAAATTTTGGCAAAGGTCCTCGCTAACCGCTTAAAGCTGGTGTTACACTCGATTGTTTATGAAAATCAAGGGGCATTTATTAAGGGCCGTCAGCTTATCGATATGGCAGTCATTGCTCATGAGGTGGTCCACTCGGCTGCCTTCTCTCGTGCGCCGAGTTTTGTTTGGAAAGTCAACATGGAGAAGGCCTATGATCAGGTCAGCTGGGAATGTCTGAACTATATGCTGAAACGCTTTGATTTTGGCGAGACTTGGTGAAAGTGGAGAAGAGCTTGTGTCGAATCACCCTGGTTCTCGATGATAGTTAACGGTACCCCCGCGGGGTATTTCAAAAGTTCGCGGGGTTTGAGGCAGGGCGACCCACTATCGCCTCTTCTCTTCAATCTGATGGGGGAAGCGTTGGGGGCCCTCATTTGCAGAGCCCCAGCTTTGAACAGAATTTCTGGTATCTCGTGGGTAGGAATGGGTGTGCGATGACTCATCTCCAATACGCTGATGACACTATTTTCTTTGGTACAACTGACCATGACGTTATCTCGGCCTTTGCCAATATTCTAACTATTTACGAAGCTGTCTCAGGGCAAAAAGTCAACTTCATGAAATCCACTATATCTGGCATTAACCTTGAACCCGGGGCGGCTGATGACTTAGCTGCTAGGACTTCCTGTTCTGCTGCTTCTCTTCCCATCGTTTATCTAGGCCTCCCGCTTGGGATTGGGAAGCCAAAGGCTAGTGAGTGGGAAGATGTCATCCGGAGATTCCAAAAGAAGTTGGCGGCTTGGAAAGGAAAGTTCCTAAGTTTGGGGGGATGTCTCCAATTATTGAACTCTGTTCTTTCTAGTCTGCCGGTTTTTTTCATGTCCGTGTTCAAATGCCCAATGGCGGTCATCCACGCCCTCGAGAAGATCGAAAGAGATTTCTTGTGGGAAGGAGCGGAGAGATAAAAATTACCACCTTGTGGCTTGGGAGGTGTGCCAACTCCCTAAGATTTTTGGAGGCCTTGGCATCAGAAATCTGCATCACGCCAATATTGCGCTTCTTGGCAAATGGCTATGGCGGGCGGGGAGTGATATGGATCAGAATAGGCTATGGAGGACTATTCTCGAGCAGAAGTATGGTAGCTTGCCAGGCTTGTGGGGGATCAATATCAACCGAAACAGGAACTGTTCTGCTTGGTGGAAAGACATCAGTTCGATTTGGAGCGATTTCTCTAGATGGATCTGCTTCAGCTGGGGAGACGGCTATCGAACCTCTTTCTGGGAGGACCTGTGGCTACTCTTATATCTCTTAAAGAGTTTGCTCCCTTCGATATTCAGAGTATCGATGACACCACAGGGCCTGATTACTGATGTCCTATCGTTGAATGGCAGCAATCCTGTTTTGGAGATTACCACGAGGAGGGATCTGAGGGAGGAGGAGGTCGACCAGTACCTTAGGCTATTAGCGGAGTTATTCAAAGCTGCCCCAAATCGTCAGTGACGTGACGCAAGGATCTGGTTGGGCAACCATAACGGGAGCTTCTTAGTCAAGTCTTTCTACCGGGTCCCCTCGTGTCGACCGCTGATTAGAGCTGCATGTTTATTCATTTGGAGAGCCCCGATACCCCCCAAAGTCCGCTTTTTTGTCTGGACAGTGTTAAGAGGGCGCATCTTGACTATGGATCAGCTGATCTCTCGGGGTAAAATTCTTCGAAACAGATGTCCCATGTGCCTGCGGATGGAAGAAACTATCTCTCACTTGTTCTTACATTGCTGGGTTGCTAATAAGATATGGGGAACTATTATAAACTCTTTCGATCTCAGCTGGGTAGCCTCGGAAAACCTCTCTGATTTTTTGATCGCCTGGAATGGGATAAGATGGAGTGGCCTTGTTAGGGCTTATTGGAGAGTGGGGGTCTACGCAGTCCTGTGGAGCATTTGGCTAGAAAGAAATGCTAGAATCTTCTGTCGCAAACGTCGCCCCATCACTGCCATTCTCAATCATACTAAAGACTTGATGTGCCACTGGGTTTTCTTGGACAAATATGGGGGCAGGGTGTTGGGGACCTATTCTTGTGACACGCTCCCTCTCCCCTTATATGTGGGATTGGTTGGGGGTTTTTGCCTCGTGTTTGGGCTGGGGGGTGTTTTGGTTTTGAGTCCTTTTTTGTTTCTTTTTCCTGCTTTTGGCAGTTTTTTTTTATCGTTTTGTTCTATTTCTAGCTTCTCGCTGATTTTTTATGATATGATATCTCTTTTACTTATAAAAAAAAAGGATGGACATCAAGGTTTCTCTAGATCTAGGGTTTGGGGAATTGGGGCAATCAATAAAAGGGGGGAAAATTGGATGTAAGAGATTAATGGGAAAAATTTAAAGATCAAATGGGAACAAGAAGTAAAGGAGAAGATCAAGATAACATGGGCATCTCACCCTTGGCCTCACACCAAACCCACATGGGGAAGAAGACTCACTCTTCAAAGCTCATCTTAAGCTCAAAATGCAATGCAGTTTTATGAATTTTCAACCAGTGTCAAAAATGGCTCACAAAATGTGTTTTATAGTGATTACAAATAAGAAAAACCCTAAAATAGCAAAGTACCATGTTATCCAAAATGGTAACTTACATGTGACACAAGAAAAGAACAAAAAGGATAAAAAGGACAACATGCGTCACTTGACTTGCTCGAGCGGATTTGGTTCCCGCTCGAGCGGGAATCTTTACGAAAGGTCGCTCGAGCGACAACTAGGGTTCGCTAGAGGTAGTTTCAGTCAAAAATTTTGGTCGTGATTCTTGATGTCCTCTCACTTGAGCGACCAAAACCTGAAAATCTGCCCATGTTTCTGAAGCATTTCGCTCGAGGGAGAATGAGGGTCACTCGAGCGAACCTGGGTAGAGGCTCTTCTCTTGGGCTGTTCCTTAAGGGTTTTCTCCAGTGGCTCCATGGCTCCTCCGTCGCTTCTTCTTCCGCTGGTACACTTGTTATGGCCTGAAACCTAGATCTTTGTTAGTGGCGTCCCCGCCAATTCTCCTAGACCGAAAGGGCTTCATCACCGATGAAGAACGATCATGGTATCGATCAAGCATGTCGGGGTCTAGGCGGTGGACTTCATCTTCATTGATTCACGTATTCTTAGATTCTGGCCTATGGACCCACTTCACTAGATATCTTTGAAACCCCCCGTCATGGGTGGAGACCACTTGATCATCTAAGATCTCCTCAATTACATCTCTTTTCGGTTCGTGTGGAGGACGAGGAGGTATCGGCTACGAGGCTTGGGTCGGTTCGGGATTAGAAGACATTTGGAAAGGATTGCAAGTGGGTGGGGTTGAGCCTAGATAAGGAACTAGGTCTTCACGTTGAACATTGAACTAACACCCATATCTTGAGGAAGCTCAAGAACATACACATTCAGACCACTTCTTGCTACAATCTTGAAAGGTCCGGCGTTGCATGCTTGGAGCTTCTTCGCGATTCTCGATGGGAACCGTTCAAGCCTAACCCGAACCATCACATGATCACCGATTTGGAATTCCTTGAAACACTTATGTGAATCCGCTGAGAACTTGTAATTGTCATTGCTCAAGTTAATTTTACGTCTAATTTCGACATGCAAATTATGGATTTGCTATGCAAATGTATCTGTGAACTCAAATGTGCGGTGAGATGCAAACATAGGGATCAAATCTAGGGATGCCCAGGGTTTGTGACCATGCACCACATCAAAGGGGCTCTTACCTATGGACCTATTGACAGAATTATTATATGCAAACTTGGCTAGAGGTAGAATGGAATCCCACGTCCTAATGTGGTCACCGATGAGACAACGTAGGAGATTGCCTAAGCTCCTATTGGTAGCTTCCGTTTGGCCATCGGTTTGAGGGTGATGTACCGATGAGAATTGGAGCATAATATCCATCATGTGCCATAGGGTTTTCCAAAAATAACTGGTAAACTTGGCATCCCTATCCGACACGATGGTTTTGGGCAACCCGTGGAGGTGTACCACCTCTCCGAAAAACAAATATGGGTCGCATTGGAGGTTTTGTTGCATGGTATGAAGTGGGCCATTTTGGAGGAACGGTCCACTACAACAAAAATGGAATCGTGCTTTCGGAGAGTCTTGGGAAGACCCAGCATGAAGTCCATCGAGACGTCTTGCCAAGGTGTGTGTGGTACAAAGGAATGTACATACCAGTGTTTGACCTTCTTTGCTTGGAAATTTGGCAAGTACGACATTTTCGCACAATCCGGGCGACATCTCACATGAGATCGGGCCAAAAGAACCTATCATCAACGAGCGCAATGGTTTTGTTGCGCCCGAAATGACTGGCAATCCCTCCGACATGCAACTCCCAAACGAGGAAGTCACACAATGAAGTACGAGGGATGCACAGACGATTGTCCATGAACAAATACCTGTCCTGCAGGGTATACTTCGAGTTAGTGCTGGACAGATTGTCACAGAGAGTAACATACTTTGCCCCGAAATCTGGGCATTCGGGATACCCTTGGATCAATTGCTCAAATCCCACGACCTCGGTGTTCATAGCTTGCAAAGTCGCTACCCGACGACTAAGCGCATCAGCCGCTTTGTTTTTAGCTCCGGCTTTGTGCTTCAACACGAATGTGAACCCTTGAAGGTACTTGACCCATGTCGCGTGTCTCGAGTTCAACTTCTTTTGGAAAGCAAGGAAGAGTAAGGCTTCATGGTCGGAAAACAACACAAATTCTTGCGGCCTAAGGTAATGTTTTCAATACCAAAGATCTCAGATGACTGCATAGAACTCCTTATCGTAGGTGGAGTATTTTTGCTTTGCCTCATTGAGTTTTTTACTAAAGTAGGCTATAGGGTAACCTTCCTGGCTAAGCACTCCGCCTATGCCCACATCTGAAGCATCGCATGCGACCTCAAAGACTTTAGAAAAGTCTGGTAGCCGCATGACGGGTGCACTTGTCATTTTCTCCTTGATCTCGGCGAAGGCCTTTGTCGCGGCTTTGCTCCATTGAAACTCCCCTTTCTTCATACAATCGGTGATGGGAGCCATGATGGTGCTAAAGCTTCTAATGAAGCGACGATAAAATGTAGCAAACAATTGGAAGCTGCAAACATCATGGATGTTCTTAGGTTCAGGCCATTCTACAATAGCCTTAACATTTTCTGGATCCGCGACCATTCCATCGGCCGAGACAATGAACCCCAAAAAGACAATGGATTATTACATGAACGTGCACTTTTTGAAGTTTGCATATAACTTCTTTCTCCTTAAGGTCTCACAAACCAACCGAAGGTGGGCCAAGTGTTGCACCTTGTCGCGACTATAGATCAAAATGTCATCAAAATATACCACAAGGAATTTACCCATAAATGGTCGCAACACTTGGGTTATAAGTCTCATGAAGGTACTAGGGGCATTAGAAAGCCCAAAAGGCATGACCATCTACTCATAAAGACCATCTTTGCTCTTAAAGGTGGTTTTCCACCATCACTTGGACGGATGCGTACTTGATGGTAGCCACTTTAAGGTCTATCTTGGAGAAGATGGTGGCACCTCATATCCAACGTATCTTCAAGCCTTGGTATAGGGAACCTATACTTGACCGTAATCTTGTTGATGACCCGATTATCTATACACATTCGCCAAGTACCATCTTTCTTGGGTGTGAGTAGTGCGAGTACAACACAAGGACTCAGGCTCTCTTGGATGAACCCCTTTCGATGAACCTCATCGACTTGTCGCGCTAATTCGGCTTGTTCAACCGGATTCAACCTATAATGGGGTGGGTTTGGTAGGGTAGATCCGGGAACCAAGTCTATTGTGTGTTGGATGTCACGCATTGGAGGGAGTTCATCAGGAAAGTCTTCTGAGAAGACATCCCTAAATTCCTTCAAAATTGGCTCAACCTCCTTGGGATGTTCGCCCATAGACTCGAGAGCACGCTCAACGGTAATGATGATACACCACGTTCTCATCCAAAGAGGCACTTTCAAACTCCGAAGGGCTCACAATATTAATGGTCTTAGATGGACCACCCTTTTTACCAACCTTCTTGTCTGATGGTGTCTTGGGAGGCAAGGGGTTTAATTTTATCTTCTTGCCCTCATGCATGAATGTGCACACATTAGACCACCCAAGGAGGGTCACATCCATGTCATAGAGCCAAGTGTGACGGAGGTATGCAATGTGGCTACTTGAGCCATCCGTAGTGCCACTCGAGCTGCTTGTACTTCGCGTAGAGGCCGTGGCGACTTGGTGCCTGGGGCACGTGATGTGATGCCAAGAGGGCACGCGACATCTTGGTGCCGAGATGGCACGGCATGTGGTGCCAGGAGGGCATGCGACATGGGGCTAGGAGGGGCTCGCGACGTGGTTGTGCTGCGAGGACGCGACACGGTCGTAGGGGAAGACGATGCGGGAGTGACACGGCCGCGACATGGACGAGACATGGCTAGCTCGGCTAGCGATGTGGGGCTTTGCGGTGTGAATAGTAAAGTATGTCAAACAAGGGGTTTGAGGTTCTCCTGTCATTCTGGTTGGATTACTGTTTTACCCTTATATGGGGGAAGGGAGCTCGAGAGCTATTTCCCTACACACGGGGCTTGCATCGCCAGAGGGTGCGCAAGTGTCTCTTTGGCCTGAAAGGGTGGGCCTAGGACGTCGATGTAGCGATGCCGTGTGGCACCCAAGGCGAGGTTGAAGTATGGCCTCGGACTACGCGTCGCGGTGCATATAGCTGGGCAACTTCGCGAGAACACTTGAGCGCTGCGTGGGACTCAGTAGAGCACGACAACATGAGGGCTACGTGGGACTCCGTTGAACACGACAACATGAGGTACGCACACGACTGTGGGCTTGGTTCGGTATGCAAGCAAGACATGACGACATGGGAAGCTGCATGCCAATATTGTTGCGAAGCGAGGTACTAGTGCAGTGCACAGGGTGAAGCTTGAGCAGGCCAAGTATGGAACAGTGGTGCAATTGAGCGTGTCGTAAGGGGCACGATACATCAGATGGTAGGCCGCGAAACAGAGGTAACCACGAGGGAGAGTTCCCGTCCTTTAGGCGGGTGGTATCAGAGCTGATGAAGAGATTGGTTGGCTTCGTTGCATGGGGCAGCGAGGCACCGCGTGGGTTGATGGTGTGTCGAAGGACGCCCTCGTGACAGTTGGTATCAGAGATAGGCTGACTTAGCGCATCGGGCGTTAGGTGCCGCACGGGCTGATACTGCTGGAAGAGTGACCCCGTGACATTTGGTATCAGAGCCAAGTTCGATCCAGAAGGGATGATACTAATGAGCTGATTGGTGCCAGCAGGGTACGAGATGTGGTGGCAAGAGGGCACGCGATATCCTCGAATTAGGCTTGAGGTGAGGCGAAAGCGCCGATGAACAATACAGTATCTACAGTCTTAGGGCTTAAGGTGAGGCGGAAGCGTCGATGAACAATACAACATGGATAGTATTGGTGCCTGGGGCACGCAACATCACCAAGCTATCTAGTACCGCAGAAAGGTTAGTGGCTTGCTGCTTTGTTATGCAATGACAGAGCGTCGATGGCGTGTAGTGAAGACTGGGAGTTCAGGGACTGTAGCATCGAGTGAGGGCACATTCAAGATTAAGAAGTGTCTTCGCGTCAACGGGGACGTTGACGATTTTGAGTGGAGGAGGATGTGATGGAGGTATGCAATGTGGCTACCCGGGTCATCTGTAGTGCCACTCGAGCCGCTTGTACTCCGCGTAGAGGCAGTGGCGACTTGGTGGCTGGGGCACGCGATGTGGGCCAAGAGGGCACGCGACATCTTGGTGTCGGGACGGCATGACATGTGGTGCCAGGAGGGCATGCGACATGGGGCCAGGAGGGCCTCACGACGTGGTCGTGCTGCGAGGACGCGACACGGTCGCAGGGGAAGATGATGCGGGAGTGACACGGCCGCGACACGGACGCGACATGGCCAGCTGGGCTAGCGATGTGGGGTGTTTGCGGTGTGAATAGTAAAGTATGTCAAACCAAGGGGTTTGAGGTTTTCCTGCCATTCTGGTTGAATTACTATTTTACCCTTATATGGGGGAAGGGAGCTCGGGCGCTATTTCCCTACACATGGGGCCTTGCGTCGCCAGAGGGGGTGCAAGTGTCTCCTTGGCCTGAAAGGGTGGGCCTAGGACGTCGACGCAGCGATGCCGTGTGGCACCCAAGGCGACGTTGAAATATGGCCCCGGACTACGCGCTGTGGTGCATACAGCTGGGCAACTTCGCTAGAACACTTGAGCGCTGCGTGAGACTTAGTAGAGCACGACAACATGAGGGTTGTGTGGGATTCCGTTGAGCACAACAACATGAGGTAGGCACATGACTGTGGGCTTGGTTCGGTATGCGAGCAAGACATGACGACATGGGAAGCTGCATGCCAATATTGTTGCGAAGCGATGTACTAGTACAGTGCACATGGTGAAGCTTGAGCAGGCCAAGTATGGAACAGTGGTGCAATCTAGTGTGTCGTAAGGGGCACGATACATCAGATGGTAGGCCGCGAAACAGAGGTAACCACGAGGGAGAGTTCCTGTCCTCTAGGCGGGTGGTATTAGAGCTGATGAAGAGATTGGTTGGCTTCGTTGCATGCGGCAGCGATGCACCGCACGGGTTGATGGTGCGTCGAAGGACCCCCCCATGACAGTTGGTATCAGAGATAGGTTGACTTAGCGCATCGGGCGTTAGGTGCCGCACGGGCTGACATTGCTGGAAGAGTGACCCCATGACACAAGGCTTTCCTAAGATGATGTGGCCTACATCCATCAGCACCACATCGCACCACAATGTATCCGAATAAGAGGCTAATTGTATCGGGACATGACATCTTTGGGACACGAGAATGGAAGAGGAGTGGACCCATGCGATTTTGTACGGTCTCGGATGGGGCTCGGGTGTGAGCCCCAGGTGAGTAATGGTGTGTTTCGACAAGACGTTCGTGCAACTCCCGCTATCCACGGTGACCTTACAATTCTTCTCACCACACTTGGCTTAAGTGTAAAAAATGTTATCTCTACGCCAATCACCCTTCTCATCACGTTGAGGTTGTGAAAGGGCACACCTCACAACTAAGCAATCTTGGATGTAAGCTAATGCACGATTACTGTTGTCACCCTCCTCATCACTAGGAGTGACTTCCGGTTCATACACTTCCTCTTCGACACCTTCCTCATTGACCTCTTCTTTAATTAAGAGATTCCTTTGGGGGTCTCTCGTAGGACATTGGGCGGTAAAGTGGCTAAACCCATGACACTTATAGCACTTGATTTGAGATCCACCTCTTGAGGACTCACCCACCACACCTTTCCCTTTTTCAAACCTTACAATTATAGGAGTGGGTGTTGTAGGTTTGGGAGGTGGGTTCCAAGCACTAGGCCTCCCTTCTCCGGCTTGATGGCCACCGACATGCGACTCAAATCGCCCCACTACCGTCATTTTTAGGTACCGCTCAAGGTCTTGCACAACGGCCTAACACTCCTCAAGAGTGTCGATGGGGTGGGAGATCAACTCTTTTTGTAGTTCCATTCGCAACCCGATGCATAACCTAGAAAGAGTGACTTGAGGATCTTTCGAAACATTGGCTCTAATAATGAACTCCTCAAACTTGCCAATGTACTTGGTCACGGGCATACTACCTTGGTGTAAATTTTGCCATTGATCAAGTAGGCGATGGTAGTATGATAAAGGAACGTACTTCTCTGTAAGTCGCACCTTCATGTCCTCCCAATGGGTAATGGGAGCACGACCCGCATTCGCACACATACTCTCGACGTTGACCCAAAAGAGTCGAGCTTGGCCAATGAGCTTCATTTTAGCGAGTCGGGCATATCTCTCATTGTCCATGCCATACCACTCAAAGTGGTGATCCATATTGGAGATCCAATCGAGGAAGACTTTAGGGTCCATTCTTCCATCGAAGGTCGGAAACTCAACTCGGACATTTTTGAGGAGTTTCTCATCTGGATCGTAGTAATCTCCGCGATGAACTGCGTCCCTTTGGTTCCGATTCCGGCCCTCGGGGCGACTGTCGCGTTCAAAACGCGGACCGTTACGCTCATTGCGTCGGTTGTGGTGCTCCTCTTCTCCTTCCAACCATTCCAAGCGGTCGAGAAGCACACCATTAGAGGCAGCTATAGCCGTGTGGGCTTCCTCTATCGCATTCAACCTCTCATTCATGGTAATCATCATGGCCTGGATGCCTTTAAGAGCATCGGCAATAACATTCGAGTCCATGGTGACCACGACTCACTATTACGGGTTCTAAATGACACACAACTATGAAACACAATGGATGGGTAATTTTATCAAACACACGATGTGCCCGCAAATGAACACACAAATGAACACACAAATGTGAGCTACAATGACTAAGGACTTTTGTCAAACACTAGACGTGCACACTAATAAACACAAATGAAGTAAAATGCAATAAAATTAAAATGTCATGCAAATATGCCCTAACCTAGAACCTAAGCTCTGATACCAAAACTGACACGGGACAACGACCCTAAAATCCGTTGACGCTCATGATATGCTAATTTGCCGAAATTAAACTAATTAATTGAGCAAATTAATCACAAATTAAAGTGGTACCTTAGGGTTTCGCGGGATTCCGCTTAAGTAACCATGCTCAGCATGTAGGATCCAATCCGACGCGCGAGATCTTTAGGAAATGCGGAGGAGGTGATCATAGAGATAGAATTCTAGCTCCTTCTAGGTTGGGGCGTTCGATCGTGGTCCGCGGTGGAATCGGTAGCTCCTCACTAGGGCTTTTGAATCGAAACGGTTAATGGTGCAAATCGAACAAGCTCGAGCCCAACAACGGTTGTGGATCGACGGGCTAGGGTTGGATTCAATCTACAAGGGTGGATATCAATGTTGCTCTAGATCTAGGGTTTAGGGAATTGGGGCAATTAATAAGAGGGGGGAAAATTGGATGTAAGAGATTAAATGGGGAAAATTTAAAGATCAAATGGGAACAAGAAGTAAAGGAGAAGGTCAAGATAACATGGGCATCTCACCCTTGGCCTCACACCAAACCCACATGGGGAAGAAGACTCACTCTCCAAAGCTCATCTCAAGCTCAAAATGCAATGCACTTTCATTAATTTTCAACCAGTGTCAAAATGGCTTACAAAATGTGTTTTATAGTGATTACAAATAAAAAAACCCCTAAAATAGCAAAGTACCATGTTACCCAAAAGGGTAACTTACATGTGACACAAGAAAAGAAGAACAAAAAGGTTAAAAAGGACAAAATGAGTCACTTGACTCGCTTGAGCGGATTTGGTTCCCACTCGAGCGGGAATCTTTACGAAAGGTCGCTCGAGCGACAACTGGGGTTCGCTAGAGCGAGTTACTTATTATTTATGATATGTTGTTGATAGCTGCTATCTTCAATGTGGATTCATTACATTGCTATCTTTATTCACTACAGTGGTACTCATTGGACATGATAACGATTGGCTATGTTATTTCTGCCTACTGTATTTGGTGCTATTGTTTCAAGATCCTTGATGGTATTTGATGATATGTAGATGAGGTGATAGCACGATTGTTAGTTGAGTTATTATTTGTGGCGGATGTCATTTCTAGTGTCGTTGCTCCTCAATTATGCTAATGGATCATTGATTGCTGCTGCATCATCTGCATTCCCTACCATGTACTCTCCTCATTCTTCTACTTGGGTCCTTGATTCCAGTTTCACAGATCATATGATTGGTAAGCCCCATTGATTTTCTTCATCAGGTCCGCACTCTTTATCTCGACAGGTATGCTTGGCTTGGCTCCTACACCCCCGTTTCCAGTATGGGTGGTATCCCTCTCTCAACTGATGTCAGTCTTACTGATGTTCTTCATGTCCATCGTCTACATCTTTTAACCAAATTTCAAAATTGTTATGTGACCTTTTCTCCTTCTCATTGTATTCTTCATGAGCTAAGTACTAAAACGGTCAATGGCACAAGATATGAAAGGGGCAGTCTATAATACTTTGGTGATGATAGTAGTGCTGCCCTTACATCGAGTGTGCATGTTTAGCCTTCATCCAGTCATGGTTTATTTACCAAAGGTACGTTGAGTTTGTGACATGCCCGTCTTGGACATGCTAATCTTCAACATGTGTGTTTGTTGTTTCCATCTTTCAGAAGTTTCCAATATTAAACATGGGAACTTTCAAAGCATAGTGATGTTTTGGGGACCTGCTCCTCTCACTTGGTTTATGATTTTTTAAATGATGTCACCTTGGTTGATGATTACTTGCACTCTACTTGGGTATATTTTCTTGAAGACTCGAGAGGATGTACTTTCCACCTTTATCAGCTTTGCTAATATAGTCCAAACTCAGTTTGACAAGCCTATTAAAGTTCTTTGATCTGATAATGGTAGAGAGTATACTTCTAATGCTTTCAAATCATATCATTAAAATCAACTTTCCCTTAACTTTTTTTTGGATGTTCCATCTCTTGGCGGTTGTTTAACCCTATGGATGTTACTTTTTTAGAGGATGTTCCATATCTTTGTAATATTTCTCAAATTCCACTAACTCACTTATCCTCTACTCAAAGGGAACCACCTTATTTTTTTCTCTTCCTGTCTCTTCTCCTATAGGTTCTTCTCCAGTTCCTTCAACATCTACGTGTGGTCGTCTTCCTATTAAGCACACCTATCAATGCTGAAGCAAGTCTGTACCTCGCACTCAAACTCCTGTGCCACCTTCTCACTTAAACTCAGTTCCTTCACGTACACCTGCACCATCCTCTCCTTTAACTTTTCTTTTTATTGTTCCTTTTTCTCCCATGTTTAGTGACCTTTCCTTGCCTACTACTCTTCGTAAAGGTGAAAGGACTTGTTTCATGCTCACTCTATGCTCAATATATTTTCTATCAGAGTGTATCTCCTTCATATTGTGTCTCCTTGGCTAGAGCTTCTACTGTTTCTATTCCCTGCTCAAAGGGAGAAGCTTTTCAATATCCTTATTGGTTTACAATAATGCATGAAGAAATGAAGGCTCTTAAGAAAAATCAGACATAAGAACATGTTGATCTCCCTCCTGACAAATGCCCAATATTGGGATTGGGATATATGTTACATGTGTGTAGTTCATTCAATGTTGGTGTGTGTTATGTAATGTTGGGTGTGTGAGTTGTAAGTGTTCGATTAACATAAAGGCTACTCTAACCCTAACTAAGTCATTCAGTGCTAATTCTCTCTCTCTCTCTCTCTCCATCTCTTTTCCTACCTAACCCTAACCCTAATTCCATTCACTAAAGTCAAGTTGGTTGTAGATGGTGTGCAATTAAATTCAGAGAGGATGGTACTGTAGAACATATAAAGCTGCCCTTGTGGCCAAAGGCTTTACTCAGTGTCAGGTTTGTATTTCACTGCGACATTTGCTACTATTACTAAGCTCATTTCCGTTCGAGTCATTCTTTCTCTAGCGGCTCATTAGCATTGGTCCCTATATTAGCTAGATTTTACAATGACTTCCTTCATGGGCATTGGATATAAGAGATCTACATAGACCCCAACTAGGCATTCGTCTTTAGGGGGAGTATTTTGGGAAGGTTTGTTGCCTTCGCAAACCGATTTATGAGCTGAAGCAGTGTCCTAGGGCTCAGTTACAGAAATTTAGTGTTGTTATTCTTTCTATGGTTTCATCCGATCCCACTTAGACCACACATGCTTTATTCATACAAGATTATGAGACTTGATGACTATCTTATTGGTGTATGTTGACGATATTATAATCACAAGTGATGACTCTACCTTTAACACTCATGTGAAGGCAGAATTGAGTTAGGCGTGGCATGTAAAAGAATTCGGTCGCCTCAGATTCTTTCTTGGTATAGAGCATGGTTTAAAAACTCAACTGAGTTATCCGAAACTCGGCTGAATCAACTCGACTCGATTGCAATTCTAGTAAATTCGAAGGCAAACTCAGTTTTTCGAGTTTATTGAGTAACTTGATCGAGTTTCCGGGTAACTTGGTCGAGTTTCAAATAACTCGGCCGAGTTTCAAATAAATCGGTGAGTTTCAAATAACTCGGCCGACTTGTCTCGAGAGAGTTAACTAACAACATTAACAATCTAAATTTAATTTATTATATTATATATTATATATTATATATGGGAGCCGGTTAGGTCCTCCAATGGAGGACCTTCAACGTCCTCCAAGATACATGTGGAGCTCCACGTGGCATTCAAAACACATTTTGGGTGCCACGTGGAGTATGGATGCGTTGTTTAGATCAACTTTAAAAAAAAATTCAAAAAATATTTTTAATGCACAAGTCAAACTTGGATTAGTTTCAACGGTCCAAATTTTATTGCTAAAGTGTAGTGCTCGGTGTATTGATTTTTTTGGAAAGGGAGTGTGTGCGAGTTGTGTATTTCAAGAATAGGTTGGATCCAACCAGCTGCACTTTCTATTTTTTTTTAATAGGAAAGAAAGGTGCACAATCTCGACGAATTACTTCTGAATAAATTCATACATCATATGTAAGAACCATAGCATTTTGTGACTCATTGGTAAATAAACTTTGATTCTCTATCAACCAATGATGTGGGACTATTAACATGGTTAAAACTAAACCGTTTGAAGTCCAGGCACAACATGGTACTCTTTCTACCACTACGTTAGTACGAAGATGGTTTCGAACTAAATAGTTGGCAATTTATCTGATATAGAACACTCATATCGATAAAATGATTTGAACCGTTTCTTGGAAAAATGGGTACCTCGCCCTTCAAAATAGTGTTGAGTGCCACATGGAGCTCCATGTAGGATCTTGGAGGACGAAGCCATTTTTCATTATATATTATAATATTAATATATAATCGTAGCCAAAAGGTGACAAAACTGCGCTGAGAAGAATGGCAATTGAAGTTACACAAGGCCTACGCATTCTAGTTCATCTTTTCAGCCGATGTGGGACTAAACTAGGAATACCCACTGCCTGTCGGCTTGCCTAGTCGAGATGAGAGACTATTGTTTTGATTTTGAATTTTGAAATATAGCTACACCAAGACAATACATGGGATTGGGTACCTTTATTAACACCTCATCGATTCCTGGGGGCACTAATGCCAAAAACCATTGACTGCTTTACATCAGACGGTGGAGATCGGTTTTCGCCGCAATTCTTGTTGAAAATAAATCAAAATTCGGATGAAAAATAGATGCAATTTTTCAAGGGAAGAAAATTGTTCTCTTGAGCTCAAAACCTCAAGAACGAAGTCTAATATCTAGTACTATATGGAAGGCTTCAAATTTCATTAAAAACTTCATATTTGATGAGATACAAGGGTTCAAAATATATAGCTAAATACAAGAAAGAATTTCACATTTCAAGGAGACTGTTCACTTCCCTACAGAAACTTTTCATATTCCTATGTGACTTTTCTTTTCCCTACAATACCTTTTCATTTTCTTATGAAATCACATAAACCCAAAACATAAAAACATTGCAAAGCTCAAAGCTACAATAACTAAACTCTTAACTACTAAGTCAAACTTCTAAGATGAGGTCAAAAACCCAAAAAGAGTGAGGCCTAAAAGGCCCACGGTCCATGCTTATATAGTGGCCCAAAATGGTCTAGCTTAATAATTCAACAACCCCCATAAGCTAGACTTCAACTACGCCAAGCTTCTCTTTCATTTTGATAAATGTTGCGTGCTTCAAAGCTTTGGTAAAGATATCCGCCATTTGATCTTTCGTCTTGCAATATTTGATGTCGATTTCGTCATCCTTGACTAGATCATGAATAAAGTAATATTTGATCCAAATGTGCTTGCTTCGATTGTGGAAAACCGGGTTCTTGAAGGTGCAATAGCAAAACTATTGTTGTAAAATAGGATTCACCTTGAGGATCCTTTAATTCTTTTAAATCCATTTCAACCATAGTGCTTGACAACTTGCCGATGCTAATAAATTTCACCGTAGAAATTGCCACAACGGTTTGTTTCTTTGACATCCATGAAACTACACCCGAACCAATGTTGAAAGCATAACCGAAAGTATTTTTACTATCATCTATATGTCCACCCTAGTCACTATCACAATAGCCAACTAAGCTTGAATCTTCAGCTCTTCCATAGTGTATGCCATGGCCAACAATACCACTTAGATATTTCAAAATTCTTTTACGTGCTTCCCAATGACTTCTTTTTGGTGATTCCATGAATCGGCTAATCATGCTTATCGCAAAAATGAGGTCCGGTTTTGTAACTGTCAAATACATGAGACTACCAACGAGGCTTCTAGAAGGAGTCTCATCATCATTTCCTTCAACACCATATTTGCTCAACTTTAATCCTATTGCCATTGGAGTGCTAAGGATTTTAGCCCATTCGATTTTGAACCTTTTCAACAAATCATTCGCATGCCTCTTTCGAGAAATGAAAATTCCATCTTCATTTTGTTTAACTTTAATGCAACAAAAAAAATAAAGTCCCATATCGGTCATTTCAAACTGGCCCTTTTAAATTCTTAACATAGACTAGGACTATTGCCGGTGAAAATTAAATCATCAACATATAAGCATACTACTAAAAACTCACCTTGCACATTTTCCTTAATCTAGAGTGTATGCTTAAAAGGACATCTTTTGAAACCACTTTTCAAAAAATATCCCTCAATGTGACTTTACTAAGCTCTCGGAGCTTGCTTCAACCCATAAAGTTCTTTCTTTAATCGTCACACCTTATGTTCTTCACCTTTCTTCATATAATCGGGTGGTTGATCAATGTAGACCTCTTCTTTAAGAGGTCCATTCCATAAGGCTGGTTTGACATCCATTTGAGGTACTTCCAATTTCTTTGCGCCGCCAATGCTAAGACCATTTGAAGTTTCTAGATGAGCAACGGGAGCAAAAACTTCATTGTAATCAATGCCATGTTTTTGCTTATAGCCTTTGACCACTAAACGAGCTTTGTATTTATCAATTTCACCTTTTTCATTCAACTTTGTTTTATATACCCATTTGACACCAATTGATTTGTGCCCATTTGGAAGCTCCATTAGCTTCCATGTATCATTTCTTTCAATAAAATCAATTTCTTAATCCATTGCATGCTTCCATTTTCTTCATGAGATGCTTCTTCAAAAGAGATTGGATCCGCATCCTCAAATAAGACAAAATCACTTGATGAATATCTTTTGGAAGGTTGATGTGGCCGGCTAGATCTCCTTAATGGTGCTTGAGGTGAGTCTTCATATCATTGATATGTTCTTCATTCCCACTAGATGGTGAGAATTGAGGGCTTGCGACTTCATTTTTTTTTTTCAATTCCACATCTAGCAATGTGGACTTGTCCTTCCTCTCATTTTCGCTCAAATCCCAAGCTTCTTAGTTGTTGAATATTACATCTCTACTTATGATAATTTTCTTGGTGATGTGAGTAAACAACTTGTACGCCTTTGAATTTTCGCTATATCTAATAAGGATACTTTTTCAGGTTTAGCATCTAACTTACTTCTTCTCTCATCCAACACATGAGAGTAGGCAATGCTACTAAACACTCTCAAATGAGAAACACATAGTTTATCTTGAGAAGTCATGCCTTGGACGCTTTTGGATGAGACACAATTCAAAAGATAGATGACACATGCAACGACTTCTGCCCAAAATGTATTAGGCATACCTTTGGCTTTTAACATGCTTTTAGCCAATTTCATGATTGTCTGATTCTTCCTTCGGACCAACTCATTTTGTTAAGGTGTGTAGCGAGTAGTAAATTGATGTTGAATGTCATTTTCTTTGAGAAAATCACCAAATTCATGAGACATATTTACGACCTTTGGAACACAAAGTCTTCAACATGAAACCACTATGCTTTTCCACCAAGGCCTTCAAAGATTTGAAGTATGCAAACCCCTCTGGTTTTTCTTTGAGAAAATAAATCCATGTCTTTCTACTATAATCATCGACGAATATGAGAAAGTACCGATTACCTCCAATTGAAGTAGTGTGCATGGGCCCACATAAATCCGAATGAACAAGCTCAAGAGAGTTTGATGCCCTCCAAGCTTTCCAGCAGAAAAAAATTCCTTTGATGCTTTCCAAGTGCACAAGCTTCACAAACTTGATCTTGATGACTGAGGTTAGGCATGCCTTGTACCATATGCATCTTGCACATGAGATATGTCAAGTGGCCCTAGCGGAGATGCCATAGCCATGAACTATCTTTGATGGTGGTACTCAAACATGGAAATGGAAACATCTTCTTAGATATCATATCACCTTTGCGAGAAGAATATTGTTCTCGTCCTTGATTTCACATGCTGCTTCGTTGAAATGAACATTATGACCCTTCAATAGAAGTTGTCCAACACTAAGAAGATTATGTTTGAGTCCTGGAACATTAAAAACATTTGGAATACGTTTAAAACCTATCTTCGTCTTGACAAGAATATCACCACTTCCCTTAATGGAAAGTCTTTTATCATTTCCGGTTCGTACTTCACTTTGAATAGATTCATCCAAAGTAACAAATGCGCGTTTGTTTCCCGTCATGTGGTTACTACAATCACTATCAAGATACCAATCATCATTGAGTGCAACTTGTTGAACATTACAAGCAAGAAAGAAAATATCATCTTCCTTACTTTCCTCATTTTTGTGCATAAAATTTGATTCTTTTTTGCTTTCTTCCGTGAATCGTTTTTGCAAAACTTGATAGTGTGCCCATATTTTTTACAATGGTAACATTGAACATTAGAAAGAGAAGAGCGGCCTCTTCTTTTTCCCCGTCCTCTTGATGAAGTAGATGACTCATTCTCATCTCTTTCATTTGTTTGATTTCTTCCTCGTCCATGATTAGAATGCCTTCCTCTTCAACCTCTAGAACTTTCCTTGAAGGAAACTTGAGTTTGTAATGCTTGCTCTAGAGGAAAAGAATTAAATTGCTTTATGCGAAGTTCCCGGGATTGAAGAGATCCCAATAAACTCAATAGATAACATAGACAAATCTTTAGAGTCTTCAATTGCAACTACAATATACTCGAATTTCCGAGTCAAGCTCTAAGAATTTTCTCTACAATCCTTTGATCTTCAAGTTTTTTGCCATTCACTCTTAGTTGATTAACAAGAGCAAATACACGATTGAAATACTCTTCGACCGTCTCGGAATCGTTCATCCTTAAAGTATCAAACTCACTTCAAAGAGTTTGAAGACGTACCATTTTAACTTTATCTTCATCTTTATAGGAATATAAAGAGTGTCCTATGCTTTCTTTGTTGTTGTCACAAATGATATTCCCTCAAAGATGACGTCATCCATCGCTTGATAGAAGAAAAATAATGCCTTCTTGTCCTTCTTACAATTCTTCTTCAACTCATTGAGTTGTTGTGTAGAGAGTGTCGTTTGATCTTGCGATTTAACAAAAACGGTTTCAACCATATCCCATAGATCCTGAGATCCATATAATACTTGCATTTGGATGTTCCATTGGTTGTAATTTTTCCCGTTGAATCGAGGGAGTTGAGGTTGCAACAAATTGTTGTTGGAAGCCATAGATATGAATAAGGCTCTGATATCACTTTGTTGAAAATAAATCAAAATTCAGATGAAAAATAGATGCAACTTTTCAAGAGAAGAAAATTGCTTTCTTGAGCTCAAAACCCTCAAAAGTGAAGTCTAATATGTAGTACTATATGGAACGCTTCAAATTTCACTAAAAAACTTCATATTTGACGAGATACATGGGCTCAAAATATATAGCTAAGTACAAGAACGGATTTCAAATTTTAAGGAGACTTTTCACTTCCCTAAAGAAACTTTTCATATTCCTATGTGACCTTTCTTTTCCTTAAGATACCTTTTCATTTTCCTATGAAATCACATGAACCCAAAACATAAAAACATTGCAAAGTTCAAAGCTACAATAACTAAACTCTTAACTACTAAGTCAAACTTCTAAGATGAGGTCAAAAACCCAAAAAGAGTGAGGCCCACGGTCCATGCACATATAGTGCCCCAAAATGGTCTAGCTTAATATTTCAACAAATCTTCCACACAAGGGATCTTGAGATCATGGGCGATTTAACGATCCGCAAGATTCAAACAATATATACATATATATAACTGAGTCAGACCAAGTCGAGTTTTTTTTCTATTTTTGACCCGGGTGACTTTCGAGTCGAGTCGAGTTTTCAGGTTTTTGAACCATGGTATAGAGAGTACTCGTTCTCATGGAGGAATATATCTCTTAGAGGAAATATGCTAGTGATTTGCTGCAGGACACTGACATGCTTGGATGTAGACTTGTGAAGTCTCCCATAGATCCTGAACATCACCTGCATGCTGATATTTGTGAGCTTCTTTCAGATCCGCCCGAGTATCAACATATTGTTGGGTGTCTTATCTATCTTACCAATACCCAGTCATATCTTACATTCGTTGAATCTGTTGTTACTCGATTCATGCATGCACCACGAGTGCCACATCTTGATGTTGTACATTGTATATTATGCTATGGTAAGTCCTCTCCTGGAAGAGGACTATTCTACTATGATGCTGGGCACCCTTCTATCAAATTGCTACAATGATGAAAATTATGCAGGAGCTCCTTATGATGGTCGATCCACCTCTGGGTACTGTGCTTTCCTTGGAGGTAACTTGGTTTGGTAGTTTGGAAAAAAGCAAGAAGCAGGATGTGGTCCCCAAATCTAGTGCATAGTCTTAGTGTAGAGCTATGACATGCCACATGTGAGCTCTTATGGGTTCGCTCACTTCCCACTGAGCTTGGATCTCCCCCATCCAATTCCCATGCCCCTGCATTGTGATAATCAAATTGCCATAGATATTACTGCTGACTCCGTTCTTATGAGAGAATGAAGCATATAGGAGTCGGCATTCACTTTATTCAGGAAAAGATTCAAGTTGGCATCATTGATATTTTCACCAAGGTGCTTGGTTCCTCACAACTTCAGAGTTCTCTTGTCAAGCTGGGCATGATAGATATCTATGCACCAGCTTGAGGGGGAGTATTGGGATAAATGTATGTGCATGTATAATAGTGCTGTGCTAGTCATAATTTTGGGTGTGTGCGTGAGTTGTAAGGGTAATTTTATCTTTCACTATTGGTATAAAGGCCAATAGAAACTCCAACCCTAACTTCGCCATTTTGCTCTCTTTCTCTCTCTCTCTCTCTCTCTCTCATTCTTCTTCTTCTTCTTCCTTCTCCAACTTATCCCTAACCCTAACTTTTTAACCCTTGAATCGATCCACTAAAGTCCGGTGACCTGACCAACCTGACTTGACCTTCAGGTCGGTGCTTCAAGGCCCGATCGGTCAAACTTATATTCTTTATCTAGTTTAAAAGTTAGGTCATGGATCAAACCTAGTTCAAAACAAGTGATAGCCCTGTAGAGCTGTTAATGGATTAGGTTGGGCGAGATCAGGCCCAAATCTAAGTCGACCCACCCTTGATCCGACCCAACCTGCCCCGATGAACTAAATTTATATGCCCGGCCCAGTTTACCGGGAGTTGAGAAAGAGACTAATTTGCTTATCAAGAATATAAAAGAGACTAATTTATTTGAAATATGTGTGTATTTAGTCATTGTTGTTCACTTATGCTAAATGAAGCATTGATTGCTGTTGCATCATCTGCATACCCTACCATGTACTCTCATTCTTCTATCTGGGTCATTGATTCCAGTTTCACAGATCATATGTTTGGTAAGCCCCATTTATTTTCTTCATCTGGGTCATTGATTCCAGTTTCACAGATCATTTGCACTCTTTATCTTGACAGGTACGCTTGGCTTGGCTCCTAGACTCCCGTTTCCACAATGGGTAGTATACTAGTATCCCTCTCTCAGCTGATCTCACTCTTACTGATGTTCTTTATGTCCATCCTCTTAATTTTAATATATTATTTGCACATGGTTCGACCAAATTTCAAAATTATTTTTGTGACCTTTTTTCCTTATTGTATTCTTCAGGAGATAAGTACTAAAAAGGTCATTGGCACGAGATATGAAAGGGACAGTCTATAATACTTTTGTGATGATAGGAGTGCTGCCCTTACCTCGAGTGTGCATGTTTTTCCTTCATCCAGTCATGGTTTATTTACCAAAGATACCTTAAGTTTGTGACATGCCCGTCTTGGACATGCTAATCTTCAACATTTGTGTTTGTTGTTTCCATCGTTCAAAAGTTTCCAATGTCAAACATGTGAACTTCCAAAGCATACTCGTACTACCATTCCTCCCCACATGCATCGAAGTGATAACTTGTTTGATCTTGTGCATAGTGATGTTTGGGGACCTGCTCCTCTCACTTCGTTTATGATTTTTTAAATTGTCACCTTTATTGAAGATTACTTGCGCTGTACTTGGGTATATTTCCTAAGACTTGAGAGGATTTACTTTCCACCTTTATCAGCTTTGCTACTATAGTCTAAACTCAGTTTGACAAGCCTATTAAAGTTCTTTGATCTGATAATGGTAGAGAGTATAATGCTTTCAAATCATATCTTGAAAATTAATTTCCCTTCTTTACACTCCACACATTTGATTAATTGTACTCCAAGTCGAATTTTGAACAACAAAGTCCTCGCCATCTTCTTAAGACAAATGCTACTTGTTTGAGATTGAGCCCAAAATCCTTGGCTGTACTTGTTTTTTCCAATATCTTCATCCCCAGATACATGAACTAGATGATTAAGCCATTCTTTTTGTTTTTTTGGAGTACTCTGCATTGTTTAAAGGATATTGGTATTATGATCCTAAGTTTAGGCGGTTGTTTGTCTTTATGGATGTTACTTTTTTGGAGGATGTTCTACATCTCTCTAATATTTTCTCAAATTCAACTAACTCCCTTATCCTCTACTCAAAGGGAGCTGCCTTATTTTTTTTCTCTTCCTGTCTCTTCTCCTCTAGTTCCTCCCACATCTATGTGTGGTCTTCCTTTTAAGCACACCTATCAATGTTGAAGCAAGTCTGTATCTCCCACTCAAACTCCTGTGCTGCCAGATCACTTAAACTTAGTTCCTTCAAGTACACCTGCACCATCCTCTCCTTTAATTTTTCCTATTATTGTTCCTTCTTCTCTTATGGTTAATGGCCTCTCCTTGCCTATTGCACTTCATAAAGGTCAAAGGACTTGTGTCAATGCTCACCCTGTGCCTAATATGTCTTCTGTTAGAGTTTATCTCCTTCATATCTTTCTCTCTCTCTCTCTCTCTCTCCTTATTCTTCTTCTTCCTCTCTTCTCCTACCTAACCTTACTCCTAATTCCATTCACTAAAGTCAAGTTGGTTGTAGATTGTGTTTGCAGTTAAATATAGAGAGGATGGTACTGTAGAATGTTATAAAGCTTGCCTTGTGGCCAAAGCCTTTCTCAGATGTCCGGATTGTGTGTTACTGATATTTGTTGTTATTACTAAGCTCACTTATGTTTGAATCATTATTTTTCTAGCAGCTTATTATCATTGGTCCTTATATCAGCTAGATATTAAGAACTTTCTTCATGGGCATTGGATCGAAGAGATCTACATGGACCCGCACCAGGCTTTCGTCTTTAGGGAAGTATTCTGGGAAGGTTTGTTGCCTTCGCAAATCGATTTATGAGCTGAAGCAGTGTCCTAGGGCTCAGTTTCATAAATTTAGTGATGTTATTATTCCTATGGTTTCATCTGATGCCACTTAGACTACACATGCTTTATTCATACAAGATCAGAAGGCCCGATGACTATCTTATCAGTATCTGGTGACGGTACTATAGTCACGAGTGATGACTCTACCTTTATCACTCATGTAAAGGCAGAATTAAGTCTGCTGAGTCATGTAAAAGACATGGGTCGCCTCAGATTCTTTCTGAGCATAGAGAGTTCTCATTCTCCTGGAGGAATATCTCTCTTAGAGGAATTATGCTAGTGATTTCTTGTGGGGCACTAGCACGCTTGGATGTAGACCTGTGAAGTCTCCCATGGAATCTTACCACCATCAACATGCTGATATTAGCGAGCTTCGTTCAGCTCCGTATGGGTATCAGCGTCTTGTTGGACATCTCTTTCGCATGGTTGCTAGGAGTTGCTATTGGCACGGGTATTGGCACGTTTAGGGGGAGATTCATCATCTAATTGATCTACAAAAGAATAAACATCATCTAATCAATCTACAAAAGAAATTATGTAGAAGGGGGAGATCCATTTCAAAATAAAGAGATAGAAGTATTGATTAAAGGGGAAACTTGTTTCAATTTATATAGAAACTTGTTTCTATTATAAAAGAAACCAGTTTCAACAAAGATAGAAACCCGTTTCTATTTTTAAAGAAACCAGTTTCTATCTCTCATCGAAACTCGTTTGTATAAACGTTTCGTACCAATCCCCCGTACTGGTATGATAGGTAAAATAGGTTTTTGGGTAACTATGATCTTAGCAATACCCAGCCAGATCTTACATTTGGTTTGTCGGTTCTTGCTCGATTCATGCATGCACCGCGGGTGCCACATCTTGTTGTTGTACATCACATATTACGCTATATCATGTTCTTTCCTGGAAGGGATTATTCTATTTTGATGCTGGGAACGCTTCTATCAGTTGTATGAAGATTATGCAGGAGCTCCTACTGATGGTCGATCCACCTATGGGTACTATGCTTTCTTTGGAGGAACTAGGTAGTTTGGAAAAGCAAGAAGCAGGATGTGGTCCCCAAATTCAGTGCAGAGTGAGTATAGAGCTATGACATATGTCACATGTGAGCTCACTCTTTGAGCTCTTATGGCTTCTCTCCCTTCTCACTGAGTTTGAATCCCCCATCCAATTCCCATGTCCATGCCTTGTGATAATCAGTCTGCCATTGATATTACTGGTGACTCTGTTCTTCACAAGAGAATGAAGCATATTAAAGTCATCATACACTCTATTCAGGAGAAGATTCAAGCTGACGTCATTGACACTCCTAAAGTTTCCTCTTTAGATCAGTTGGAGAATATTTTCACTAAGACGCTTGGTTCCTCACAACTTTAGAGTATTCTTATCAAGCGAGGCATGATAGATATCTATGCACCAGCTTGAGGGAGAGTTCGGGGATATATGTGTGTATGTATACTAGTGGTGTGTTAGTCATAATTTTGGGTGTGTCAGTTGTAAGGATAATTTTATTTTTCACTATTAATCTAAAGGCAAATAGAGACTCCAACCATAACTACGCTCTTTCTCTCTCTCTCTCATTCTTCTTCTTCCTTCAACTTAACCCTAACCCTAATCCATCTGCTAAGTCAACCCACCCTTAATCCGACCGAACCTGCTTGAAAAAGAGGCTACTTTGCTTATCAAGAAAAAGAAAGACTAATTTTATTTGATATATGTGTGTATTTAGTTGTAGTAGTCTTCCATTTTGGAGTGTTGCTCCCGCTTCGCACCAACTACTATTAGTCATCAAAATCCTTTTCACTCATTTTACTTTGTAATTGTATGCAATCTTTTGTAATTTTTGAACCTAAAGTTTGCAATATAAACGATACCATAATAATCTACTTTTCACAATTTATTTGATATATGTGCATATTTTAAGTTCTTAATAATATTTTATGTAAGTGTTTTCTAAACCCTCTTGCTTCCTGAACTTTTGAGAATTGTTGTTTCCTTCTGCATTTGAATCTGCTCCTGCTCTTGCCCTTGCCCTTACTCCCTCTTAGTGCAACTAAGAAGAAAATATCATTACCACATGTAATATAAAAGCATGATTAAAAGTAGCAAAAGGAGAAAAAGAATCAATGAAAGCCTAATTGGCCACATAATTGAACAGGCACTGTGCCATATACTTGAACTGCAAGAAGAAATAGTAACTGTCGGGGCTTGGGTTCCTGTGTTGGAAATCGTAGCTGTGATTTGATATATTTTAACTGTTACTATGAGTTCATCTGGCAAACAATTTCTTCTACGGGAATTATATATATATATATATATATATATATACATGATTTCATTCATATTGAAAACTGTTGAAAGTAGGTTTTCACGTGCACAGACTTTATGCACGCATATGTGTGTGTGTGTGTGTAGGTGAGGGGTGGGGGGTGGGGGGTGGGGGGGGGGGGGGGGTGGATGTAACATGGATTTCATGCTCCCCATTTCTTTTTTCTATTGGTGGCTTCATATTGCTCACTGTTCTACATTGTAGGCGCAAGCAGGCCGGTGTTTACACTTCATATATGTTTGGCCCTGAGGGAAAACGAATCAAGGTATGAAATAGGAAGTTGTAAAAGTATTTCTTTTAGAATTGTTATGAAAAACAAATCAAGGTGTGAAAGTAGGATTTGTAGAAATATTTCGTTTAAAATTGCTACTTTCATATATTATTTTTCCTGCTCTTTCAACCAAATGTCTTGTGGAATAGTTGAATTTTGTGCATTTACGTGCGGGCTCGCACACACGTGTGCATGTGCATATGTGATTCATAATATCATCCAATACCAATAAGTATCGTGCGATATATATCAGTTTTTTGTGTGGACCAGGTTGATACATTGATATGTATCGATCCAATGATACATTGATATGTTTAGAGACCGATCGATTTCTTTTCGTGGCCGATCGCCTCGAAAGTTTCTTGGCTGACAGGGCTTGAAATTTTCTTGCCCAATCGGCCTCATTTCAAGCCTGATACATAAGAAAAACAATGTATCGTGAGACCGATACATTGCTCAATGTATTGGCTGATACACCAGTATGTATCGGTCTGGCAGGTGACTGATACGGATCGGTAAACCATGATTTTGGACTCTCTGTGTGTGTATGAGCTTCTGCTTGCACGTGTGTAGGCTTGTGTGCATGCGCGCGTGTATGTGAGCTTGTGCTCGCGTATGTGTTGTGCTTTGTTTACGTTTAAATATTGGATACCTTTATTACCCAAGATTCTTCATTCTCAACCCAGGTTGTACCTTCTTAAACCGTTGACTGCTTGAATTAGATGATGGAGATCGTTTTTCTCCTCTATCTTTCACAAATCGGATCTTGAGATCATGGGCCTCCCATCAGACGGTTAGATTTGGATTCCACATGGAACACATCCCAAAAAGTTAACATGATCACGAGCATCCATCGAACATGATTCTCGCATCACTTTTTGAGACTTCTGCCACATGGAATCCAAATTTGATGTCTGATGGTAAGCCCATGATCTCAAGATCCTTTGTATTGATGATAGGAGCCAAAGAGGATTTCCATCCTTTCATTCAAAGCCATCAACGTTTTATGCATGTGTAACCTGGGTTGAGAAGGAAGAACCTTTGGTTGAAAATAAAGTCACTCTTAAATATTTTATCAAGTACGTTTCTTTCTTTAAGTTTAAGTAAATGTTGTAATCTGCTTTCCATATTCTTCAATTATGGGCCTGAAAAAAAAAAGGACAATAGATACCGTGGGCTCATAAATGTACTGAACTTAATAATATACTTTTTTCAGGTCATTCTCTTAGATACCCGATACCATAGAGACCCATTGTTCTCTGATGGCAGTGTTTTGGGAGATTCTCAGTGGACATGGTTAGAAAATGAGTTGTATGGTCGTACTTCTCAGATTACCATTATTGCATCCTCTATTCAGGTATATCAAAGTTCCAGTGATCTGCTATAGTGAAAGTTTCATATTCCGCAACGGAAAGACCTGTATTTTTAGGCATATGAGTGCATGGGAATTTAACAATTGTGCATATTAGGCCTGGCATTTTTTTAAAACCATTTGTTATTGGACTATTTGTCTATAACTTCCACTAATAAACTCTGGTTCAAGGATCAAAATTTCGGCCGAAATGGCCGAAATTTTGGTCCAAAATTTCGGTTTCGGTCCCCACCGAAACCGAAACGATAACTGAAGTTTTCAGTCATTTCGGCACTGTATGAAGATTTCGGCCGAAATTTCGGTTTTGGTCCCCACCGAAACCGAAACGAAATCCGGAATTTTGATCCTTGCTCTGGTTGAATTTTCTATACAGTTGGACAATATTTGAGGAACTATTTTTTCTGAAGAGTGCTTGGGCTCATAGTCACAAAGTCGGGAGTCGGCAATAAATTGGCAAGGGTCTAAATCGGCAAAAATAGGGGGGAAAAAAAAAAAAAAAAAAAAAAAAAAAATATATATATATATATATATATATATATATATATATATAAAATTTAAAATATATATCATAATATATTTGGTTAAAAATAATGGTTTTAATGACCAATATACTACAAAATAAGCAATAAGAAGAGCAGTGTGCTCTGAGATGGGCAGGCAGCAGAGGTTGACAGCCGTAAAGGTTTTTTTTTTTTTTTTTTCCTTTTTCTCTTCAAGTATAAGTGAAAAATAAAGAAAAATAAAATCTTTTATTAATCGGCGATGTAGTCGGGATGACAGCAAATCGCCCACTTTTTCTTTTTTTTTTTAAAAGGACGAACTTTTGTGACTATGCGTAGGCTAACTGTTAGATACCTGTATTTGACTCTTGGCACACATGCCTACGCATGGTCGAACCCCCCACAAATGGTAAAACAACCAGTGTTGATAGCTATGGCAATGCAATCAGGTAGCTTGGAGCTACTAGTGACCTGTTCATGCAAACTACTAGTCAGTGTTACCTAGACATATGGCATGTGTGCCAAGAGTCAAAAGTGTCATGGGTTTTGGCATGACAATTTCTAAAAATTCCATTATGGCATTAGCTACAAAGAAATAAAAATATATAGTAAAATAAAATTGAAGGGAAATCTTAGAGATCTAATTGAGAAATCTACTTGATGAAATGATAAATAAATATACATAATGTATGTCATTGAATATAATTTAACATATATTATATTATGCAAATAGTTTTCAAGGATCCAAGCTTTGTCATTTACAATTTACTAAACTTTACGCAGTTTTTCCTAAAATGGCAACTCATTTTACCTTGTCGAAATGAGGCAAACTTTGGTGCTACTAGGTGGTATTTTTTTCATGCATGTCTAGAAGTGTCGTGTCATGTTGAGGAGCGTCAAATGCCACCAAGCGTTGTTATGGAAAATTGCAAAATCACAAAAGTAAAAGTGTCAACATCTGGACTCCATGCTGAACATGAAGAACATAAAAACAAGAGAACATGAATAAGGGGAACACTCTTGACTAAGTGGTATTTTTTCGTGCATAATGATGATCAAAACCGATACTAGGTGGTATTCTTTTCGTGCATGTCTAGAAGTGTCGTGTCATGTTGAGGAGCGTCAAATAAGGATTATTCCATGAAAAACATCTGGACTCCATGCTGAACATGAATAAGGGGAACACTCTTTGACTTTCAATTGCCCTATTTTTTAAGGGTTACTTCATTTACCATCCAAGAATCTTCACTCTCAACCTGCAGTTCATGTGCTTAAACAGTTGACTGTTCTGAATCAGACGATGGAGATCGTTTTCGCCCCAATCTTCCACACAATGGATCTGGATATAATGAGCCTACCATCAAACAGTCAGATTTTGATTTACATGGTACACATCCCCATAACCATGTTTGATGTATGCTCATGATCATCTTCACATTTTGGGATGTGTGCTTGTGGAATCAAAATATGAATGCTCAATGGTAGGCCCATGATCTCCAGATCCTTTGTGTGGAAGATTAAGGCGAAAAACGATCTCCATCTTCTGATTCAAAACAGTCAATGTTTTAAGCACGAGAAATGCGGGCTGAGAGGGAAGAATCTTGGGTTGTAGATGAAGGTTCCCATTTTTTAATAGCTTGAATTATCAGTAAATTGTTCATGATAACAGTAATTGAGTTAAAAAAAGTTACCAGGTACTGTGTCTTAGATTTGTACATTGCACATTGATGTATGCTTGGTTGAGAATGTGTAGAGGTTCAAATGAAGGCAATCTTTATTCAGTTTACACGGTCCAGATGATCAAATCAATTCACTTGCACTTTTGCTGCAATAGCTAATAGCTCAATTCTTACGATTATTATTTTTTGATCTGTTAACTAATAGCTTAATTTCAAAGGTACCTTTTGGTCAGACATGTCAAATAGTTTCTTTTTTGGCAGATATTCTTTAGTGCTATATTCATGTTAGACCTTTTTTTCTCCCTTCAGGTTGTATCAAATCTTTCTGCAACTACCGGTCCATTATTTTATCTGGAGTCTTGGGGGCGTTTCCCCAAAGAAAGGGATCGGTTGTATAAATTAATAGCAAACAGTAAGGTAAAAACTAGTTGTTCATTCCTCAATATTCACATGCATGATATCAAACTGAAAGAAATAGGGTGGTTGGGATGGGTGGGCTTGTGTTCTCTGGTCGTAGTTCTACATGCACGATCTCTTATATAGACTTCAATACTTGATCCTTCAAACTCAGTTGTGAAGTTTTGTGCACAAACTTTTATTCGATGATGGGGTATTCAGGCACCTTAGAGCACCCGACTAAGTCCACGGGCACATAAAACACTCTGACATCACACGTACCAGGTAGGTAAATATAAATCCTTGTTGGTGGGATTCAAACTCAGGACCTCCGCTTCTTGCTGGCCATTGTGTTAAACCCCCGTTGGTTTCTTCGCAAATTTTGTGAGCCTCTACTTCATGGTAGTACACTAACAATTTTCTTTGTGTGTAACACAGTACAAAATGACTAATTCCTTATTGATGCTCAATTTTAATATATATATATATATATATATATATATATATATATATATATATATATATATATATATATATATATATATATATAATCCTTTAGAATCTAACTACCCTTTTCACATACAGAGAGATGGGGTCTTCTTCATAAGTGGTGACGTCCATTTTGGAGAGATTTCACGATACGACTGTGGCTGTGGGTATTCACTCTATGACATAACTTCAAGCGGACTTACTCAAGCTGTCGAGAAAGCAGTGCCATCCTTATTAGCTTTCGTAGTGAGAGCTGCATCGTTGCTGACACCAACTACGATGAGAGTTTTCAGCCCGAAATGCCAATACAGGTCATGCACATATGGTACAAAACAATTTGGAAGGAGTTATATTATTCTCTGCTGATAAAAGAGTTTATTTTGGTATCCATGGTATCAAAACTCGGCTGATACCGATACGTATCGGTGATGCGTAGCAGTTTCGCCGAGAACCGAGACCGATACCGCCCCGATGCAGGTATTGGGGTGATATCGGTATTAGTATCGGTATCTGGCCGATACGACTCAGTATCGGCCGATATTGTCTCGGTATTGGCTGATACTGACCGTTACTATTATGTTCTTTTTTTTTTTGCTTTTTTTCAAAAACAAAAATAAAAATGGCCAATACGGTATCGGAGATACCAAATCCATATCGGCCGATACTTATCGGTCCATGATGGACCGATACCGAGTTTGATACGTTGGTGGTATCTTTTCGCAATGACATGCACAATCATGGTTCAAAAACACAGTATGGGTGGCCATGTTGACTACTACAATGATATTGTATCGGCCGATGAGGGCCAATATGGATTTTTTTTTAAATATGGGCAAAAAAAACTATAAATGATACGTATTGGCGGATACCATGTAGTATTGGCCGATACCTATGCGAAGTATCTGTATCAGAATAGCCAAAAACATATATGTATCGGTATTGGCTGATACTTCAAAGTTCAAACATTGTGCACAATATATCATCAATGCTTAATGATCATGAGATGCATCTTTTTGTTCAGGCAATTCAAACTTTGGGGCAATCGAAATAGAATGGAATGCAAATCCAGTGGCTGTGAAATTTGAAGTGAGGGATTTGAAAGGCGATCCTGTCAACCGGGTAGAACTATTGCTCACGGATTTGCAAACAAGTAGCACACACAAGCCCGCTGTAAAAGAGGGAGAATATCGACGCCACTGTTCTTTTGAAACTGATCTTCCGTGGATAGTTAGACACCGTTTGACCATTCTTTTCTATCTGGCTTTATCAGGTATACGATTTTCCAATTTGCTAGTATCTCAATTTTATGGTGAAAATGTTCTTTTGCACGATATCAAAACTCGGCCGATAGCGATATGTATGAGCGACACAGAGCGGTTTCACCGGAAACCGATACGGATTCCACCCCGATACCAGTATTGGGTTGTATCGGTATCTGGTATCAATATCTCGGTCGATACGTATCGGGCATCTGTCGATACGGATCAAGTATCGGTCGATACGGATTGGGTATCAGCCGATACTCCCTTGATTTGATTTTTTTTGTTTTTTTTAAAAAGTTGTTTTACCTTTAAAAAAAAATAATTTCCATAGCGGTTGATACCGATCCGTATTGGTCCTCCATGGACTGATACCCAATACCAATCTAGAAGTTAGATACCTTGCTGGATACCAAAAATTAGGGTGGAAGACCTTATCCATTATTGTTCTTTTATGAAATAACTATTTATTTAAGGGGAATGCTAACCTCAACCTCTTAATTGTGAGGTTAGCACCATCCCCAGATAAAAATGCCCTCATGTGGTGGCATTTTGGTAAATAAATGAAGGGAAATTTTTTCCCTTTTTGCTGTTTCGATGACAAACTTGTAACTACAAGTTTGTGCTAGCAAACTTATAATTATCAAAAGAAAATTACAAGTTTGCCACAGAAAAACCAAAGAGGGCAATTTTGCCCTTCATGTATTCAGCAAAATGCCATCACATGAGGGCATTTTAGTCCGGGGATAGTGCTAATGTCACAATGAAGAGGGTAAGGTTACCATTCCCCTTTATTTCATATCTTGTTCTGAATTACGATTCTGTCAAAGTGTACACTTCTTAGGTACATTTGTCCAAGGCTTGACCTAGGCAACCTTTCACAGATATGATATACACCTTTAAGCTTCTTATTCTTTTAGCACTTGATACCATTATTTGGCAAAGTGTTCCATTTTGGTGTTGAGGGACATCTGGGCAGTGTTGGTCGCTCAACCCGAAAGTGAAATTTCTAAGGCTCATTGGGGGAATTTTAGTCATTTCCTACATCAGTGCAATAGCAAAAAAAAATTGGCTGCAACCTAGCTGTTTTCAAAAACAGGTTCCTTGGCGATCACGGCTCTGCCATTCACATATATTGGCATATATTTTCTCTTTATCTTCTTTCAGAGAATCAAGGCTTTTGATCATTCCAAAACCAGGGTGCTGGGAGTGTGCACTACCGGGATGCAAAACATAGAAGAAAAAACAGATGAAAACAGCACAATACAAAAAATTAAGTAATTTGCTCGATATGGGCTAGGTTCATGGAGTTTCACTCCGGTTCACCACTGCTAAAAAATAAGATGAATTCCTGAAAAAACGAGAGGATCAGACCTCCTCTTTGTTGTCTACAAGAGACTCACACAATTTCTCATCCAATAATAATCTGAAATCGAATTTGTATGCAAGGGAGTTAATATCAGCCATTGAATTTGGCATCATAATGAATGACCCAGATTTGCTTGCTGGATTAAAGATTGTTTATGTAGGAAAACTCAAAAAAATTCCACTCCCATTTCTACTATGACTTTAAATAGAATTCGTATGCAATGCAACTAATCTCAGCCTTTGAATTTGGTATTATAACGAATGACGCTGTTTGCGTGCTGGATTATATATATATATATATATATATATATATATATATATATAATCATGTGTTTGGAACCCTTTTATGACAACTTTTTTTTTTTTTCGGGTGGGGAGAGGGGGGTGCAGTTCGACTTTTGAATGAGGCAGTTTTGCCTCGTATATTGGTTATTCTCACTGACATTTTTTCTTAACGTGGTTACCAGTGTTGGCCGTTGCATTCGCTCTACTTATTTATGCAGTAGCATCAGCCAGCCAATTATTCATATGCAAGTACAAGCTCGAATAAGTAACTTTGGAGGTAGACACATTTTACGAGATGGAATCATCTCCGAATTCACATTTGAAGCTAACACGAGAAATAAAAGGTATACTTAGGTTTTTCTCCTCAATCTCCCAATTCTACGTTATCTTTTACTATTTGCAGGGCAAGCCTTGCGTGGTGGTTGCAAATATGGTTAAGCTGCATTTACTGATCCAGGCCTTAGTCGTTTAATATTGGGTGAACGAATAATAATCTTCTTGATCCTTATTAAATAAGTGTGGCCTGGTCATACTTGTGATCCCGACCCGACCTGAAAATTATACTAGTATTGCCTGAACTGGCCTGATCAAACCAGTCCTTGAATAGGAAATATATATGCCTGACCTGGTTAAGTAACTGGGTCGGGTAATTGGTTGACCTGGCCCGTTGACAGCCCTAAAAATAACCTTGATCAGCTTTGTGGTGTAACAGCCAGGTCAACATCGAAAGAGCTCACTCTTGTCTGCAGCCAATATCCCCCATAACATATCCATAGTCGCATAAGTCTCCAACTTTTTCAAAACATCGGAAAAAGTCGGCAAATTGCAGTCATCCTGACTGCATCACCGATTAATCGGCCGATGCTAGTGATGTTGTTCGAATTTTTTTTCTTCTTTTTGCCTATTTTGTACTATTTTCTTCATTCAAACCATAATTTTTTCTCTTGAAATATATTATAATACATTTTAAATTTTTTTATATTTCCTGATTTGACTTTTACCAACTTTGACCGATTTTTGCCAATTTAGACCGTTGCCGATTTATTGCCAACTCCCAACTTTGTAACTATGATCATATCCCTTTTCTTAACGCCTGTCAGTGTTGTCCTTGCAGCATTGTTTCACTTAATGGCTACGATCTTCTTGGCTATGTTTACGGGTACTTTCACCAAACTCATGCTTGCACAGTTGCGCATACTTCACCAATCTCATACTTGCGCCTACTACAACTACAGTTGAAACATTAACCCAGTCCTGCTGACGATCGTGTGTATTATGGTTTTGGTGTGATGCTGATCTGTAGCTTTTCTTTGTCAGTTTCAAAATGCCATTTAGTATATATGCTAAAGAGCTATGACTCCACAGATTTGCTGTCAGCTCACCATCTGTTAGATGAAATGACAACTCTATATGATGTGCTGTAGCTTTTGTTCACATAATTAAATGTTTCTCAACCTGACCTAAACGGATGCTCCATCTTCCTTTTTAAGTGTAAAAAAAAGAAAGGAAGTTGTTTGCTTCATATTATGATCGATGGTGCATCATTGTTCAATATTGTTTTGAGCCTTTCTTGTAACCCTAGGCTCCGGAACCAAAGGTTGCCTAATTCGCTAGGTAGCCCTGCGAATTGCTCCCAAAGGGATTTGAACCCTGGGCTTTTTTGTTGGGAAAACATATGGATGACCATCACTCCATCCTTGCAAAGGATGTAAATTCTTTATATATCATTTTATAGATTATGTATTTAACATTTAAACATAATTAATAATCGAATTTAAAATTATTAAAGTGTTTTTTGTTTTTATAAAATTCCTACCCTTAGTGAACAAGGTTAGCTTAGATGTAGTCAATCACGAATTACGAACTTGAACCGAGCGAATCAGGTAGCATTGCCTCAACCTAACCCAAACTGACAACCCCACTCTGAAATTGGTCAGCCAGATTTGAGAGCAAGTTCTTGAAATTGTGGTGCCTTTAACTTGGTGTGAGGTCACCGAAAAGAACTTGAGCTGGTTCCGGGGGAACAGCTGAGATTTTGAATCACAGTAAAAAGCTGAGATGGATTAAAATTGGACCTTCCAATAAAGAGTTTCACATCAACTTAGAAAAAACTTTAGCTTGCAGGTTCAATTTCAGCTTAGTTATCTGATATATATATATATATATATATATATATATATATATATATATATATATATTGTTGTTATTATAATAATTATTATATAGAAGCATGAAATGATTAAAGGGAAAAGGGGAGTAAGGTATAGTGTGAGGAGATTTCCTGGTAGCTATTATGTGTATGTGATTTTTGTTGCTTTTCCTTACATATTCTTCTAAATGGATTTGATAGAAAGAATCTGTTCCAAAATATAATATTATGTCTTTGCCATGTCGTTGGCTTTGTTTTAGTTGTTGGTAGACTATCTTTTTTTCACTATTTTTTCGGCCAAACACTCTGCAGAAACTCGTTGGTATGACACCTGAAGCGGGGTTCGGATGGTGCTCTACGGAATAGGTTATTTGTCGTTCCGCATAAATCTAATGCCATCAATCAGGCCGTTGAATAGTTGACTAGTAAAGTGTAGTGATGCATTATAATTTAATTTAATTTAATTTGATTTTTTTCTTAATTTTTTTATTTTGCTAGGCTAATTTGGATAGTTGACTAATGGAATATACTAGGATTCAATTTTGTGCACTCAAATGTAAAACATCTTACATGGATTGATTAAATCCTGTCTCCTTCAAAACCCTGATTGCACTTTGAGGCTGTGTTTGGGATTGCTCTTTGGAGCCAAAGAGCAGCCCACTTAAAAGAGCAAGTTTAAGCTGCTTTTTTAAAGAGAACCAAAATTCAGCTCTTTTACTCTCCCGAAAGAGCTAAGAGCACTTACAACCATACACAGTCCTAAAGAGCAGAGAGGTGCTCTTTGCTTCGAAAGAGCAATCCCAAATTCATCAATGGGATTACTTACCTTGTTATAAATGTAGGAGGCTCTGATATCTGTGTAATTCAGCTTTTGGTAGGATTTGTACATAAAGAAAAGCTCCACGACGGCAAGGAGGTCGGTGAAGAAAGCAATGTCTCTGAAAAAAAATAAGAATATTTTTATTTATTTTGTCTGCCCATAGAAGATGACCTAAGGGAGTCAAAAAGACTCAACAAAAGTAGCAACATGTACAAAAATAAACCTAAAAACCCCTTAAAGTCTGAAAAAAATAAGAATTCATTTGTTTTTGTCTGCCCATAGCGCATGACCTACGAGAGTCAAAAGGCTCAAAACAAAAGTTGCAATCAGGTATAAAATAAATCTACGAGCCCCCACCAACCCAACAACAAACCTCTTCTCTTAAAATGTCTTTAATGCATAGCATTTTTATTCGAATATACAAAGTGGCACAATAACATAAGATGGACACAGACCCTCCATTAGCGATGTAGGGTCCAACCTTGCACTCGATCCATTTTGGTGCCAAGTGGCACCTAATCGGAGGATCAGGTCCCACGACTACAGGAACAAGATCGATCATGTCCATCCCTAAAAAAAATCTGAAAAAACATCTTATCTACCATTCAAGTGGTGGTCAAAGTCCAAAAAACTCAATGCACCAGATATGTTGGGCGGCACTCACTATTTAACCATGTTCATGAAGGCCAAAAGTATTTTTTCTTTTTAGGACAAGTCAATCGGGTGACCTTCTGGATATCAGATGGCACATGGCACATGATATTGCAGAGGTAACCGTATAAGATATTTCCTTTATAGTACCCTAATAAGTAGTAATAAGTGGAGGACCAGTCCATTAATTTAAATATTAACAGATGTTATAGATTTTTATGGACAAAAATATTATGGGTACGGCTATTCGTTTTTGGAGCAAGAGCCATACAGTTTTTCAAGGACAAAAATCATTGACTGATGGAGATTTTTTTGGCTTCAATCTTCCTAAAAGGGAAGGTCCATAATACAGGTTTTGGAGCAAGGACCATACAAATTTTTACAGACGAAAACTATTAACAGATATCAAACGGTCATATGTTGATTTCACATGGCACACATCCCTAAAAGTGAAGGTCAACTCCTTGTCTTATGATCTAAATCGCTTTTGGGGATGTGTGCTATGTGGAATCAACATCTGACCATCTGATAAGTGTGACATGATCTTAAGATCCGTATTTTAAAAGATTGAGAAAGAAAAAATCTCCATTGTCTGATTCAAATCAATCAATGGTGCGAAAACCTGTGTGGTCCTTACTCCAAAAACGAGTGAGAATAGACATACCTAAATATTAAAAGGTGTTTTAAAATATTAATTGAATTGATTGAAATTAGTTTATTCATTAGCATAACTTTAAAATAGATCATAAACCAGCCAACTAAGTTAATGAATTCATCTGTCTTTAAAATGATAGGCTATCATTTGAAGTAAAGTTAGCCTAAAATACAACCATAAAAAAATTCGAAACATCTGTTCGTAGGATTACTTTAATACGTTTTAATACGTTCCGTTAATCATATCTATTATAGGGTCCATGTTACAGTGCATTGGTAGGATGATACAAATCCTTTTATTGTACACCACATTTTTTTTTATAGGTATCTCAACCACCACATTGTAAGGAGCAGTGTAAATAGGTGAAACACGGGGCTAGAAAGTAAATACAAAAAAATCTTATATATATTTTTATATCTTTATAAAATACTTTTATTTTCACCTGGTGCTATTTCACTTGGTGCTAGTAATGGACATTAAATCTACATTTAATATACTTTTAGGTCACCCATGGTTACATGAGATCGTGGCAATACCTTCCACTTTACACCAAAAACTTAGATTTCTATTGGAGCAAAAAATCGTCACCATTATGGGTGAGGGGGAGGATGAAAGAGAAAAGGTTACACACAATATAGAGAAACCCAAGGTATTGGACGTGCCACACACTGTTGAAGACACAGATCTTCATAGCTTTGAGTATAATGTGTCAGCAGTGATCCCGGAGCCTCTCGAGAGGATTACTATGAAAATCGGCGACGGATTGGTTGCAGCCGTAGCGATGATCCAGAAATAGGGCTATAAGAAAGGTAAGGGGTTGGGACTACAGTTTCCAGGGTGGAAGGACCTAGTCAGAGCCAAAGGCGGATAGCAGGTCAGATTCGGTCTAGGCTATAGGCCTACCGAGGAAGAGGTCCAAGAGGCCAAAGAGAAAACCTGAACTACTGCTGCTACTAAAGCCTGGGGAATAGACCTGGAAGACGAGCCCCACCCGCGGCCTCACATCCAGAATACATTCATAAGCGTTGGGGTCATAAAAATTGACCAGGATGGGGCAGCACAGCTAACCCCACACAGGCCAACACCCCCGATCCACCCAATCAACCCCCAAATCATCCCTCCTAATTTAGAAGTAGACATAGCCTCCCTGTCCCTTTTTGAAGAGGAGTGTCCTATACCTACACAGTCCCCCCTATGGTAAACCACCACCAAATGATGCTGGTGTTTGAAGACAGGGTTCCGTACAAGCCCAGAATAAACATGATGGAGGCTAACTCCCAAAAGCCATATCAATCATCCTCCTCCATTCGAGCAGGTAAAGGGGCAACATCACAAGTAAGGAATTGGACATCAATGCCCTTGCCTCAGGAAGCGTCGCGTGGTCGTAAGTACGGCACCGGCTTCCAAAAAAAAAACCCTGTAAAGAGTGAGACTAGCCCTTGCTGTATATATAGAGGCCCGCCTTGCCAATGGCCCATCTTCGAAGAAAAAGAAAATTTTAAAAAAATAAAAGAAATAAAAAAATACTCCAAAACTATTTTCTTTCAAAATTCCCAATAAAATCAAGAAAAATAATACCTTAATTAAAAAACCTGTCCCAGGTGAAATCGACCCCTTTTCTATAGAAATACATGAAGAGGTAGGAGTCACGAGTCTGGATGAGGAAATCCCTGTTGAGGAACTTTCCTATGACCTCCTTGAATGGTACGCTGACTTTGAGCATGGGCCTACCCCAATCGTTGAAGAAATGGAGGGCGTCACTCTGGGAACCAAGGTAGCTCTTAGAATCACTAAAATCGGAATGCCACTGTCTTCAGAGGAAAGAAAAAGTATGATTGATTTCCTTCGATCATACCAAGACATCTTTGCATGCTCATATGAGGATATGCCTGGTTTGGACACCGATTTGGTCGAGCATAAGTTGCTACTCTATCTAGATGTTAGGCCAGTCAAGCAGAAATTGAGACTCCTCCGACCAGAATGGATGTTGAAGGTGAAAGATGAGCTTATCAAATAATATGATGCAGGATTTCTCATAGTCTCCAAGTACCCACAGTGGCTAGCCAACATCGTCCTGGTACCGAAGAAAGATGGAAAGGTGCGAATGTGCATCGACTTTCGAACCTCAACAAGGCGATTCCAAAGGACGACTTCCCGTTGCCACACATTGATATATTGGTCGATAACACTGCAAGGCATGGAATGCTCTCGTTCATGGATGGATTCTCCGGATACTATCAAATCAAGATGGCCGAAGCTGACCGCGAGAAAACAGCATTCATTACTCCATGGGAAGCTTACTATTACCGAGTCATGTCATTCAAATTGAAGAATGCCGGCGCAACATATCAAAGAACGATGACTGCGCTCTTCCATGACATGATGCACCGAGAGATCGAGGTGTATGTGGATGACATGATTGCCAAGTCTCCAGAGAGAAGTGATCATCTGATAAACCTCCAAAAGCTATTTGAGAGGCTGAGAAAATACAAGCTGCATTTGATCCCTCAGAAGTGCGCATTCGACGCCATGCCAGGAAAATTACTAGGCTTCATTGTCAATAGAAGGGGCATTGAGGTTGACCCGATAAAAGTAAAGGTCATCATCAAAATGCCACCGTCATCTACCGAGAAAGAGGTCAGAGGTTTCTTAGGGAGAATACAATACATCAGTCGGTTCATTACATAGCTCACTCCTATTTGCACACCGATCTTCAAACTACTAAGAAAAGATTCGCCCGTCGAATGGAACGACGACTGTCAAGTTGCATTTGATAAAATCAAGGGCTACCTTCTCAACCCACCAGTTTTGGTACCACCTGTACCTGGGAGACCACTGTTAATGTACCTCTCCACGACAGAAGTTTCGATGGGATGTGTCCTAGGGCAGCATGATGAGACGGGAAGAAGAGAACAGGCCATCTACTACCTGAGCAAGAAATTCACTGATTATGAGACACACTATTCTCATCTGGAGAAAGTATGCCTGACTCTCGTATGGGCTAGTCAGAGGCTCCGCCACTACTTATTGTCTCAGGCCGTCCTCCTGCTAGCGTGAATGGACCCGCTAAAGTACCTATTCAAAAAGCTAACTCTCACTGGCCGAACTACACACTAGCAGCTCCTTCTATTAGAATTTGACATCACATATGTCACCCAAAAGTCGATCAAGGGGCAAGCACTTGTTGAACATCTTGTTGAGAACCCGTTACCCGACTACGAGCCTTTGAGAATTGAATTCTCACATGAGGACATCTTGTTCATGACAGAGGATGACATAACAGAAATGGAGGAATCTTGGATAATGCATTTCGATGGGGCAATAAATGTCGAAGGTCAAGGAATTACCGCTATTTTGATTTCGCCAAGAGGATCTCACGTGCTATTCTCCATCAAACTCGGCATCCCATGCACAAACATGGTTGAATATGAGGCCTGCGCAGTCAACTTACAAGCAGTACTTGACCTAAATGTAACTCATCTCAGGCTATTTGGTGATTCACAGCTAATCATATGTCAGACCAATGGAGATTGGAGGACGAAGGATGAAAAGTTGATCCCCTACAATGAGCACCTCAAAGATCTGATAGCATGCTTCGATGATTTTACCTTTCCTACGTCCCATGAGTAAGAAATAGCTTTGCCGATGCACTGGCAATGCTGGCCTCAATCGTAGAAATCTCCTATGGCGTCGAGATGAAGCCAATCATGATTGAGCAAAGAAATGAACATGCCTTCTACCTCCAGATTGAGGAACCCCCAAGGTTAGATGATGAGCCTCCATGGTTCTCAGATATCAATAATTTTCTCGAAACTCGAGTTTTCTCTGAGGGAACTTCCAGGATGGATAGGCAGACCATCCAACGTCTAGTTGTAAATTATGTCATCTGTGGCGAGTGCCTCTACAAGCGATCATATAACAACATCCTGCTTAGATGCCTGACTGAGGGCAAGGCCACCGACATCATGAAGGAGATTCACGAGGGGGTATGTGGGGACCACGTCAATGGGCACATGCTCGCCAAGAAGATCCTATAGCAATGATATTTCTAGACTACTATGGAAACTGACTATTGTAAGAACGTGCAGGAGTGTTACAAATGCCGAGAACACTCCAGTTTGATACATGCTCCTATTATTGATCTACACAGCATGACCACTCCCTGACCATTTGCTACATGGGGTCTCGACGTCGTCGGAAAAGTTAATCCGAAAGCTTCAAATGAGCATCAATTCATCCTCGTTGCTATTGAACATTTCACCAAATGAGTAGAAGCGGCATCCTACACAAACATCACGACCAATCGAGTCGAGAGGTTCATCAAGAACAACATTGTTTGTCAATTCGACATGCCTAAGGATATCATCACGGAAAATGGCACCAATTTTGAGAAAAAGAGTATCAGAGCCTTATGCGAGAAGTACAAGATCAAACATCACCAAACATCACCATATCAGCCACAAACCAATGGAGCCGTTAAAGCAACCAACAAGACACTTGTCTGCATCCTTGAGAAGATGGTTGTCACATACTGAGACTGGAGTGAAATATTGCTATTTGCACTATGGGCCTATCGAATGTCAATTCGTACCGCTACAGGGGCAACACCATTCTCCCTTGTGTATGGAACTGAGGCAATGCTGCCAGTTGAACTCGCAATACCGTCACTCTGTATTCTCATCGAAATAGATCTACCAGAAGTCGAAAGAGAGAGATCTCGCTTTGAGCAATTGAGCCTAATCGATGAAAAGAGGCTTCAAGCTTTGTGTCACACCCAAGTTTACCAAGGAAGGATCGCACGCGCTTATAATAAATGTGTCCGCGTTCGAGATTTGAAGGTGGGCGACATCGTACTCAAGAAAATCTTCCCGTCTCTCCACGCCGATACGAGAGGGAAATTTAGGCCCAACTGGGAAGGACCTTACATCATCTGAGAAAAGCTTCTGGAATACGCGCTTTGCCTCGCCATCATGGACAAAGATCATTTTCCTGAGCCCATCAATGCTGGATATATACGACGATTCTACTCCTAGTCTTGGCGGCAAGGTAAGTACTGATAAAAATGGATACATGGCTGCTCAAGGACCCCATAAAAGAGGCCATCATTTCAAAGTCAAGTAGCCAAAAAAGTGTCCCCGAACACTTATACCCTTGCAACGCCCGTTGAGTCATTGACTTTTCTTTCATTAAAACCCCTCCCAAGAAAAGAGGATAGAAAAAGTGTATATACCAAACAAAAAAAGAGAATAAAAGAGTTACCATCAAATCTAAAAAAATCAGAAAAACAAAATCCCAAAAATATGATGTATGAAAAAAAGGAGGGGGGGGGTAAAAAGAACAAAAAAATATATATATATAGATGAGAAAAGAGATAGAAGTATCATGGGGACATGTACAGAAAATCCCCCAAGGAAGAAGTGTGTTTCGGTAGCTAGAACCCAATCAAGGAAACCTTCTAACCTGAGAATACCTTCAAAATTTCTAACCTATCCCTCCTATCCCATGGCCAAGATACATCTCGAGAAAAAGCCCTCTTTAAGGTCTACTAGCATTCGTAATATCCATTGAATCAGCACGAGCCAAGCTGAGAGACGACAAAAGAACTCCATCCAGCCGGCTATGACAGTGTCGACATCCATGTCGTGGCCTTTGAGAAAACAAAGAAAAAAAAAAGAAATAATTTAAGCTTAAAGCAAGAAGGACGTGGTGAAAACTCGAAAGGGCGCCATGGGTAAAAACAACGAGCTTATGCGAACCAGGCGAAAACATGAAAGGGTGCCTGGGGTAAGAGTGCAAACTCATGGACGTAGTGAAAACCCGAAAGGGCACTACAGGTAAAAAAGGGGAGGGGAAAAACGGGCACGGTAAAGACCCGTCTTGGGCACTGTGAGTAAAAATATTGTAAAAGAAAAAAAAAAAAAAAGAAGACAGAAAAAGAAAAGAGAAAGTCATCAATTACTCCCTTTGTTACAACCCGATCCATCTGATCCTCCTGGGCTACTCATGTTCTCTCAAATCAGATCTTGATCAAGCACATTGTCATTGTCGCACTGTCAAAAGCATGACCCGAGGTAAGGATAAAGGGTTAATTCGATCCAAAGGGGATGGACGTTCTGACTGTGATAAAGATTCTGAACCTCACCTAGGTCCGACCACGGACGGTTTCGACTATGCCCAAATTGGGACCCTTTACTTCCCCCCATGCTCAAGGCATCAACGAAAATCTAAAAAAAAAGGATAATAGATTTCGCTTTCCCATTTTCAGGCTAGCACTATGCACACCCCACTCCGGGATGATTGGTTGGATGATAGAAAAGACCACATTTACAAAAGATAATAGATTTCTCTTCCCCATTTTCAAGCCAGCACTGTGCACACCCCACTCCAGGATGATTGTATGGATGACCGGAAAGACCACATTTATAAAAGATAATAGATTCCCCTTTTCCATTTACATATCTATACTATGCTCACACCATATCTCAAAAAATATAATTTGTGTGATGCCTTGTATACCTTTTACCGAATTGAAAAAAGAAGCAAAAACAATAAAAACATAAAGAAAATATATATACCTAAAATATATCTAACAGGGATTCTTATGCCCCTCCTTGTGGTAATTTGATCTATGAAAAAAGTATGTGCATGCATAGGTCAACGACGCAACTCGTGCTTTAAAGCATCAATCTCAGGGCGTAAAGCATCCTCCCGTGTATCCCGATCTATCATCCAATGGCCATGAAGGCTCTTATACCGCTTCCAAGAAGTGTCAGTAGCACCAAGAGCATCACTCAAAGCTCCTTCCAAACAAAGAACCTCACACTCAGCTACACTGGCTCTTGCTTCCGCCGCCTCTGCTCTAACCTGTTGTTTCTCTAAATGCTCATGTAGAAATCGCTTCTCATCTATTAGCAGCTCAATTCGGGTCCGGAGCATAGACTCCTGCTTCATCCAAGGTCCCCCTATGTCACTACTCTCTGCCTAGTCCAAGCGACAAGCAGAAGGCCTCTCAGATAGCAGCCAAGCCTCATACTCTGGAGAGGTCAAAATCAAGTTCCCCTACTCCAGGTTGCACATATGCGTCAACTAACGCGTTTCCCAGAGATCAGCTACCCTATCTAAGTCCCCAAAGGACCCCTGAGAGAAAATTAAGTCACATAAGGGCGGTCTCGTCACATAGGGCACCTTCCTAGAACAACCAAATTGACGCAACACTCGAAATGGAAAGTAGTAGGTGATGCCAGTCAAACCAAGAAGAGTGATTCCCTCGTAGTCCCTAGATCGAACCACTGGAAAAGCCCTGTCTAACCAAGGAAGCCTCCACACCAGTTTGGCGTCAGCCAGCCAAAGCTTCAGCTCTTGTATATCCCCTGTGGTAACCTATGACATCAACCTAAGAAGCAGCGAGCCGCCTCATCGCGAACAACATAAAAGTGGGGCACGGGTCCCAAAATAGCAAGATGCCCCCCAAGCCAAATATGAAGCAGGACAGGACATCCCTGGAGGTACTCCACCTTGCCCAGGGTGAAGGCGTCAAGACAGCGGTAAAGCTTCGCCAGCACCATATGCATCACAGAGCATCCTCCCTCAAGTTTCGCCAGAACATCGCAAAGCACAAAAGAAAAGCTCTCTCCTCTAGTGTAGAAAAGAACCTCGGAGATAAGGTAAAGGGCAAAGGCCTTCACATTATGAGAATTTTTGACCGGCAATCTTGGCAAGCTTTCATCCCCAAAGAGTTCTTTCAGGAATTTCACCGAACCCCTGGTGGGCCCACCAACAAGGCTTTTCTCATAATCGGCTTTCTTCAAGCCCAAAGTCGTATGGATGGATTTAGCATAACCTGGTTTCGGCACTACCTTGGCAAGGCTTCTATGCAACTTCAAACACGATAGGATGGAGAGCTCCTCAAGAGTGGGAGTTAACTCACGGTTCTCAAAACGGAAGGAATGGGTATCGACTTCCCACATTGCGGCCCCTGCATAAATAAGGTCCCAAAGCAGAGGAACTCCGAGGAAAGATGAGAGAGGAGCCAATCCAAGCTGGTCCAAGCCTGTAAGCTCGCTCTCGTTCAAACTGTTAAGCCATTTCGTCAAAAAGTTGGGCCCCTCACCCAAAGAGGGAAGTATAAAGGCACCGGCGCCCCAAGATAGGCGGGGACGGAAAGTGGGTCCATGGTCATACAAAGACGTTTTTGAGAAGTCACAAATCGATGCAGGAAGATGGACCCACCCCTGGGAAAGATAAAGAAAAAATGACAGCAAAAAACCCAAAGACCAACTAAAACTAAAGAAAAAGGAGCATTCTTAGGTCTTAATGCCCCACATTACCCAAAAGGATGCTTAGCATGTATAATACACACGCTAGTTCAAAATACCCTAGATTTTGTCTAGCGTGTATATTATACATGCTAAGCCTTTTTTTCCCATAGAAAGCCTATCATGTATAAAATACACGCTAGGCCATTTATGAGGAAACTTTGCCTAGCGTGTATGTTACACAAGCCAGGCCAGCCCCCCAACAAAAAAAAGAAGAAAGAGAGAGAGAGAGGGGATTCAGGAGTTCTATTTTTGCTGGTTCCTTAACTTAACCAACCCACATACACTTTACTTTTTTTCTCACAAAAGGCACCCCCGGTTGCATACCAAAAATCCGCCATCTAACCAATCTGCGTGATTTTCTTTCAGATATCACCCACATAAGCACACAGAGTTTGGAAACGATTAAATACACAACCTAAGGACCAATTTCCCAATTTGGGGCCCGTCCCTGCAAATTATCAAGCGCACCACGTCCAGAGGGAAGAGACATAACTAGCAAAATGGGAAAGCAACAACATTCACTTCAAACAAAAATTAAATCATCCAACATACGTTCAAATTATCCATTACATTCAGAATCCCAAAATGAAAGATAATATTCGATAATCTCAAATGTCTATAAAAGCAGAAACAGAAAAGGCTTATCTTAATCGGTGCCTTTGGCCTTCTTCTTCTGCCGGCGCGAGGTACTCTGGTAGGTCCGCACGTCCCCCACTCGGGACCATGCCTGGGAAAGTCGGCTAAGCAACGAGCGCGACTCTTTTTCACTAGCACACTGCAAGTCATACCGAAAATCATTAGTCAAGGTCAGTCGAAAAACAAGGATGGCAAGGTAGTGATCAGAGCCGGCCAGGGTAACACTTACCACTTCCACATCCCGAAAACCAACGATATGGCGATAATACTCCGCCGATTCATAATCCTGCAAGAAAAAAAGAGAACGAAAGGTCAGTTGCATGAGCCGTAATACAAGAGCAAGCATATCTCTGAGAAAACATACCGAAGAGAAAGTTTACCCTGAGAACCAATTCAGGAGGAGGGACCCGGATCGCTTCAGCAGATAGGAGGGCCTGCTCAACTACATCCGCACACAAACTCGAGAGGAAGGCATCGTCGAGGCGTTTAAAGGTCCCATGAGTCTCTACAGTCGAACTAACAGAAGCCCCTGCACCAGAAGGGTTGGAAGGTCCGACACCTGAAACCTCGTCAGGACTTGCTGCCACATCATCCTCATCAGAATCATCCCCCCCGTCAAACTGTAGAAAGAGGCAGAAGTCAGGTCAGCCAAATCAAAATCAAGCCCAAACAATTAGAAAACCGAATGGAATAAGAAAAGGACTACCTGAGATAGTGGGCCGCCAAAGGCCAAAAAGTTAGCACCGGGCACAAAGCGTGGGAGGATGCATCGGTAAGGAAGAGACTCGTACCACATCTGATACCCTCCAGGTACAAAGAAATCATCAACAGGAACCCCATGATGAAGGAGTTCGTCTGTGAGTTCCTCAATCGTACTTGTTGGAGCCATGATATCCTCAGGAGGACCCTGCGGTACAGCAAAATAATCTCAGTATTGATGCACCACTCTCTCCCCTAAGTAGTACGCTTTGACCCAAGCACCATAGAAGAAGATAAATCGACGGTCAATAAACTGCCGAGACTGGCTCACGGCTGCTCGATCCCAAAAGGGAGAACCAACGTAAGGATCAAAGGTGATCTGCCTAAATAAAAAGAGTCTTATTAGTCAAACAAACACCATCAAAATCCCAAGAAAGAAGGAGAGGGAAGTGTCAGTACCTGCTCCGAGATCATCAAATCAAATTGGAACCTTAGGTCCAACTCCAGATGCTTCATTCCCATGTCCTTTTGATGACTCTTGTGCCAATTACTCATGAGAGGGTATATATGCTCGTCTGAGAAGAGGAGGGGGCGGCCCGGTTGAAAGTGTAAATATCCCCAAACATAAAAAAAAGAAAAAGAAGAAGAGAAAGAAAACATAAAAGACGTGTCAGAGGCGAAATGAATGATGAACCAAGAGAAATAGAATAGTCTGGGATTACCTCTATCACGGGCCAAAAATGGAGAACAGAACCCAAATCCTCAACCGAGGCTTGAGCCAAGCTGGCCATCAGTACAACATACCCAGCACCGCCCCAGTCATACCGATTCACATTCTCCTAACTCCCTATAAAACTGAGCAGGGACAACGAGACCCAGCCACTGTTGGCATTAGCAAAAAGAGTCTTACCCAGAAGAAAGAGGAGTGAGATATGGGCCAACATCAATGCACGCTCAGACTCAATGACAACATCCAGGTCCGGCTGGTTTGGATCCACCAATTCATTTTCAGCAAATAGGTCAGCTAGCCAGGATAGCTTGACATCAGATCCGGACGTATCTTGAGAGGAGGGGTAATCCCCGATCCACTGAACCACCTCGGGTTGATCCGGTACGCGATGGCCAACCACTGGTATCCCCTATCCTGATCCCTGTGATCATCGACCAGTCCACTAGGGTGATAGTCATCTCGACCACTGACATATGGAATGTCAAGGTCTCGGGCCGAAAATGTTTCACCAGGGCCTTCATGTAAGCCGAATCACCCCTCATGGCAGGGCATGAAAGAAAGTCCCCGAAGCCGGCCTGAGCCAAGAGAAACTTCACGACCTGAGGGAGGAAGCCATAGAGGCGCTGGAGGTCGAACCAACCTCCGCGAAACATGATCGAAGGCAAAGGCTACAGTAAAATGAAAAAGTGTTAAAACCCGGAATGAATAAAGCTTGCACAAAGGAAAGCCGTAAAAGATTACTTCTTACCTTGCCGACAATCTCGAAGTTAGAAATGTGGTTGTACTGTTGATGAAGAACCCACTGCGGGCCGCTTCGCCTTGCATCTCATACTAGATCCGGGAAGAATGCTACACCGAAATAAGTTGCTCACCCTGGGAACCGTATATCACCTCAGGAACACCATCCTGCTCCTCTTCACTCAGCATCCTAAGAAGGGATCAAGCAGCATATGTCAGGAGAATATCAACAAATGGGAATCAAATACTGCAGGCTCAGGGAAGGTAGGTATGCCTCATTAAAAAAAAAAAACCCTAAACCCTAAAAAAAACAAAACGCTTTGCAAACCAAATTAACAAAAAATCCTCACCAGTTTGTGTTAAGATAAAAAAAGCCGATAGGGGACAACCTCAAAATTGCCCATGCATTTCAAGCAAAAAAAACTCTTTTGTGTTTTCAAAAAGTTTCAGTCAAACCCCCCCCAAATGAATATATATTAAGGGTGGGGGTGCATCCAAATAAAAATTTCCAAAAAGAGGAGGAAAAAGAAATAATAATAATAATATATATACATAAAAAAAATAATAAAAATAAATAAATAAAACAAAAAAAAAGAAGAAAAGGAAAATAGGGGCACTCTATTTTTGAAAAAAAAAAATGCACTTTTTTTCAATAAAAAATTAAATGCACTTTATTTCAAACCAAATTCATGCAAACGGAGGCAATCTTCACAAAATGAATCATGCATACAAAGGAAATCATCTAGATCCAAGAAACCTAACCACATTGGAGGCAAAAGAGATAAACTAAGGGGAGGAAAATATTAGGGCACCATTCAAATCACATCAATACCGATAAAATCAATCGAATAGTGCATAAATGATCGCATTCACAAAGAAAATCATTCATTTATCGTTTAAATACGAGAAATCCTAGCCACATTGAATTAAAAACTAGAAAATTCATGGGAAAATAGGGGTTAAAATGATTACCTTGGTTAAGAATAAGTAAACCATTGATCCGACGCAGGATGCATGCGTGAATCAGCAATGTTGATCACTGGCGTGAAGTCGGGGTTCGAATCGAATCAATAGAGCACAGGAGGTGCCTCCCAGTTCGGTTTTGGAGAGAGGGGGAAAGAAAGTTTTGAAAAATACCATTTTTTGCTCGGGCCCGATTGTTTTAAACTACAGTGTGGCTTAGCGTGTATATTATACACGCTAGGCTTAGCTTTACCAGATTTGGCCTAGCGTGTATAATATGGACGCTATGCTTAACCGTGCCAGATTTGGACTAGCGCGTAAAATATGCACGTTAGGCATAATCCTGCTAGGCCTAGAACCTCCCTTGCACATAAAGGTTTTCACCTTTTTTGGCACACGTCCCGAGAAGTGCATCGACTTCCATTCAAGGATTGTGCAAAATTAAAAAGTTTAAGGGCTTTGAGCATCCTCAAAACCTCGAACAAACATCATAAAACAAAAAATATAATAACAATAATAATAAATAATAAGTAATAAATAATAATAAATAATAAATAATAATAAATAATAAATATATATATACAAAAATACATAAAACATAAAAATACCAAAAAAGTATATATGTGACTTACCAAAGGCGGCACACACTCCCAAAAGGCGTTACGAACTCAATTCGCTCCGTTCAAGTAGTTGTGCTAAAATAACTTCAGGGTCATTGGGTTCGCTCAAAGACTTCGAACCTTATTTTTGCAGGGGCACCCATGGCCGATCAAATGGGGCAATCGATGCCTCATATGATTGGGCACAAACTTTGGATCTTCGCATTTGTTTCGCGCCCGTTTTCAGGTATGGGTCGATCACCCTCCCGCTGGCAGGGCTGTCTTATTCAAAATGAAACACAAACATCACACCTCATCAAACCATAACGATAAGCGGACGTTTTTCCCAGCATATTGGGCTTTCACAACTCACATCATCTCGGTTATACCAAGTAATGTCGCTAAGCGTTTGGGAACCGATAGCCTTGAGGAATAGACGTTTTTCCTGACATACAGGACTTCCGTTTACTCACCATATTACCTTTTGATATTTGAGGATAGCTTTGAATAAGACGAACCCATTAGCGTTGCCTTGGGCCTCTTCGGATGTCTCTTTCTTTGGCATTCGATCATTAGTGATCGAATACCAAAGAGGGGCATCTGTAGACACCCAAATTTGGCCCAAAGTCTGATCGAAACATACTTCAAGAAAGGCGCACCTCCCTAAGCTTCTGATAGCATCTCCCAAACCCTTAGGAATCATCCCGAAACCTTTTAGAACCCTTCCCAAACACTTAGGAACCAACCTTGACCCTTAGAATCTTTCCCAGACTAGTTTCGAACCCTCTCAGGCTGTGGTTAGAGAGAGGTATTCTGAAGCTTGCTGGGACCCCTACTATGACTAAATCATATACCATTGTAAGGAGGACTTCCCTAGCTTTCCAACAAGCCAGGAATCACCTCAATCCGAGGTATACTCCAACAGTTATGGCGATTCGAAGTTCTGGGCTTGAATCGACTCTGCTTCACTAAAAGGAGTGGACCCCTCGATAGGCTTTGAACCTCTCGAGAGCCTCTTGGGAACTGAGGCAATGCCTAGTGTGTACAAAACACACGCTAAGCCATTTTGGAGAAATGTTGCCTAGCGCATATATTATACACACTAGGCCACTTTTTTAACAGAATTGGCTTATTGTGTATAATATACACACTAAGCCAATTGGAGACCTACAGCGGGCTCTAGACTTCTCAGACACTGTACATATGCCTAGCGTGTGTAATATACACACTAGGCTTAGCTACAGTAACTATGAGTTTTTGCTCAAACTCGACTTTTGAGGTTTGACTTGTTGACCATCCCAATGTTTAGGGTGGGTTTTACTAGGACTGTTGCACCCCCATTTAACCTATTTGTAACCCCCTAGTAATTTGAAACCCCACCATATCATCCACCATTAAAACTCATTACCCACATTTCCAAGCTCCCGAAATCCTAGGAAGCCTTATATTAGAAGATTACCTAATTGTTAACCCTAATAGCACTTAAGTACCCTCCTAAACCTCCCTTTTTCCTATAAATAGAGAGGCACCCCCCTTTTCAAATGGCTTGAAAAATTTTTCCTAAAGAGAGAAAATAGTAAGTGATCCCCCATCTCCCATTCTAGCACTAAACCCATAAAATTCGAGAACTGAGTTCATCTCTTTCAATCCCATTTTCCATCATCAATCTCCGATTTTGGTGGGAACTAGGCCTTAGTCCTCTTCTCCTACCCTCTAGCTTCCTAGCCTTAGAGTTTAGAACCCATCTAACCACCTGTTTGCTATTAGAAGCTCACAGGCATCGCTCTTGCAAGAAGGACGACGCGGTGCTACAAGGGCTTGAGAGCTCCGGCTCTCCCCTCTATTCCTCTACTTTCTTTGCTTTTCCTCTATCCTTGAATTTGCATCGTTACGCCGGTGAATAGGATCGGAGTGCCTTCGGGTAAGAGGAAGTGCTGTTTTATTTTTTCTTTTAGCCATAAGTAGAGACCACTTACGAGTGGGTTGATCGGGTGCCTAACACCTTCCCGATCGATAACCAAAACCCCTACCCAAGAGCCTTTGGCATAGACCGAAATCAGAGTTATATTTTTGCACTTCGATGCTTCCAATATTGATTTAGGTTTCCCGGGATACCAAAAGCTCCAGGTGGCGACTCAATATTTTATAGTACGAGCGCATCGTCACGACGGATCGATCCGATCCACGATTGCACATAGACGGTATTTACAAGTAAGACCCAAAAATTGGATTACTCCAATGTTAAAAGGGGGATGTCCTTTTATGTGGTCAGAAATCTACTAATACTCCAAATATATCTTAGTGGACCAACTTTTTTTCACTTAGGATAGTTATCTGCCAATTCCATTGCATTATGCCATGCGTCACCCACATTAATTGAGCATGGATTTCAAGTGGTTGCACCAAAGTTAAAGAAAGACTTAGTGTTTTAGGGGACATGTGACATGTGAAAGCGCAATCTGGGCCGTCTGATTTAAAGTTCATAATCTATAGATCCTTGTGGATAAGATTGGAGCAAAACATGATATTAATCATATGATCTATTGTTGTCAACCGTTGAATCAAATAATAGCCTTCGAACCCACAGCCTAACGCTTTCGGCGGACAAAATCGCACGAAGGTCCGGCCCCTAAACAAAATTGATGAATTATAGGTATGAAAAAAAATTGATATTCATTTAAATCCGTGAAAATGAGATTTTGATGTAATCTAATGGATCTAAAAAAAATTATGTAAAAGGGAGAAATCGGTTTCAAAATAAAGAGGGAAAGAGATATTTTTGGAAAGATCTTCCCCCTTCAACAACATATGTAAAGAAAATATTTAATAATGTAAAGAAAATTTACATTTTGACTGGGGAAGTTAATGTAAAGAAAAGAAGTAAATGCTAGTGTCTCGGTTCAGAGCAGTTACAAGTTCTCACCCCGTTTTATAATCAATAAAACGAGGTTAGATTAGATTAAAAAAAAAGGTAAAAATTTAATTTTCTCTTACGTGAATATAAGGCAACTACGACAATCTCCACAAGGGTTTTGATTTGGTACGGCAATCTCCACAAGGTAACGGAGCTTTCTCTGTCCCTCTCTCTCTCTTTTGTGCTAGGGTTTTGATTTAGTATTGGTAAGATTTCATATGGGACTTCTTATTTTTTTGAAGCAAATCCAATGAAAATCAGTGAGGTCCGTCGAGGTTCCGGCGAAAAGAAAGGCCAAATCGGGAAGAGGTAGAGGAGGAAGAAAAGATGGTTTTTTTTTGTTGCAAAAAATGGGTTTTAAGGCTTAAAATTTTTTCACAAGTCAAATATGTGGTCTCGGCCGATAACTTGAAATTATCAGCCAATAATTACCTATTTTCGGAGGGGGGCAATAAAATGTAAATTTTCGGCTCAGTTCAGGCTGAAATCGAGACGTCTTGGCTGAAATTTCGGCTGAGATTTTGATCTATGCTCCTAATCTCTCTTTTTTAGATTTCTCTCTCTGAATCTCTCTCTCCTATATTCTCTCTCTCTCTCTCTCCTAATCTCTCTCTCTACATTTCTCTTTTAATTTCTCTCTCTCTCTCTCTCTTAATTTATGTCTCTCTTCCCAAATCTCTCTCTCTCTCTCCTAACTCTCTCTATCTCTCTCCTAATTTTTTTCTCTCACGGAATCTCCCTCATAATAGAAAGTTGGATTTATTAGGTGTGTGAGATGTACACTATCGATAGTGCTCCTTTTCTATTTTCTATGTATAATTATTTAATCCAAACACTGGAAAACAATGAATTCTTATGAATTCTCAAAGAGCCGAAATCCATTGGGTCTACAAATCTTTTTCGTATGTTTTCCAAAAAATTGTCAAACAGATAAGGTCTGTTTGGCAATTTTTTGAAAAATATAGGAAAATGATTTACAGATCCAATGGATTCCAGTTCTTTGGGAATTCATTATTTTTTGGTGTTTAGATTTAGTAATTATAATGGAAAATAGAAAATGAGTACCATCGATAGTGTACATCTCACACACCCAATAAATTCAACTTTCTATTATGAGAGCAATTCCGTGAGAGAGAAAAAAGTTAGGAGAGAGGAAAGAGAGAGATTTGGGTGGAGAGACATAAAATAAGAGAGGGAGAGAGAGAAATTAGAAGAGAAACGAAGCGAGAGATTATGAAAGAGAGAATAGAGGGGAGAGATATTAGGAGAGAGAGATTGGAGAGAGAAAGAGAAATTTAAAAAAGATAAATTAGGAGAGAGAAATATTTAAAAAATAGAGGTTCAAATAGAGAGATTAGGAAAGAGAAAGGGGAGCACCATCTTTGGTGTACACTGTTGAATAAGGTTTAATCCCAACACACCGGTTCCATCAGGTTGCTCACTAGTGGAAATCGATCGATCGAGCTTAGGAAGTCAATCTATCTATCTAATAGCATAATTGTTGGATTGCTCACAGACTGAACTTGATCGATTGAGATTGGGAAGTCGATCGATCGATTCTGGGCGAATTCAGTTCCTTGATTTTGAATACTTAATAATTTTAGAAGATTTTCTGGGTCAAGTTTGCTAATGTGTTATGGAGCCTATTAGCAGAATGTTTTCTCTAGGGCTCTAGCATTGCTTTGGGAGAGTTTTCAAGAGAGAAAACTAGTGTGAATACTTTGAGAGGTAAGGTATTGAAGAATTTCTTAGATATTGAAGATCCGATTGAAGCCGTTCTTATGCCAGAACCCTTATTATATTACGACAGATCTCTTCTCTATTTTTTGAAGGATTGCATCCTTGTTTTATACAGTGTGTTGGTTGTAAAAGATCGTGTTTGATATTGTTTAAGTTTGCATTAGAGAGAAGAGAGAGTGTGCATTATAAAGATTCATAAATAGTGCATATATTTTCGTGGGCGTAGCCCTCGATTGGGTGAACCACGTAAATCTTGTGTTGTGTATGATTGTTCTTTTACATTTTCTTATTTTTTCCGTATTCATCACAATCGGGAGTTCGGTAGAGTGGATAGAATCCTAATAAGTGGTATCAAAGCCAGGTTTATGCTATAATGGCGATGAAGGTCTTGAATGCACAATTTGAGGTGGGGAAGTTTTCGGAGATGAATAACATCGCTTTGTGGTAAATTAAGGTCATAGATCTCCTCGTCCAACAAGGCATTGATAATGCTCTACTTAGAAAGGAGATGGGGAAGAAGGCAGAGACGTTTGATGAAGAGTGAATCTCTATTGATAAGAGAGCCATAAGCACTATTCGATTGTGCTTGTCCAATGGAGTTCTGTACAACATCCTTCACAAGAAGACGACCGTGGATCTGTGGAAGAAAATAAAATCTCTCTACATGACAAAATCGTTGTCCAACAGGCTCTTCATGAAGAAACAACTCTACACCCTTCGTATGAAGGCTGGTACGCGTATTATGATAGCCTAGATTTTAGCACCCCGAAACCCGTGCCATCAGCACGATCCTCCAGGCCGTGCCCCATGAATATGTACGAAACATTGGTATAACAAGCAATAATAAAGAGATAAGGTAAATAATTGCATAAAGTGAAAAAGTTAATATGCCCAACTGGCATATACAAAAGACAGTTTTACTTTCATGCCACTACATTAACAGAGAACCGATCCGAACCATCGATGATAATCATATCACCCTAGATGGTTCGCCAAAAGAAATAAATCAATTTAATTACATTATTTAACAAAATAAAGGTTTGACATACCAAGCCGTATAATCTGCTCTCAAAACTACTCTCTATCAAAGTACACAGCAGAGTCTCCTAGAAGAAGTCCTCGGGAGGAGGCTCTAACTCGTCCCCATGCACATAATCTGAATCACCCGGATCTACGTCTCCCGAAGCCTCGGCTGCTGTTAACAAAGGACCTACGACGTATAGTCTAAAGGGTGAGCTACATCCTAGCTCAATAGGGAACACCACAATAAACATATAAATCAAAATCACACATATATTCCATGATATTCTAAGTATGACGTGTCTATGCATATGCTAGAAAATAGTTTAAAAGATGGTGATTTGCATCCAAGTTTACTGGTAATTTGTATGTCTTACTTTATTGTTGATTTATCATGAATGACACTGAACAGGCCTAAAGCAAAACTTAAATCTTCAACTTAAGTAGTCCCCGAGCAATATAGCATCGAGCCCCGATGGAATACCCACCATCGTCGCCTAAATAGACAGTTGTTATATGTATTCCCTGGGAATACTATCCAAGCCCCTTTCTCAATAGGCGGCGAGGTTAAATCTCATCTTAACATCCCTGGGATGTGCTTACTGTGTACGGATAGACCTCCGCACTGGTATACGGATTGGCCGCCGTACCGGTCACGGATATCCTGTCGAGTCAGTCGTGGGTATCCCGCCACATCGGTGGGGTATTTTAATCAAACCTCAAATAACAAAAATAATATGTACTTTACATATAGTTGTTCACCGTGTAAAGTACTATCTTATATTAGTTAGGCCTCAACAGTAGTTATTTAATCATATTTACATCCCTGGGATGTCTAATTTACTCGCATCACACTGATGCCTTTATTACTTTCTCATCCCCTGGGGATGTCTCATTCTTATTTGATCTCTTATTCTCAGTTACTCGCATCACACAAATGCCTTTATCACATTCTTGGTGTCACACATACCCATTTTTATAAGGCTTTTCACAGTTAAAATATTTTTAATTCTGATATCTATATCACTACATATATGCTCTTACAATTAAAGTACAGGTTCAAGGTGTTCCCTACCTCAGGTCTCCGAAGGTCCAAGCCTCAAGGTCCGACGCTGTTCCTTGTGCTTGCGTTCACACGTACCACCTATGGTACATCACAACACATGTAACACATCACTAAAGATACAATAGAGAAGGTCCTAGACCCTCCATGAACCTCAAAGTCCAATTAAGAAGTCAAGTGAATCTGCCAAAATCGATTAATCGAAATCCAAAATCGATTAATTGATCCCAAATCGATTAATCGAAATCCCTAGCATAGTAAAGTCGATTCTCAAATCGAGTAGTCGAAAGTCCGAAATCGATTAGTCTATCCCAAATCGATTAATCGAAATCCAAAATCGATTAATCGATCCCAAATCAATTAATCGAAATCCCTAGCATAGTAAAGTTGATTCTCAAATCGAGTAGTCGAAAGTCTGAAATCGATTAGTCGATCCCAAATTGATTAATCGAAATCCAAAATCGATTAATCGATTTCTCAACTCGATTAGTGAATTTCACCAGGTCTTGTCTCTCCAGCCACTGAAGGTACCCAGTCGATTAGTGGATTCCTAAATCGATTAATCGACCTTCAACTTTGATTAATCGATTTCTAAATCGATTAATCGAAATTGGGCATCCCTGACTTTTCAACTTTCGGACCAAAATCGATTAATTGAATCTCAATTTTGATTAATCGATTTGGCCAGATTCAGCCCCCTTTCGGGCTGTTCTTCCAAATCTTTTCCATTTCTATTTTCTTTCCTTTCTAAGTCTTTGATCTACCATTTAAACCATACTTGACTGAATTTAACTATCAAATATCTATGCATTTAATTCTAATGAAACTCACCTCAATAATCCCTTTAAAGGATTGATTTGTTGGGTTTGATGGCTAGGGTTTCAGCTTTTGCTTCAACGATCCCAACGTGTTGAATCCGATAATCAATGCTCAATCTTCCTCTTGATTTGTATTAACACCTAGCTTCAATAACTCCTCTTTACTCCCTCTCTCTCTCTCTCTCTTCTTAACTCTCTCTTCACAACCAAATAAATGAAACCTAGGGTTATTAAACCCTTTTATTCTCTTTCCAGCTTATGTGTTAAACACATATACCAGAGATAGGTGTACGTGACTATTAACTCATACTATACACCACACTTAAGTCATATTGACATCACATTAGTTCACTTCATGAGTCCGCTGTTTGACCATCACTTGGTTAAACCTACGACCAGTCGGGCATAGATCCCGAGGTCACTGCTTAACCTCAAATTTTTGGGATATTACACGTATTCATGACCATTTGAATTTATTTAATAAAATAGTTAGTAAACTATTAAGCTTTATGGTGAAACTTGAAGAATAAGATCTTGCACTTCTCTTGCTCATCTTATTGTTTGCATCGTATGAGCACCTTGTTACCACATTAAGTTATGATAAAGATATTATTACTATCAAAGAAGTAACTGTTGCACTTCTTTCTGACGAATTGAGAAAACAATCCGAATTTAATTCTGAAGGGATTAGTCTCTTGAGTGAAAAGGGTCAAAACCATGATCGCAAAAGAGACAAGTTCAGAGGAGATAATAAATCAACGAGAGGAAACATCAGGTCAAAATCTAGGGGTGACAAAAAGGTTGTTATCTGTTACTTTTATAAGCAATCTAGACATATTCGCAAATATTGCAAGCAGAGATTGAATAAAGATAAGGGTGATGAAGGGACTTTGCAACAGGCTAGTGTTGCTAAGTCAGATTCTGGTGAAGATCTATTGTGTGTATTATTAGGATCCAATCAGTTTGATGGTAGATGGATCCTAGATTCAGGGGCATCATATCACATGTGTCCGTATAAGGATTGGTTTGACCAGTATTAGGTAGCCAATGGTGAGATGATTTTGATGGGGAATGACAGTGTATGTGAAGTAGTAGGTATCGACTCATCAGAATCAAGATACTTATGGTTGTATTCGCACTCTTACTGAGGTTAGGCATATGCCTGATCTAAAGAAAAATCTAATCTCGTTGGGGCATTGAATGAGATAGGATGTCGAGTAATCCTAGAATCTAGGAAACTAAAGTTTGTACGTGGTGCTATGACTTTGATAAAAGGTGAAAAGATGAGAAATATGTATATTTTAGTAGGCAACACAATCAGCAACAGTGGTGTTGTAGCTACAAAAGATTCTAAGGATCTATCAGATTTGTGGCACAAGAGGCTTGGTCATATGAGTGAACGTGGGTTGACAGAGCTCATAAAGAATAATACAGTTTCTGACACTCAAACTTGTAAGCTGAATTTTTGTGAAGATTGTATCTTTGGGAAGTAAAAGAAAGTGAGTTTCTCCATAGGAAAGCATACTTCGAAGGGGCTGATTGATTATATACATTCAGATGTATGGAGACCGACTAACTTCAGTAGATAGAGCCAACTACTTTGTGTCATTTATAGGTGACTACTTCAGGAAAGTTGGGGTGTATCCGATTGAAAATAAGTCAAATGTCTTTCAGAAATTCAGGCAGTGGCAAAATATGGTTGAAAAATAGATAGAAAAGTGAAGATTCTCAGATCAGATAATGATGGGGAATACATGTTATCAAAGTTCAAGGCTTATTATGAATTTAACATCCCTAAAATTTGAAATTCGCAAGTGAGCGTGCCTGGGGTGCACTTTGTGTTCATGTGCAACTTAGAAGCAAAATGGACCATTAATGAAGGTTTATTAATGATTTAAAATATATCGGTTGAGATTGGATCGATTAATTTAGGCTGACCTTATGGGCCAATTGTAATGTCCCGAAAATTTTGACCTTTGGATAATACACCTCAGTGTGCATGCCCGACGGGTCAAATACTTGATATCATAAAGATACTTAAGTAAGTTATGGTTGGCTTAACTGTTGGGTGAAAAAGGGCAGATTTAGAGCGTGTATGAGCCTTTAGATGGATTTGTATACACCTAGGTGTGGTCTATCGGCTCAACACCAGGTGTATACCGAGCCACAAATTTACTTGTATAGTATGAAATAACTCGCTTAGGTATATGGGTTCAGCATTGGAATGAAATAAAGAGATATAGCTAATACCCAAAATGGGTGTATGTGTTTTATAAGGGAGCCAATCCCTTTAGTTATAAAGGAAAGGCTTTTCTTATAAGCCTTTAGTCGTTTGCAAGGGTTTTGGGTTTCTAGAGAGGGAAAGAGAAGAGAGAGGAGGAAGATGAAGCTTTGAATGCGTTGGGTTGTGCGTGCGAGGAATTAAATACGGTGTGTTGATTTCGGACGTGGGATCGTGAGGAACCCAAAGGTTCAAATTTTGAAGCCCTAGCTTGGACTTGGGCTCGTGAATCGAGGAAATCGATCCATTAAAGGTAAGAAATTATATGAAATTATGAGCTAGTCATTGTATTAGTTTAGTTTATGCATATGGGTGAAAAATTAGAAGAAGAAAGATAGGATTTGAAAGAAAAATGAGTCTAGAAGTAAAAAACCCAAGTTTGACTTCAGAAAAAATCGACCGGTCAAAATAAAATCGACCGGTTGATTTTGAAAACCGACCGGTCAAAATTGAAATTGACTGGTCGAATTTGACTGAGCTTGCTGATAGTGCCACGGTATTTTTGTCGTAACTTCTTGCTCTGAATTTCAATTAATGCGATTCTTGCGGCGTTGGAAAGAGAACAACGAGCTCTATAACTTTTGTGAAAGACCAACTCATGAATCAACAATTTTAAAAGTTAAAATTTAGTGGAAAGATGGGTCAAATTCTAATTTTATCGAGATACGAGATCGACTGATCGAAAGTAGCACGACCGATTGATTTATGAAAATTAGTGAATGTGTAATTTAGGTTTTGTTTGAAAATTGACCAGTCGATTTGAAAATCGACCGATCGAATTTGAAATTGATCGATCGATTTTGTCCGAGCTTGCTGACACTGCCTCAATATTTTGATCATAATCTTTTACTCTGAACTCTGATTGATGCGATTCTTATAGCGTTGGAAAGAGGACAACGTGATTTACAACTTTTATGAATTAATAATTTTATAAATACAAATATTTAAAGGTCAAAAATTAAGTGAAAGGTTGCGTCAAATTCTAAGTTAGCACGAACTTATCTATTTCAGCCTCGGTTTTGAGAAATCATATAAATATACCAAATTTATTAGTAATTAGAATCTGTTATTAATACATCATCATATGCAAAATGTAGATTAAGAACGGGGGGCTATCGATAAGGATTTTGGTGTCGCTTTGGACGGCTCTGAACTTAAGGTAGGGAAAACTCCTTAACATGTATGCTTGATTACAACAAGCATATGTGTAATGATATGATAATAATATGTGTGTTTTCTGATTTGTCTTCATAATAGCATGGATTTTGTGATGTGATAGAAATATATATGATTTGTGAAATTAATCAGTATTTTGAATGAGTATCTTTCATGATTTTAAATATGAAGCATGTGTATGTACACTCAAAATTGTATGTGCGTGTAAATCAAATATGTGCATGGTAGACATCAGAAGGATGTGAATAAATGTGTGAGGACACTTTGAAAACTTTGAACTATAATAATTACCACAAACTTACAATGAATAACTATAAGTTGATTATGCACTTTGATTTCAGGTTATGTGTGATACCCAACTAACACGGCGGGATACCAGTGACTGATTGATTTTAATTTTAACCCTTGCAAGTGTATAAGTTCTATTGTAGCATGGTAGAACAGGGGTGTCGAACTCACAGGGAAAACACAAAATTTATCAAATTCTATGAGAGACTTTAATACATCCAAGAAATTACCAAGGGAGAAATTCGATTTACAACACAAGTACCAAACGATTTTTAATGCAATAAAAGAAAACTAATCACTAGGGCGGAATAAAGTATGATAAAGGAGAAAAATGACAATTTATGAATTAATCAAGGAGTTAGCTAACCATCGATTCGTAACTTTTCTACCATTCAATCTCACAAATTCAATTTAAGTCAAAATATCATCATTTATTAGAAAAACAAATGAATCAAGAAGAACGCAACTATGGATCCGGCATACCCTATCTAAAAACTATGGCTCAGCCTATCATTACGGTATGAGTCATGTGAAAAGAATAGCATATCTCAAAGTCCTAAGTCACGACAATGATAAATCAATCATTCTGCAGTCTAGATCGGCCTGCAGGAACAGATCTAGATGGATTGCTTCTTTTACGGTCATTGATAACCACGATCAATGACTGTAAATGAAGACTCGAAAATATTCAACCAAGCACACACTTATAACAAAATGATTCAATGACAAAACCATAAAATTATAGAGACAATAATAAAACAGTTACTTATCTCCGGTTCGCATCCCCCTTGAGCAAATTATTTTAGCCGCTTATCCTCGGTATACAAACCCGTTGTAGATCCGAAGATATCATATTAACAATGCTCTTTTATTTATCAAAATCTCCTTACAATGCTTTTGTTCCTCTGTACAATTTATGCTCTCACGATTATATAAGAGAACAAAAAAAATAAACCCTAATACAATCTACCTAGCGGAAGAAAAACTCACAAGAACCCCCAATAAAATAACAATTAAAGAAGACCTCCCTCAAAACAATTCGTAGCTTCCTTTATATAGGGCCGAGCAAACCCTATCCCTAATAGCCTCAATCGATTGAGAGTCAAATCTCAATCGATTGAATTTTGATTCGGAGTAAGTGGGGTTGGACTTCTCTTCTCTTGTCAATCGATTGACACTTATCCCTCAATCGATTGACATCCAGGGGTAGATTCTCCCTCTCTTGGTAGATGTTGAGCTGCTTCACGGATTTCGATACTTCTTTTGACCTTTTTGTCTATAGCCCTTGTGTATCCCTTAATTACCCTCTTTTATGCTCTTCTACGATCCAACGATCAGAAACACCTATAATCATTAAAACCTCACAACAACCATCAGATGCTTTCATCAGACAGCTAAGTGTAGGGATTAAGGTGTAAAATATACTCACATTTCGGCACTGGTCACACCCCCAAACCTACACTTTGCTAGTCCTCGAGCAAAGAGAATGAAAAATATGTTAAAGCAAATAAGACTAGCATTCTAAAACTTAAATGCCACTTTCGTAGGGAACACGATTGCATTTAGCCTATGCAATAAGCCTTTAAACCCCTAGGTGATCCCTAGTGGAGGAGTTGTGTCTTCTGAAGGTTTTCAGTGAAGATACCTACAAACTTCAAAGCTTATGAATTTCATAATTTCTTAGTCATGCCCTTAAGTAGTTAAATGCTTATGAAAAATCCTTTAAACTGCTTTTTACCATGTTCAATTTATTAGTGCTCACTCAATTCATTGTTTTTCAGTGCTCATGATTTATGCCTAACAGTGTTATGCAATTACTACTGCTAAAATTCTTTTATCTGAGAATGAATTTGAATTAGGAACCTCAAGATCACATGTCTAGACTCGATCCTTACCATGGGTATGCACTCAGAATGAACCCACTTCGATGAATAGTTTTACTTTTCTCTCACATGTGATATAGAATTTTAACACAAATTAGAAAAATCTCACATATTATACGAAAGACGGTGTACCGAAGAATTTTAAGAGAAATCTTATTTGAGGAAGATATTTGTATCCTAAACATGCATATACCAAGCACCATAGACATTGTATAATCACTCTTCGCAAGGGCATTTACCACTCATAATTGGATCAAAAAGGTCTTTTCTAAGGTTGTAATGGGGCTCGGGTAAATGGTTAAGAAAGAAAGGGAAGATTGGATTCAAATTTCTCTGAGAAATCAGAACAAGAAACTCAATTGATTTTCTGATTTTTCAACTTCCTTTTTCACAGTTTCTAGGACCTTTTTTTCTTTTCTTAAATACTTTTCTCCTTCTTTTCTTTTTCTCATTAACACCACTTTAATATATTTCTTAATACTGAATTTCCTTTTTCTCTCCCTCTTTTTACGTTTTTCTGCCTCGTATTTCTTACAGATATAACTACCACAGCTCTCAATTTCCTTCATTGGTCTCATCCCTAATTTCTCAGAAATAATAAAGTAAGGCTTATTCACATTGGTCTGAGGTATGGCTAATATAGCTTACAAGGAATAATTAAGGCAAAATCTTTCAGTTGAGGCTCAAAGGGGGTGCAACAAGATAAATTCAATATAAGGTGGGGCCTTTTGGGCACAAACGAGCCAGTAATGACCTTAGATCATTTCCTTTTAAGATGGTAACAATGCCTATTTGCCTTGAGTTTTTACACACTGGTTTCTAGTGTAATGGTATAACGCATGTGAAGTCAACAAATCAAAGACAGAAAATACGAGATTTCAATAATTTAACCAGGAAATTCAAAGATACTCCGAATTTATTTCAGCACTCATCAAAAACGAGGAAAAGAATTTTAAAGCTCACTAAGTTTTTGTCTTTCTTTGTGATCTTAGGATTCCAAGTCATATACTTATTTCTCAGATTTGGAATTAAAGCGAAGTGATAGTACAATTTTTTTTTTTTTCAGGCCTAGATCATGAACATCTTTATTCAATTTTAAACTTTATGAGCATTCATAAAACAATCATGGCATGATAACAATTTTTTAAGGAATTCCCGGTCATCACAATTAAAGATTATGCATAAAATTCGAGATTCATTAGTTTAATGGTCATTAGTCAATCGATTGAGACAATCGTCTCAATCGATTGACTGATACAAATTTTCCAAGTAGGCTTATGGGCATCAATCAATCGATTGAGACAGTGGTATCAATCGATTGACTGATAAACTTTAAAGATCCGAAACAACCTATTAATATGAATCGAAAATACCCCCCCCCCCCCCCCCCCCAAACCTGAATTGATCAATGTCCTCATTGGCTTTGATGGATAGAAAGTACGGAAGACCTCCCCCCCAAACCTGTTTAATGCAATCTAGGACAATGAAAATAGACCAAGTGAAAGGTATTGTGATCAAAAGTGCAAAACACAAATGTATAACTAAACTAAAAGTTATTTAAACTGAGCAACTTATAACATTGATTGAAAATTTAGAGAAAAAGAACCTAAGCTAAACAAATTTAATAACAACTTAAACTAAAATAGGAAAATCAAATAACTATAAAAAGGACTCCTAAAACTAGACCCTAAAGCTGCTAGTCCTAAGCCTTTCAATCATCCATGATGGAAATTCCTTCCTTTGGCTTCAGAAACGCGTAATTCCACATCTCCTCTGAGATGCCGCCCTCGCGTGATGGAGAAATAAGTGCATGATGCGGAGATGGTGGTGGGGTCGGAGATGGCAGCTCTAAATCAATCACTTCATGCTGTGCCAAATTGAACGGTGGTCGAGGTGCGTGAAGGCGCAGACGTTTCCTAGCCGATTTCATCAATTTCATCACGGTAGATCAGGTGCGGTACTTGATAGGCGCCATAACGAAAGCTTGGAGAGAAGGAATAATATTGTGAGTATTGAAACTAACCTAAACAGGCTTTTAAATAGAGAAAAATTTCTAACATCCGAACTCGAATGAAAGTTCTAAATTAAGGACTCCAAGAGGGACTCAAATTTTGTAGTTCGGAATGGAAGAGGTATTCTTCCGAAAATATAACTTTGTCAATCGATTGACATGGCAATGTCAATCGATTGAAACTGGATGCAAAGGTGCAATTGCGTGCATGGTTCAAATTCGATTTCTTTTGAAGCAGTTAATTTTTAAGACACTTTCTGTTTCTGACAGATATAGACAGTTTTGCCCAAGCAGGGGTCAATCGATTGAGAGTTGTCTCTCAATCAATTGACAACTGAAGTTGAATATCTGAGAGTTTGAGAAATTGTTGCTCAATCGATTGAGAGAGACATCTCAATCGATTAATTGATGCACAAGTGCACCAATCCGAGAATACACAAAAAATATACCATGTGAAAAACACTCTGATTGCATTGATTAACATGATTTGATTACACCAGCGAGCCCTCATCAACTAACAGAACAACAAAACAACTACCATTGATCCTAACAAACAAACAAATCTAAAAAAAAAAACATCAAACTAAACAAAAACAACAAACACCCATACTAACAAACAAAAAAACTTAAACAAAAACACTAAGCATCATCATCATCATCAAATTCAAGGTCTCCCTCCTCAATCATCGCCGCTCGTGCTCCTGCGATGAATTCGTTGGCACGCCCAGGGAACGATTCCCGTGCCATTCACATAAGGAGAGAAGTCTGAAACCTAGACCGTCGATCAATACCTCCCACAGTGGTACTCAACCCATCCATCCGCGCCTCGAGGCAAGTGATTGTTGCCTCGGCATTAAAATCGAGGACCTCTTCAGGACGAGGCCGTCTAATGCTGTCGCGTTGGCGTTGTGCGGGGTTTGGTCGGGGAGGAGGAGGTATTTCATCAACTTCAATTGTGGGTGGCGTCTATGCTCTTGTCCCAAACGTTGGTGTCGTTGTGATAGAATTGTATATCACCCATCTCTTCATCATTGTAAATCGGGCACCCAAGTTGGTCCAAGAGATGCATCACATGGTGCGGGAAGTGAAGAAGGATAGCCTCTTGCTTCTTCGGTGCAGCGGTGGTAGCGATGTCCTGGTGACACTGATACATCTCCTCTAACATTAACCCCGGAGCATCAAACCACGTATTCGTGTGTGCCGCGTATAGTGCCAACACCCTATTCTTTGTGCACTCACTCTTCGTGCCATGCGGTAGCAAATTAGTTGACATCACGATGTCCCAAAACAAGATGTCCATAGGTAGGACTGCTCTTTTAGTTGCCAAATCGGTCCCGTGCCGTCCTCCACACATATCGTTGATCATGTCGTTCTGGCTGAGATCAACAGCGGGATTGATGTGGTGGTTAAAGGGGCGAACCACGAAGAAGTTGAAAGCTCGCGAAAGATCGGCTGCATGAAGGTTATATCGCCAATTATCGATCTCGAGGCTAATGAAGGGCAATCCCGTTGGCGAGAGAGTTGCAGGTACCCACTCCATTTTTTGGTAAAACAGGCGAATGATACGCAGAGAGACATCAATAGGTGGAGGGGCGAGCAACATTTCTAAGTGCAACGCTTCGATGAATTCGATCGAATGGGCGCATTCCACGATGCGACGGTATTTAGCGAGATCAAAGAAATTCTCTGTTTGAAATTGGCGATTGATATACACTTCATTGGGAATACGCATATGGTTGTTTGCAGGACGAGGTGGTCGGTAGATTGGTGGGCCAGGCGCTGCCATTGCGATCGGACGAAAAGAATGAGATCACGGAAGCTCGGTTCGGATTGGATGAGAATGTAGATGAAGGGGACCACGGGTGTCCCCATTATATAATCTGGATGTCAATCAATTGAGGATGGATCCTCAATCGATTGAAAACTGTTGGTCTCCACACGTCGCGGGTATTTGAAAAGATGCTGATGCGACGTGGTGCAATCCACTCATCCATGCTTAATGTCAATAGATTGACACAGTGATGTCAATAGATTGAGAATCACCTTTTCGCGAAAAGGCGCACCGGTTGGGTGCCTCGGGAACCAGCGGAGTAAATGGCAATCAAGTCAATCGATTGAGAGGTTGGTCTCAATCGATTGACATAGATGTGCCCCAGAAGTTTAGCCGCCATGACAAGATGTGTCGATTGGCGCTCCGATTTTTGAAAACTGGCCATAAATTCAAACTGATGTTAATCGATTGAGAATGGACTCTCAATCGATTGACAAAAGAGGGGAGTGAATGATGATGATGATGGACATCAATCAATTGACAGGGTAAGTGTCAATCGATTGAGTACAGAAGGTCAATCGATTGAAAAAGACTCTTCTCACTAAAAACACAATCAAATAAGAAAACACACCAGCTTGCCTCCCAGGAAGCGCTGAGTTTAAATGTCGACAGCTCGACCTCATTACCGTTCAATAGCTCGGGTCACTGAGGTACATCGCTTCAATTCTCATCTGGGTTAGTGGCTCGATCATCGGCTTGATTCGTTGCCCATTGACTTGGAGAATTCGATTGTCCATAAGGCTTCTAATTTCAATCGCCCCATGCACGAAAGTAGAGACGACCTGGAATGGGCCTTCCCACCGCGATTTCAATTTCCTCGAATGAAGTTTAAGTCTGGAGTTGAACAGCCAAACTTTCTGCCCAATGTAAAAATCTTTCCACAAAATTGACTGATCATGCAACTTTTTGTATCTTTCCTTATACATTTTCGAATTCTCATACACATCGTAGCGTATCTCTTCTAATTCATTCAGCTGATGGCGTCGATTAGACCCTGCCTCTTTCATATCGAAATTAAATCGTTTTATGGCCCAGAATGCCTTATGCTCCAATTCCACTGGAAGGTGATAGGCCTTCCCATAGACAATCCGAAACAATGACATTCCAATCGGGGTCTTGAATGCCGTGCGATATGCCCAAAGAGCATCAGATAGGTGATTCGACCAATCTCGTCTGTCTGGTCGCACCGTCTTCTCTAAAACTCTTTTGATTTCCCAATTGGACACTTCCACCTGACCACTAGTTTGCGGATGATACGGCGTTGCCACCTTGTGGGTAATGCCATATTTCTTCATTAAAGTAGCAAAATGGCGATTGCAGAAGTGCGAACCGCCATCACTAATGATTGCTCGTGGAATCCCAAATCCGTTAAAGACATTTTCTTTCAGAAATTTGACCACAACCTTGTGGTCATTCGAGCGGGTTGCCACAGCTTCTATCCATTTGGAAACATAGTTAACATCTACAAGAATATATGAATACTCGAACTACGGGGGGAAAGGACCCATGAAGTCGATCCCCCATACATCGAAAATTTCAACAATCAGAATTGGGTTCAGCGGCAGCATATTTCGTCGTGAAATATTTCCAAGCTGTTGACATCTTTGACATTCTTTACAAAATTTGGCAGTGTCCCGAAAGATGGAGGGCCAATAGAATCCGCTTTGAAGAATCTTGTGTGCGATCTTTTATCCTCCAAAATGGCCTCCACAGGCCCCAACATGGAAAAAGTTAATAACACTTAATTATTCCTTTCAGGCACACATCTCCTGATAACCTGATCTGAACAGAATTTAAACAGTTGTGGCTCATCCCAAAAATAGTATTTTATTTGCGAGAAGAACATATTTTTATCATTTTTATCCCATTGGATAGGGATTCTGTCAGTTACCAGATAATTCACAATATTAGAAAACCAAGGAACTTTTGTAGTGGGTGCACCTATTGCCATCAATTGTTCATCCGGAAAGGTGTCACGGATAGTCTCAGAGACCGATGATTCTTCAGGTAGAATTCTTGATAGATGATCAGCCACAATATTTTCGACTCCCTTTTTATCTTTGATCTCAAAATTGAATTCTTGAAGAAGATTCATCGGATCAACCTTGGTTTGGTGTCCTTCGCTAGCAGATATTTCAATGCAGAGTGGTCTGAAAAGACTACTATTTTTTATTCAAGCAGATAGGAGCGGAATTTATCTAGAGCATACACCACGGCTAATAACTCCTCAGTGGTGGTGTAATTTAACTGGGCATCAGAATGTCTTACTAGCATAGTAGATCACATGAGGTACTTTGTTAACCCTTTGCCCTAAGACTGCTTCAATAGCATAATCAGATGCATCACACATGAGTTCAAACGGTATAGAATAATCCGAGGGTTGGATTATTGGCGCATTAGATAACAACTCACGCAATTTCAAAAATGCTTTCATGCAATCTTCATCAAAGTCAAAAGGAACATCTTTTCCAAGCAAGTTGCACAATGGCTTGGCGACCTTGCTAAAATCTTTGATGAATCTCTTATAAAATCCTGCATGGCTAAGAAATGATCTAATTTGTCGAACACTCTTCGGTGGTGAAAAATTAGCGATTAAATTGACTTTTGCCTTGTCAACTTTGATTCCTTTCTTTGAAATAACATGTCCCAACACAATTCCTTGTTGCACGATGAAATGACTTTTCTCCCAGCTAAGAACAAGTTTGGACTCGACACATTGTTGCAATACCTGTGTAAGGTGTTGCAAACACAGTTCAAAGGACTTTCCGAAAACAGAAAAGTCATCCATGAAGACTTCGATAAATTTGTTAATCATATCCAAGAATATGGCCAACATACATCTTTGAAAAGTGGCAGGTGCATAACACAAGCCAAAAGGCATTCTTCGATATGCAAACATTTCGTACGGACATGTGAACGTTGTCTTCTCTTGATCTGTAGGAAACACTGGTACTTGATTGTAGCCCGAATATCCATCGAGAAAAATAAAACTCCTGCCCTACTAACTTCTCGAGAATTTAGTTAATGAATGGCAGAGGAAAATGATCTTTTCTGGTAGCCGTGTTCAATTTTCGATAATCGATGCACACACGCCACCCTGTAGTTTCGCGAGTGGGCACCAATTCTCCTTTAGTAGTTTCTTTCACAGTGATTCCAAACTTTTTTGAAACAATTTGAACTAGACTGACCCATGGACTATCAGAGATTGGATAGATAATTCTAGCATCGAGTAGTTTTATGATTTCCTTTAAAACGACTTCTTGCATGTTTGGATTAAGTCGCCTTTATGGTTCCCTCGATGGTTTACTATCATCTTCCAAATATATTTTGTGCATACATACCGATGGGTTAATCCCTTTTAGATCGGCTATCCATCCGATGACTTCTTTATTTTCTTTCAGCACTTTCAGCAACTCATACTCTTGTTCTTCTGACAATGTCGATGAAATTATTACTGGCAACGTTTCTCGAGGTCTCAGAAATGCATACTTGAGTGACTCAGGCAGTTGCTTTAATTCCACAGTTGATGGTTGCTCAATCGATAGAGTCAGCTCACCCTTTACCTCGAGAGGTAACGGTTCTACCTTAGTCACACTTTCACATAACTTATCCTCTTGACATGATGAACTCATCCTCTCTTCTTCTGGTTGTTTCCTTTGGGATCCTGTTTCCTCGTAGATGGCTAACAAAGCAGTTTCAAATGCTTCTTTGGTAAGCATTAACGGTAAAGCTTCATCCACTACGTCATCCACCTGATCGATGTAGAAACAATCAACCTCATCCTCATTGGAAAAATGGTTTATTGCATGAAAGATATTGAGTCTAACTTTCATGTTTCCAAAAGAAACATCCATGACTCCTGTTCGACAATTGATGCTAGCATTTGCGGTTGCGAGAAACAGACCCCCAAGAATGATTGGGACTTGATTGCTGGATTTAACTGGAGGTTCCATGTTCAACACAACAAAGTCCACTGGAAAAATAAATTTGTCTATTCTGACCAAAACATCCTCGATGACACCCCTAGGTCTTCTTTCTGACCTATCAGCAAGTTGCAGTGTAACGGTTGTTGGTTTCAATTCGCCCAGACCTAATTTCTCGTATACTAAATAGGGAATCAGATTGACACTGGCTCCCAAATCTAATAACGCCTTTCCAATTGGTTGCCCACCAATGACACATGGGATAGTTGGGACTCCAGGGTCTTTAAGTTTTTGTGGGACATCCACTTACAGTATCGAGCTGACTTGATTTGTCAAGAACACTTTCTTTGAAGCATGAGTACGCGTTTTTCTTTTTCGAGTGCATAGATCTTTAAAAAAATTCGCGTACTCGGAGACTTGCTTGATTGTGTCAAGTAATGGAAGGTTTATCTTCACCTGTTTGAATGTTTCAAAGATTTCTTCCATCTTTGACGCTCCCTTCCCCATTCTAGATGGAGGTGTTAGGTACTTTGACAATGGTGCCTTTGGGGTATAGGGACGAGGTTCATTCTCTGATTCTTCTGCAGGTACTGGTTGGACAATTTGAGGATCTTCCTTCTCTTTTCCTTTATCTAATCCTTTGTCTTCTCTCGCTTCTTCTTCTCCTTCCTCAGAGGTTCCACCGGCATCTCCACTTGATTATCAACAGCCTCCCCACTTTCGAAAGACCGTAATGCCTTTCAATCGTTGATCGCTTGATGGTCCTTCATTAGATGATGCTTGGCCTTGAGGATTGTTGATGGGTTGGCTAGGAAGCCTACCTTCCTTTCGTTGACTCAACTGATTTGTCAATTGGCTAAATTGATCTATCATCATCTACTGAAAAGCTTGCATATTTCGCATAATCTTTTCCTCTAAATCAGAATCTTTTGAAGCAATGGTCTGAGATTGATTAAAATTCTGATTTTTTCGGTATTCAAAATTTGGATGTAATAAGGAGGGTTCTGTTGAAAATTAGAATTATGCTGGAAATTAGAATTCTGTTGTGGACGAAAATTCTGTTGCCCACTCATTACGTTGGATCTGAACTGCTGATTCACCTGTCCAGTTTGGTTTGATCCTCCCCATCCTAAGTTGGGGTGATTTTTTCATTCCGGATTGTAGGTGTTTGAGTACATGTTCCTACCTTGTCGCTAATACGATTGAGTCAGATTCACCTGCTCTTGAGGAGTAGGTTCATCAGGGAAGAATGACAAGGTAGTTGGACAATCGTTAGCCATGTGACCTGGGTGGTCACAGATTGAATAGGCGGTGGGATTGCTGGAACTTTTAGCTTGCTTAGTTGTAGCTAACAGCATGTTCATTTGCCTGGACAACATGTCAACCTTTGTTGAAAGATCGGAGGTGTTGTTATTGACATCAACAAGACCACCTCTCATTAACACATGAGATTTAGTTGCCACATCCAAATTAGTTCGCTCCATTGTCGCATTTTGGATTGAAGTTTGATATAACTTCTCAAAAAATGCCCACAGTTCATCAGCCTCTTTCGTGGCACATGATCCTCCACAAGATGCATCAACCATGCGTCTCTCTTCGGGAATTAGTCCATTGTAAAAACTTTGGACCTGTTGCCACCTTGGCAGTTGATGATTTGGACAACTCTTAATCAATTCCTTAAAGCGTTCCCAACATTCATGAAATATTTCTATAGCTTGTTGGGAAAAGAACTGGATCTTCTGACGCAACTCAATGGTTTTGGTCATGGGAAAATATTTTTTAAGAAACTGACGGTGTAACTCTGTCCAACTCTGAATAGATTGTGGTTCTAAGGAGTAGAACCAAGTTTTTGCCTTATCTCTTAAAGAGAAAGGAAAGAGTCGTAGCTTAGCTATCTCGTCAGTCACATTATGCACACAGAACATTTTACACACTGCAATAAACTCATTCAAATGAACATGAAGATTTTCATTTGACAATCCATGATAAATCGGTAACATTTGAATCATTGCAGATTTGAATTCATAATGGTTCCCTGGGATGGGGGCATGCATGATACTATCTTGATCCTCATAAAAACCAGGATAATTATAATATTCCAATGTTCGTGAGCCCTCATCATGATTATTGTTCCCATTATTTCCATTATTAATGTTCTGATTATTTTCATTCCTTTGATCTGTCATAGTCTTAGTATGATGATACTGATTCCTTTGGATTCTGTGATTCTCTCTACAAGATCGTTCGATCTTAAGATTAAACGGTTGCAAATGTGGGTGATGAGAACGAGTAAAGCTCATACACCACACTCACAAACAGGGTTGATGATTCCACAACAAACCACAAGTATCAACTTCAATTGATTGAAGTAATGCACACAACAAAATTTCCAACAAAGACTTTATCAGTCAATCGATTGAAACAGTGGTATCAATCGATTGATGTTCAAAAGTCAAACAGAGTCAGTACAGATTTTTCAGCTAGAAAGCAAGTAGCTGTGTTCAGGTCAATCGATTGACAGAGATATGTCAATCGATTGAAAGAGTTTCAACAATTTCCATAGCAGATAGTATTCCAGTCTCAATCGATTGACACAAAAATTATATATATATATATCATTTATTATTATTATTTTTTTAACAATTAAAAATTAAATTCGAAAATTAAAATTTTAAAATTTAAAGCAATTCACACAATCCTACATAATCTTTCTAAAAGAGGAAGAGGAAGAAAGGAAAGGGACTCCTACAAAATAAGAAATCCTAAAAATCTCTACTTCCTAAAAAAAATCTTTATTTCCTAAAAATCCGAAATTAGCAATTCAGGTTTCACACAAAATAGTCGATCGATTGATGCTTTCGGCTTAATCGATTGACAATTTCAACACTGAAATCACACAGAACACAGTCGATCGATTGAGGAACATATCTCAATCGATTGACTGTCAACTAAACACACAAATCTCTTTCTGAATTAATCAAAATTTTGTTGATATTCCCTTGCAGCGGTGCCAAAAACTTGATCGATTTTAATTTTAACCCTTGCAAGTGCACAAGTTCTATTGTAGCACGGTAGAACAGGGATGTCGAACCCACAGGGAAAACGCGAAATTTATCTAATTCTTTCAGAGACTTTAACACACCCAAGGAATTACCAAGGGAGAAATTCGATTTACTACACAAGTACCAAACGATTTTTAATGCAATAAAAGAAAACTAATCACTAGGACAGAATAAAGTATGATAAAGGAGAAAAATGACAATTTATGAATTGATCAAGGAGTTAGCTAACCACCCTCGATTCGTAACTTTTCTACCATTCAATCTCACAAATTCAATTTAAGTTAAAATACCATCATTTATTAGGAAAATAAATGAATCGAGAAGAACGCAACTATGGATCCGGCTACCCTATCTAAAAACTATGACTCTGCCTATCATTGTGGTATGAGTCATGTGAAAAGAATAACATATCTCAAAGTCCTAAGTCACGACAATGATAAATCAATCATTCCGCAGTCTAGATCGGCCTGCAGGAACAGATCTAGATGGAGTGCTTCTTTTACGGTCGTTGATAACCACGATCAGTGACTGTAAACGAAGACTCGAAAATATTCAACCAAGCACACACTTATAACAGAATGATACAATGACAAAACCATAAAATTGTAGAGACAATAATAAAACAGTTACTTATCTCCGGTTCGCTTCCCCCTTGAGCAAATTACTTTAGCCGCTCATCCTCGGTATACAAACCCGTTGTAGATCCGAAGATATCATATTAACAATGCTATTTTATTTCTCAAAATCTCCTTACAATGCTTTTATTCCTCCGTATAATCTATGCTCTCACGATTATATAAGAGAATAAAAAAAATAAACCCTAATACAATCTACCCAGCAGAAGAAAAACCCATAAGAACTCCCAATAAAATAACAATTAAAGAAGACCTCCCTCAAAACAATCCGTAGCTTCCTTTATATAGGGCCGAGCAAACCCTATCCCTAATAGCCTCAATCGATTGAGAGTCAAATCTCAATCGATTGAATTTTGATTCGGAGTAAGTGGGGTTGGACTTCTCTTCTCTTGTCAATCGATTGACACTTATCCCTCAATCGATTGACATCCAGGGGCAGATTCTCCCTCTCTTGGTGGATGTTGAGCTGCTTCATGGATTTTGATGCTTTTTTTGACCTTTTTGTCAATAGCCCTTGTATATCCTTTAATTACCCTCTTTTATGCTTTTCTACGATCCAACGGTCAGAAATACCTATAATCATTAAAACCTCATAACAATCATCAGATGCTTTCATTAGACAGCTAAGTATAGGGATTAAGGTACAAAATATAGTCACATTTCGGCACTGATCAGTAACCGATACGGCGGGATATCCGTACAAATTGTGCTCCGGTACAGCGGGATATCTGTTCTTTGATTTTCAAGCAGAATTACTTTCTTCGATACAAGTCACCTAATTCGAAGGGACTTGGGCATTTTACAAAGGATTCATGTGAAAGACGATGGCGGGTATTCCTATCGGGGCTCGATGTTATATATGCTCGAGAGACTATTTAAGTGATCAATTTAAGTTCTTCCTTTGTTATGAGAATAAGTTATGAAAATAAGTTTTTTAAATCATGTGTTAAACTTCGAAAATATGTGTTTGATATCAATTTTGTTTCAGGTCAATTTCCCTTAAATTGTGAATTTTTATTTAAAAAATATGTTTGAATTATGTCATGAGATATATGTGTGATGTGCTAATATGTATGCTATTGATGTTTTCTCTACTGAACTTAGATGTTAGCTTATCCCTCGACTATACATCACAGGTACAAGTGTAGACCAGGACTCGGCTACGGAGAAAGGCTTAGGATCTCCAGTTTGATAAATTCTACCTTAGGTGAGGATTTGGGCTGGTTATGTGTTGGGTTTGCATGGTGGATTTTTGGAATCTCTTGGATTTAGGACTTGGTATGTCTAGGGATTAAATACATTGTAAGATATATTTTATAAGTATGTGTTGGAAGCCACTGTTTACGTGATGGTCGGCCATCATCGGTGGTTTTTCTTTGGGCCCTTTTTGTTTAAATGATTTTAGATAGAAGAAATCTTTTGGTTGCCATATATATATCTTTGTTTTGACTCTACTCTTGTAGGTATATCAAGTATTTATGTATTCAGATTATGAAGTGTGATTCGACGGCCCAATTTTCCCTGAGTTTTGGTATGTAAGAAGCAGAAAAAAATATTGTACAGGTTTTTATGGAATCGGAGAAAATTGGGCTGTCACAATGAAAATTAAGGGATTGTTAAACACTTAATAGTTCCTGAAAATCCTTAAAAAAATGACGTGACAGAGAGGAGGTACAGTACACTACTAAAAAAAGCACGGTGTATGTTGAATCATTCCAGCTTGAGTCATCTGTTCTGGACAGAGGCAGTGAACATGCATGTTACTTGGTCAATCGGTCGCCTTTAGCGGTATTGAACTCAAAAATTATAGATGAGGCTTAGTATGGAAGACATGGGAGCTACTCTCATTTGAGGGTGTTTGGATGTGCAACATATGCATTACTTCAGGGAAGTGAACGATCCAAGTTGGATCCAAAATCTCAAAAGTGTGTCTTGATTGGCTATAGTGAAAGAGTTAAAGGTTATCGTTTATGGGATACATAGTCTCACAAAGTGATAGTTGAAAGAGATATTACTTTCAATGAAGATGAGTTTCCGATGAACAATGCAGAAGACAGACTTCAATCATCTGTGAAACTCAAGTACAAGGTGATGTTGAAAGGCATAGGCAAGATGAGAAAGATAATGAAGAATCTGAGATAGAGCATGATGACTCAATTTCTCGAGACTTGTAGCCTCAGGTATCGATTATGGTTTAGACTACCTTGAGAAGGTTAGAAAGAATGAAGAAATGTCTTGAAAAGTTTAAAGATATGGTCCCTTTAATACTTGCACCTATCACAGAGAATGGGGAACTAAACACAGTTTCGAAAGCTCAGATGGATACAGATGCAGTAAAGTGACAGTTAGCCATAGAAAAAAAATGATAGTCACTTTTGAAGAATGAGACTTGAGATCTCATGAAACTTCCTAAAGGGAAGATGACCATCGGTTTTAAATGAGTCTTTCGAAAGAAAGAAGGTGATAAGAGTGAAACTCCGAAGTTCAAAGCAAGGCTAGCTGCAAAGGGGTTTTATCAGAAAGAGTGTATCGATTACAATAAGATATTCTCTCTAGTTGTGAAGCACACTTCGATTCGCACGTTGTTGCTTGTCATTACTCAGAAAGATCTTCAACTAGAAAAGATGAATGTGAAAATAATTTTTCTCTGTAGAGATCTTCATGAAGAGATTTATCTGTGACAATCAGAAGGATTTGAAGCAGAAGGGTCAGAATTACACATTTGTAGATTAAAGAAATCCTTGTACGGTCTCAAGCAGATCTATAGGAAGTTTGATTCATATATGCTGGGCATAGAGTATCATAGGGGGCAGTATGATTATTGTGTCTACTAGAAAGAATATGGTAAAGGGGAGAAAATCTTCCTAATTCTCTATGTAGATGATATGCTGATAGCAGTAAGAAGCAAGTTTAAAATCAACAAGCTGAAACAATCATTGAGCCAAAAGTTTGAGATGAATGATCTTGGTTCAGTAAATAAGATCCTAGGTATGGAAATTACGAGAAAACATGAGAAGAAGAGACTTTGTCTAACTCAAAGGACCTTTATCCAAAGGCTCTTTGAAAAGTATAATATGAGTGATGTCAAGCCTGTATCAACTCCTATAATAGAGTATTTTAAACTCACAAAGAAGATGAGTCCGTCCAAATATGTAGAAAGGGAATACATGAAAAACATTCCTTAAGTAAATGTTGTTGGAAGTCTGATGTATGCCATGGTGAGTACACGATTAGATTTAGCATAGGCTTTGAGTGTGGTTTGCAAGCATATGTCTAATCCGGGTAGGGAATATTAGCTTGCAATGAAATGGATATTGAGATTTTTGAAAGGTACAATTGAAAAAGGGTTGATATTTGAAGATGGTGATACATGCGAATTGGATCTCTACGGTTACATCGATTCCGATTATGCTGGTGACCTTGACAGAAGAGGGTCTACCACGGGGTACTTGTTTATCTTGGCAGGTGGAGCAATCAGTTAGAAATCTATGCTTCAAGGGATAGTTGTTTTGTCAACTACAGAGGCCGAGTATATAGCGGCTACAGAAGCGACTAAGGAAGCCTCATACCTTAAACGTTTGGTCAGTAAATTTGGTGAAGTTGATGAGATCACAGATATCTTCTGCGACAGTTAGAGTATCATTTACCTAGCAAAGAACCAGGTCTTTCATGTTAGAAAAAAGCATATAGATGTCTGGTATCATTTTATCAGAGATATGATAGAAGATGATGAAATGTCGATTGAGAAGATCGATACGAATGAAAACGCAACCGACATGTTGACCAAGCCGGTTAAACAGAATAAGTTTAGGCATTGCCTAAACTTGATTTACACTTATAGCAGATGTTGATGCCTCTTAGGACAGTTGTGCGATTGTGGACGAAACCTTGGTGGAGATTGTTGAATAAGATTTAATCCCAATGCATAGGTTCCATCAGGTTACTCACTGGTGAAAATCAATCGATCGAAATTGAGAAGTCGATCGATCGATCTGAGAACATAATTGTTGGATTGCTACAGACTGAACTCGATCGATCGAGATTGAGAAGTCGATCGATCGATTATGAGCAGATTCATTTCCACGATTTTGAATACTTGGAAATTTTAGAAGATTTTTTGTGTCAAGTTTCCTAATGTGTTATGGAGCCTATTAGCAGAAAGTTTTTCTCTAGGGTTCTGATCGTTGCTTATTATGTATATTATTATTATATTAAATTCAAGTCTTAATCTATTGCAAGCGCACAATGGAAATTATAGTACTAGCATAGGATCGTCCATACGAGAAAGTTTATTTATCAAATTACTTCTTATTTATATCTTCTACTTAAATCCTTATCTTACAAACTTTTATTTATCTTTAAGATCTAATATACTAGAGAAATATAAATAAAAGAATGATTTATTAATCTAAAATGCATAAAATAAATCTAAATCCTCATTTTGATTGAGGTTGTCAATCCTAATCTTCAACTATCGGATATTTATGAATTTAAATAGTACCGTTAAATTATATCTCTAGTTTCTTAGCATTGGTCGTCAATCAAGTCTAAGATCCTATCAATACAGATTTAATCTAATCAATAGCTTCCTAAAATCTGGGCGTCAATCAAACCTTAGAAAACTAAAGATAGAAAAATAAAAACTATTACACTAATCTGTAAATTCTAACCTGAATCGTCAATTCAAATTAAAACTTGGAGATGTTTACAAAGCTATAAATAAAAGAAAATAAAATCTAATCTAGAAAGTAAATAAATATTTCTTTCACCCCTCAGTCGTAGTCGTCAATTGCTTCTGAGAAACTAGAATATCTATACTAATCTTCAACACCCAATTGTAGTCGTCAATTGTTCTTGAGAAACCTCTGATATCTAATATACTTTAACTATTTTACACTACTTTGATCGGAAGAAAATTCAACCTCAGGCGTCAATTGATGCTGAAATTTTTCGATGTTTATTCCTACACCAAGCTCTCTTATTTATAGATCATAAGGAGTCAGTTTACAAAGACTTCTAATTCTAATTAAAGAAACTACTAAAAACAAAAGATTCCTAATATAACTCTAATTCCTAATTTTATCTTTTCCTTGTTTTAGACGGTAGATGTGCTTCTGGATTGCTCTCCTTTATTTCAGTAACAGAGTCCTTTAGAGTAAATCTTCATCAATCTTCTCAGTTCCTTGATTCACCAGACTTCTAAAGATCTTTTAATTTGGTTCAGGCGGTGATAATCTTCAGTCACGTGATCAACAGCAACAGTGAATTAAGCTTTCTGTAAAATCGTTGATACTGATTCTCTGTCTCTCTTCTTTAGTGAAAAATCGTAAATTACAATTATCTACTTTCAGTATGGATCATAGAGGAAAAATCATAAAAGATGATTTTTCAATTTTGTCGTTTTGCTGCAAAATCGTAAATGATGATTTTATATCTTCATACTACTCACTCTTATGACTTAACAGACTTGACAGACGATTCTCTGAAAAATACGATTATTTACTTTTCTCCTTTGAGTGGCTTCTTTTGGAGAATCGTAAATTACGATTCTTTGGCTTTCATAATCTTTCACTCCTGAAAAATCATAAAATAGCGATTTTTTCATTCTGTTCAATATGCAGGGCTTGGCATTTTAGTTATGTTGTCATTCTTTACTGCTTTTTGAGTTCCTTTTGATGAATATTAACACTTAAGCTCTATTTTATTGTTTATCTCTAATATCTGCACATCAGTAAGTTATTAGTAGCAAACTAAAGCCTAGCATCGCTAAGTTAAGGGTGATAAAATTGTAAATTATGTGACTGATCAGGTTCCAACATTGCTTTGGGAGAGTTTTCAAGAGAGAAAATTTGTATGAATACTTTGAGAGGTAAGGTATTGAAGAGTTTCTTGGGGATTGAAGATTCGATTGAAGTCGTTCTTGTGCGGGAATCATTATTATATTCCGGTAAATATCTTCTCTATTTTTTGAAGGATTACGTCCTAGTTTTATACAACGTGCTGGCTATAGAAGATCGTGTTTGATTTTGTTTGAGTTTGCACTAGAGAGAAGAGAGTATGTGCGTTGTAAATGTTTATAAATAGTGCATATACTTCCGTGGACGTAGCCCTTGATTGGGTGAATCATGTAAATCTTGTATTGTATGTGATTATTCTTTTGAATCTTCTTATTTTTCTGTATTCATCGCGATCGAGAGTTCGATAGAGGGTAGAATTCCAAACATACACAACACACACCAAATAAAAAATTAGAGAGAGAGAGAGAGATTAGGAGAATGGTAGGGGAGAGAGAGAGAATGGTAGGGGAGAGAGAGAGATTCAGTGTGAGAGATTCAGAGAGAGAGAGATTCAGTGAGAGAGCGATCGGAGAGAGAGAGATTCGAAGAGAGAAAGAGAGATAGAGAGAGAGAGAGAGATTTTATTTATTTTATTATTTTTTATCTTTATATATATATTTATTATTTTATTTTATTATTTTTATTATTTTTATTTTTTTAAATTTTATTTATTTAATTTAATTTTTATTTTATTTAGTTTTTTAATTTTGTTAAAATTTATTTTATTTTAATTTTTTTGCTAGTTGATTTTATTTCAATTTATTCATCAAAAGAGACAGGAGAGAAAGAGAAAGAGAGAAATCGAGGAGAGAGAGAGAGAGTTCTCACGCAACAAAAAGAGGGTAGGGAGGGGAGACAAAAGATTTTCAATGAAATCCCCCTATGTTAAAGGGACTTGTCTTTTTCCAATGGAAAAAAAAAATTTGAATTTTCTTATTATTTTCAATGGCACAACTTTGTTGTCAAACAATATATTTTATAATTTTTCCTTTCTTTTCCCATGATTTCTTTTTCTTTCCTCATATCTAATCATAGTTACCAAATTAGGGTTCGGCAATAGTTCGACGAGGTTAAAATTCGAAAAAATCCGTCGAATCTGGGAAGTTCGGAGAAATATTCGAAGGAAAAATTGGTAAAAATTTTAAAATAAATATAAAAAGATTTGAAATTATTAAAAAAAAAAAATAATAGTTTGTTGTAATATTTTGAAAACTTCATGAATTATTCGGGAATAATTCGCGAATTATTCGTGATTTTTTGTGATCATCGCATTTTCGAAAAATTAAGGGGACCTTAAATTCACGAATTATTTGCGAATTTTTTATATATTCGATGATTTTTGTAATTATGTATCCAATAAGAGTTTGTTTGGATAGAACTTGATAAAATGTGGTGAAGTTATTGATTTTTTACCACGTTTTACCATGTATTCCGAACTTGCAGGAATATACATGAATACCACGTTTCTCCCCTATTTTGGAGGGGGGAGGTCGTAATATATTTTGGTATTTTGCGGTAAATAGGAGTTATATTTACCACCATTAAACACTCAAAAAAATGAATCTATGATTAAACGTTTTACCATGTGTTCCTTGTATCCAAATAGCCCCTAAAGGTTAGCTTAGTTATTGTTTACCATTTATGGTAAAGAATTAAAGAAGGCTGAGGCCGGGGCGGGTTCACGGGTTTTTGGCTTTAATGCTCTAGCCTGGCCCAAAAAATGCAGGCTTTGAAATTTAAGGGGCTAACCCTGCCCTTTCTTTTCAGCTAAACAGACTAGATCACACGGTAATATAAATCCCTCTTTTAATAAGTTGGTCCATAGTTAATATTCTTCCCATTTTAATTTTGCAAAACTTTTAGAGAATGCATAAGCAAATGATCCTTTGGCTTATGATAAGCTTGCTAGATTGACTACCTAGATTGATGAACGATGTATGCCACGTGACACAAAAACTTACGATAAAGAGGTATCGACCGACACTATTTTTAATTTTTTATTGTTTTTGATGGGGATACCGACCGACACTTAGATCAGTCTGAAACAGAAGTCCTTAGTAAGTTCCCTATAATTTTGACGGGTACCTCTAAACGCGTTGATTCTTTCTCTGAAAACACTAACATCCCATACCACATAAAAATCATTAATTCTTTTAAATCAGATGATGAAAATCATTTTTCAAATCATAGCACGCTATCAAACGATCAATTTTTGATTTCACGTGACAAATTTCTAAAAAATAGCGGATGAAATCATATGACAGGCATCACACTCAAACCTAATTTTAGGAGCATTTTTTGAGATCATTGACATGTGGAATCACAAACTGGCTGTCGGATAGGTGCGCCATGATCTCAAGATCTATTGTGTGAAAGATTGGGGTGAAAAGAGATCTCCATTAGCTGATTAGAAGGAATTAATGATTTTCAAAGGCTCTGAGATGTCGGCGTGTGTTTAGAGGTACCCAATTTAGAATGACAAATCAGTGAATCTTCACAAATTTGTGTTCTCATGAATAATTGTGCACTTCCCCAAGGTTGACCATTTGGACAAAAAGTGATTGGCCCGTATGAGGGGAACTCACAGTCTAGGTTGTGTTTGGGGTAGCTCTTATAAGAGTAGAATCAACTCTCAGCCTGCTTTCCGTCAGAGCAGATGGCAAAGAGCAAACAGAGAGCCAGAGCAAAAGAGTAAAAAGCTGCTCTTTGCCATAAAAGAGCTAACCCAAACGCCGAGTAAAAGTGTTCTTATAGCCTTATCCATGTACAAGTGGTGATAGGTGACAGGAGTTGAGTCCTCAATCTTATTTACACGGTGAATGGTGGCGGTGACGAAATTGGGTCTCCATTTTTTATTTATGTTGCTATTACCTAGGTTTGTTTATTATACTTCAACCAAACCAAAAGGGCATGCTATATCATCATAATGACTATTATAATGTCATTATAATGATATAACATGCCCTTTTGGTTTAGAAAGCTGACTACAAAGTTGACTTGGTCCCGATGGATTATAACTAGTAGACCAGATTCAATTAATCTAACCACACTGAAATCAAAATTTTTGATTCAGTTCAGCTTAAACCGAATTCAAAAATCGAGTTTCGTTCAACCGTTCTCAAAAGATTGGAACATAATCCGATCGATTTGATTTTGGTTTCAATTTTATTTATTTATTTTCATTTTAAAAAAAAAATTATTTTCATTTTTTTGAAGTTGGGTTCGTTTTTTAAACCTATCCAACCAATTTTTTGTTTTGACTACTCAAGATCGAAATTGAGCTGAATGGCAGTTTTTTTTCTTGTTTTGGATCGGCTTTGGTCCAATTTTAACTTGGTTTAGTGGGCCGATATTTAGGCTTAGAACTTGCACCCCTAATTACAAATTACATTTAAACTCTAAAATAGTATTTAAATAAAAAATAAGACATTACCCTGTGCTTGTCCCAAATGTATGTAGTATTGGAGGTTTGAATTGGATATGATCAAACTGTATACTTTTTAACAAATGAAGTTGTCCAGTCTCATTTTCATATGCTTGATAGGCCAAGCCTTTTAACGCACGCAACATGCAATTACCCCTATCTAAACTTAGGGTAACTCTAAACGCGCTCACGCTTTCTTTGAAAGTGCGTACGTCGGAATCCTTTGAAAACTATTGATCTTGAGATTCTTACATCTTTAATTGTGTAGATCATGTAAACACCACATAAAAATCCAACAAACGAAAGAATAGAAAGGTGTTTAAACTTCAAAGGAAAGAGTAAATAAAGCTGCGTTGAATTCCCAACCCAAGCCAGGGGACGTGTGGAAGACTTCTGTTCCACAAATCAATACACACGTTTCCTGCTTTGAATACGTACTAGTCCCACTTCCCACGGCAAACAACTTATCTTCACAATTCTCATCTTTCAAAACTTCTTACTCCAAATCTTGTGGTCCATGATTCAAAATGCACCCTGTTTCTCCATTAATCCTAATTGACGGCCATAGGTGGACAGATTCAATCATATAACATCCATCTCATGTACATTGGTTTTACAACTTAGTTTTCCTAGTCTGGTTCCTCTTCTTCTCCTTTTTCTTCTTCTTCTTATGGTCTCTTCAACTTGATATATAATAGAGATCCAACTCTAAAACCTCTGTAAAATCACCAAAAAACCCTCCATCACCTTCTCTTCTTCTTCTTCTTCTTCTTATGGTCTCTGCAACTTGTTGTATAAAGAGATCACTCAAACTCAAAAATCTCTCTAAAACCACCAACAAAAAACCATGGACCCCTCCCTCTCTTCCACACTCTTCTTCACTTTCTTCATCTCACTCTCTCTCTTTCATCTCTTTCATGCCCAACAAGCTTACATCAACAACCATCAACTAGATTGCTACAACAACTTCACTTCTACACTCGGATTTGAATGCAACGGTACACAACTACCCAACTGCACTTCTTACCTCATCTTCAGAGCTCGACCTAATTACGATTCCGCAGTCAGTATCGCCTTTCTTTTGAACGCAGACCCGTCGGAAGTCGCCCAAATCAACGGCGTCACGCATGTAGAGACGATTCCAACTGATGCCCAAATAATAGTTCCTGTGAATTGTTCTTGTTCAGGTGAATTCTATCAACATAACTCATCTTACACCATGGATTTGAGCACTGAGACTTACTTTATCATTGCAAATGATACTTACCAAGGCTTGACTACTTGTCAAGCTATGATGAATCAAAATAGGTACGATAGCCGTAGTTTGATTCCTGGAATGGATTTCTTAGTGCCACTAAGGTGTTCTTGTCCTAGTAGGAATCAGATTGTTAATGGCGTGAGGTTCTTACTGACTTATATGATCACATGGCGTGAATCTATTTTGGAGATTGGCGAAAAGTTTGATGTGGATGAACAGAGCATTTTGGATGCAAATGAGTTGTCTGAGGGTGATACGATTTACCCGTTTACAACCCTTTTGATCCCGTTGAGACGGGAACCAGTGAGGGAGGATCTCGTAGTTTCTCCGCCCCCTTCACCACAGTCGCCGCCGATTCCAGTGAGCCCTGTTGAAGGAAATTCAAACTCTAAGAGCAAATGGGTTTTCATCGGAATCGGAATTGGAGTTGGTTTGGTTCTTCTAATACTCGTCGGGTTTCTTGTTTGGTTCTTGTGTAGGCGCCGTCGAACTAGTAAGCCAGTTAAAAGTATCAAGAAGTTTGAGAGACCAGTTGCATATGGAGACCTAGTTGATAAGAGTTCTGAGTCAATTTTTGTTTCGTCCGGGGCTCGTGAGGTTGTTGGATCCTTAATGGTTTATAAGTTTGAAGAGCTAGAAATTGCAACTGGCTTTTTTGCCGAAGATCACAGGATTAAAGGATCTGTTTACCGCGGTTCGATTAATGGGGACCTTGCGGCTATAAAGATATTGAAAGGCGACGTGTCGAGCGAGATCAATATACTGAAACAGATCAACCATTCTAGTGTAATAAGGCTATCGGGTTTCTGTTTGCACGAGGGAAATACATATCTCATATACGAGTTTGCGGAAAATGGTTCGATGAGCGATTGGCTCCACGAGAAAAAGCACAGGAATTCCTCTCCTCTGAATTGGAAACAGAGAGTTCAGATTGCTTATGATGTTGCGGATGGGCTTAATTATCTTCACAATTATGCAAATCCGCCGTACATTCATAAAAACTTAAAGGGAAGTAATATTCTGTTGGATGGGAATTTCCGAGCGAAGGTGAGTAATTTCGGTTTGGCAAGGTCGGTAGCCGAGAATCAAGAAGGTGGTCTGCAATTAACAAGGCATGTCGTGGGCACTAAGGGTTATATGCCGCCGGAGTATCTAGAAAACGGATTGATCACACCGAAACTCGATGTGTTTTCCTTTGGAGTGGTGATTTTGGAGCTTCTATCGGGGAGGAAAGCTGTTACTGCCGATGAAGAGGACGGAGGGGAATTACATTTGTCGGAGTCAATAAGATTTGTATTGGAAGGAGAAAACGTCAGGGAGAAGCTGGGAAAGTTGGTCGATCCTTGTTTACGAGATGAATACCCCTTGGATTTGGTCTATAACATGGCTCAATTGGCTATGCGGTGCGTAGCCCGTGATCTCAATTCTCGTCCAACTGCGTCTGAGGTCTTTGTTTCGCTCTCAAAGATCCTTTCGTCTTCATTGGATTTTGATCCATCGGATGAAGCAAGGTCAAAATCAATGGATCATGGGAGGTAAGAGAGTTCTGGCTTCAATGTTCATAAATAAAGAAGGAATTGGGAGAGAAATATTATTGTTGTTGTTTGTTATTATGGTTTTGTGATCAGCAAGAACATGTTTTATCTGATCACATTTTACTATATATAGTCTGTGTTGAAGTGCTATATGTCATTGAGGATCTCTGATAAATAAAATTATTAGATGCTTCTTTTTTTGCACTCCACGACCCCGTCATTAATTTTTATCTGAGTCTAATTTTCACTTATGGTTTATGTTTGAATTTGAATTTATGATTTGGATGTAATTTCCCACACCCTCAATAATCTCATCCTTTCCATGCAATTTTTGTTTGATCCTCACCATGTTAGATCATAAACACCAAATGTCACACATATTGGAACCATGGTGGCATGGTCATTGATTTAAATCACTAACTAGCCAGTTTAATTTATTTCATTTTGAGTTCTCGAAATTCTAATAGGTTTTTATCCAGAGGTGCCATGAGAGGTTTGCTCAAATGGGCTTTTTGTGATAAATTTTTCAAGAAGGCTTCTTTGGATAAGGTCTCCGAGGGTTAGGACAGCTTGGGAGGATTTTGAACACACCCTTTCTGCCATGCGCATTTTGACCTATTTACTGCCTAGGGTATTTGGCTTTTATATAGTCCTGTTTCCCGGGGGGTTCCTTTTTTTTTGGTGTCTTGTTTTTCATCTTTTATTTTTATTATTTTTATTTTTTTATTATTAATAAATTTCCGTTAATAAAAGAGAACTCTAAAAGGTCTATGAAGAATATCTTAGGTTTTTAGAACTAGGGAAATCAAGCAACTCACGTTTTTGATTAATTAAATACGAAAAACATCAAAAGAGAAATACTTTGAGAGTAAGTTGAATCAGCTGATCTATTGATCGAGCGCAATTTTATCAACTCAACTCAATCTTAACCTCGAGGGGTTTGGCACAATGGCCAGGTACCGACCTGAGGAAGCGGGAGACCTGAGTTCAAATCCTCCCCTTGAGGGCACCCTAGGGATTTTATCCCGTGCTGACCCGGCACGTGCTAACTTGGGTCGCTCACGTGCCCCTGGGATTAGTCGGGTGGTCTAAGACGCCCTGACACCCAGGTTATATATATAAAAAATAAAATTCTTTTGCTTCTGTATGATTGCGGGAAGCTTATATAATTTCTCCATTAAAAATGGAAGCCATCACTCTGTGCGAGAGAATTTTTGCATATCTAATTGAGCACTCCCATCGAAAGAATGCACTTTCTGAGTGGCCCCACAAGATTGCTTTTAGAGGGTAAGTTATAACAACTTGGAACTGATTACAAAAATTCCTGAGGAAACAAATATGAATACCAAAAGGCTGTGAACTAGGTTCAGCTTCCCTTGGAAACCAACAATTAAATCTGTTTCTGAATCTTTGGGCTTTGCAGTTTTAGATACTCCAAACTTTCATAGTATCCAATAAAAGTAATCTTCCTTCCATGTTCTAAGATTTCACACAAACTCACAGGGAAGAAAACTCCATCAAAGAAGAGCATACTAAGAAAATCAAATTGACCGATGATGAAGGGATGGGTACCTTTCATGGTCACAAAAGTCTCCGACTTTTTAAGAAATCTGAAAAAGTCACCGACTCGGATGATTGATCGGCTACATTGTGATGTTGTCCGATTTTTTTTGTACTTATACTTTCAGTGAAAAAACCCTTTAAGGCTATCGCCCTCTCTATTGCCTGCCTATCTCAGAGTTCACTGCACTTCTTCTTGTTGTCTATTTTGTTCCTTAAAACTATTAGTTTTTAACTTAAAATATATTATGATATATATCTATTTTATAATTGTCAGAATTTTTTAATTTTCTTCGATTGTCCAACTTTGACCAATTTTTCTTATTTTTCCAGACTTAACACCCTTGCCAATTTATTGCCGACTCCCGACCCTGTCACTACGGTACCTTGCCCCACACAAATAACTTTTGCATCCATGGAACAACATCAAATCATCGCAGAGATTATTAATTTTTTTTTTTTTTTAATATCTGAATTATAGCTATAATTTTATTACTTCGAAGAGAATTTCAGCAGATCAAACAGGCACAGTGAGGTGCTTAGCTCAAGGAAGAAAAACAAACAAAAACAAAATCAAGAAAAAAGAAAACCACTAAAGGTACAACACATCCACACGTCAAAGTATAGAAAAAGAAACAGAAAATAGAAGAAAAGAACGAGAGCGCCGGGTGGTCTGAGGCTCTGAGCTGCTCCGACTCCAGTAGAACCGCAAGAGTGGACTCTGTCGTACACGAACATGAAACCAAATGCCACCAGCACAAATCCACCACTATTGGATCAACAATGCACCTTCATGTCTCGAACTTCCTTAAGTATAGCATGCTAAAATTCTATAATTCATAGGAATTGAACTGTAAACATCTGATTAACTATTGTTAACATCCTCCTCATTAGATCATGTCATCAACAACATCGCCTTGTTCCATCTATTTGTGGCCAGATTTCTGAGTCCATTTTCTTGATTCATTTTCTTCCTATTTTGATCCTGTATCAACTGAAAATTGTTTTTTTGCGCTTTGTTAGATGCCAATGATCCAATTTGGAGTTCAAAACCAGTGCACACCCACCTTCAAGGCCATGCAACATATAAGAAAGCTCACATTAGCACCAAAAAGGTAACTGAGCTACTAATATGATCGCTTTCTGTTTACATATGTTTTTTAAAAAATGTTTTTTTTTTTTGCTTGGTATTTTCGTTTTTGTTGTTTTTACATCTTCAATATTTACTTTCTAAACAAGAACTTTTAATTTTTTGGGCGGCAAATTGTCTAAACAAGAACTTAGTATTTTTTCCTTTTATCTTGACATCTTCAAGATTTACTTTATGAAAGAGAACATGCTTTTTTCTTTGTTACAAACAAACCTATTGCCATAAGCTTTTTTCCTTTTTCCATTCTATCCTTGGACTTCTGTAAAAATTGTTGGGTAGAAGGGGATTCAGGCAGAATGGATGGAGAGAGTGGATTGAAGGGTGTATCTTTGGCCTGGTTTTTGGTTTTGGTTAACGGGATGACTAAAGGTTTCTTTTGTTAGTTTTGATACCACTTGTTAGGAATTCTACCCACTCTATAGAACTCCCTATCGCGATGAATGCAGAAAAAATAGGAAGATGCAAAAGATCAATCACACACATACAATACAAAGATTTACGTGATTCACTCAATCGAGGGCTAGGTCCACGGGAGTATATGCACTATTTATGAATGTTTACAACGCACACACTCTCTTCTCTCTAGTGCACTCTCAATCAAGATCAAATACGATTTTACACAACCAACACGCTGTAAAGACAAGGATGCGATCCTTCAAATAACAGATAAGAGATCTGCCGGAATATAATAACGATTCCGACATAGGAACGTCTTCAATTGGATCTTCAATCCCCAAGCTTTTCTTCAATACTTTTCCTCACAAGTTTTCTCTCTAGAAAACTTTCTCAAACTATTCCTGGAACCCCTAGGGAAACTTTCTGTAAATAAGCTCTAAACTCTTTTGGAACATAACTCACAAATCTTCTAACTTTGCAAATATTCAAAACACTTCCAAAAAGGAGCCAAAATTCAAACCTGCAGATCTGGATCTGCCCAGAATCAATTGATTGATTTCTCAAACTCAATCGATTGATTTTCCCATACTCAATCGATTGACACTTGTGGTTGGGATTAAACCTTATTCAACGACTTTAAGAACTTAATAGGGGTAAAACAAGGAGATTTTTTGTCACCTTTTCTCTCCGCTGCTTTTGGGAAAGCTTTTTGTAGATTTATGACTAAGCCATAGAGTTAAATTTGATTAATGTGTTTGCAATATATAACAGAGGGCAATGTATTACTCATCGTCAGTATGCTGACAACATGATATATATGTATGTGAGTGTGTGCTTGTGTGTGATACATTCAAAATATCAAACCGGTGACCTCCGAAACGGATAGTATCGGACGATATGTATCAGTTTCACCCAGAACTTTGAATCATGGTACCAATGCAAAGCAAGTAAATATGGGTGGGAGTTTCATGAATGAAAATTAAAGCTCCTAGACGTTGGATTGGGTCATGGTGGAATGGTGTGTATTAAGCCTACCGAAGCTTCAAAATGGGTATTAGTTTCAAGGTAAGACAAGTAAAAAGGGTCCGATTTTGATCGGATAGATGATGGGGGGAGGAATTGTTATGTGATCCCTATGTTTCCATCTTTAACCTGACCACTAATAAAAATGCAACTGTGGCTGATGTCTGGGAAAGAAAAAAAAGTCAGGTATATTGGAAAATTTATATGAGGGGACGGAGATTGAGGAGTAAGTGGCGGAATTAACTGAGGTATTGGACAACTTTAAGTGGGGTTACAACTGGTAGTAGTAGGATCTTTGAAGGTGAGAAAAGGCTGTTACATGGTGAAGTCTTTTTAGTGATTTCTGAGGAGTCCTCTTATGGATCAACATTGGTCTTGCTTATGGAAATCGTCGGCCCCGTATGGAATCAAGGTGTTTGCATGGGAGGTGGCTTGGGATAGAATTCTGCCCACTGTTTAGCTATGTCAAAGAGGTTATGTCAGTGCCTATGGGATGGGTGATGTGGGGTGGGGTCATGTGTGAAAATTTTGGATGGGGTGAAGAGCATTTCTGTGGATACTTGGCTCTACTTCGGGAATTTATACCCGAAATCAGTGGATTTTTTAGTGGAAATATACCACCCTGTGATTAGGGATGCAAACCCTAGACCGAAAACCGGCCCTCCCGAACCGGCCTGAACCGCGCTGAAAACCGAGTTAAACCGAACCGAACCGAACTCTAATCGGTTCGGTTTTCGGTTTGGGTGGCCGGAAACCGAGAACCGATTGGGTAGGTTGAATAAACTGGCCCATTATTGGGCCAAAACCGCTTTAAACCGGACCCGAATTGGCCCAAATAGACCCGAACCGGCTGCCCAAACTGAAACTACACCGAACCGAACCAATTGTCCGGCGTCAGCTCCTTTAAACCAACGTACTTTGTTTTGGTTTTTTTTTTTTGGGATCCATTACTTGCCCTTGCTTTATAAGTGACTTTACCGAAGATAAAGAAAGACTTTGTATTTTAGGGGACAAGTGACATGTGAAAATGAAATTGAAGCCGTCCGTCTGATTTAAAGTTCATGTTCTATAGATTCTTAGTGGAGAAAATTGGTGCAAAAAACGATATTTATCATATGATCTATTATTGTCAATCGTTGAATTAAATAATATCCTTTGACTATATTTAATCACATGATGAAGATTATATTTCATGCCAATATTTCTCACTAAGGATTTATAGATCATGAAATTTAAATCAGATGGCCCAAATTGTGTTTTTAACATGTCACAAGTCCTAAAATACAAAGTCAATTTTTGACTTCGGTGCAATCACTTAAAAAGCAAGTGCAAGTAATGTTTCCCTTTTTTCTTCCTTTAAAGTTTAAACTGTGGGCTGCTATCAGCCAACAGTTCAAGTGTGAGGCGAGTCAAGTGTCATTTTCCATCAAACAAAAAATATAAAAATCATGACAGCTGTTCACTGCAACGGCAAGGATGCAAACTAAGGTACCGTTATATGCAATTCAAAAGGTTGTTTTCTCACCCCATGTCCTCCAGCTGGTATGCGTTGAACTGCTTATAATCAGATGGTGCAGGTCATTTTTTGTCTCCATCTTCTGTACAGTAAATCTATGGACTGTAGGCGTACCATCAGACGGTCAATGTTTTATTAGACATAGCACACATCTGAAAAAAGTGACCCTAAAATTGTGCTTCAGTGTGATGGCGGTCATATGATTTTATAATCACTTTTGGAGGATGTGTGCTATGTATACTAGAAAAATGACCCTACGATGAAACGAATTTGATCTATAGATCAATTGTACGAAATATGGGGACGAAAAATGATCCCTACCCTCTTTTCAAAGTCGGTCAATTCACACCGAGGTGGAGTGAGAAAACACGTTGACTCCGTTAAATCAGATGATGAAGATTGTTTATCATTACAACCTTTCACACGATGGATCTTGAGATCATGGGTGTACCATCAGACGGTTGATTTTCATTTCGTGTGGTACACACATAAGAAAGTGACCTTAAAATCAAGTTTGAGCTTTTTTACATAATGTTAAGTCGTTAAGGTCACTGACAGTCATATGATTTTACGATTACTTTTAGGGGATGTGTATTATGTATACTAGAAAAATGGCCGTCTGATGATACAAACTTGATCTATAGATCAATTGTGAGAAATATAGGGACGAAAAACAATCTCTACCATATTTTCAAAGTTGGTCAATTCACACCGAGGTTGGGTGAGAAAACACATTGACTCCATTAAATTAGATGATGAAAATTGTTTATCATCACAACCTTTCACACGATGGATCTTGAGATCATGGGTGTACCATCTGACGGTTGATTTTCATTTCATGTGGTACACACATAAGAAAGTGACCTTAAAATCAAGTTTGAGCTTTTTTACATAATGTTAAGTCGTTAATGTCACTGGCAGTCATATGATTTTACGATTACTTTTAGGGGATGTGTACTATGTATACTATAAAAATGGCCGTCTGATGATACAAACTTGATCTATAGATCAATTGTGAGAAATATAGGGACGAAAAACAATCTCTACCATATTTTCAAAGTTGGTTAATTCACACCGAGGTTGGGTGAGAAAACACATTGACTCCATTAAATCAGATGATGAAGATTGTTTATCATCACAACCTTTCACATGATCAATCTTGAGATCATGAGTGTACCATCAGACGATTGATTTTTTATTTCATGTGGTACACGCATAAGAAAGTGACCTTAAAATCAATTTTGAGCTTTCACATGATGTTCAACCTTTAAGGTCACTGACGGTCATATGATGTTAAGATCACTTTTGGGGGATGTGTGCTATATATACTAGAAAAATGACCCTCTGATGATAGGAACATGATCTATAGATCAATTGTCGAAATATGGGGCCTAAAAATGATCTCATCCATCTTTTCAAAGTTGGTCAATTCACACCGAGGTGGGGTGAGAAAACACATTGACTCCATTAAATCATATGATGAAGATTGTTTATCATAACAACCTTTAACAAGATGGATCTTGACATCATGGGTGTATCATCAAACGGCAGATTTTTTATTTTATGTGGCACACACATAAGAAAGTGACCTTAAAATCAATTTTGAGCTTTCACATGATGTTAAGTCGTTAAGGTAACTTTTTTGAGATGTGTGTTATGTGAAATTAATTACCGACCATCCGATGGAACGCCCACGATCCCAAGATCCATCATGTGAAAGATTGGGAGGATAAAGGATCTCCATCATTTGATTCAACTTAGTCAATGCCAAGTGTATGATACAGATGGCTTGACTACTATCCTCTGTGGTTGCACAATACATGGCACCAACTCCCGATTATATATATAAAATGCAAACGCATGTTACCAGTTACCTTAGGCCTAAAACCTAAAAAAAAAAAAAAAAAAGCAAATAAGCCTTCTCTCTCGGCACCGGCGACATCGCTGATGGGCGCCTCGGAGAACTTGGCCGAGAGGGAATGAACCGGCTACATCAAGCCTCCTCTCTTAGCTACAGTTGGGGAGTGAACCGGCGACAATGCTGATGGGCGCCACAGAGAACTCGGTTGAGAGGCGAACTGGCGACATCGCTGATACGGTAGAAAAAGCGACACCGCCGGCTGAACACAAACCGACCAAATCGAACTGAACCGAACCGAACTGAAGACCCAAAAAATTCAGTACACCAAACCGAACCGAAACATATTTCGGTTCGATTTCGGTTTGGAGTGTACCCAACCGAGTAACACCAAAAAATTGGATTCGGTTCGGTTCGGTACACCGAACCTGCATCCCTACCTGTGGTACATCAAAGAATCCCTCTTGGAATGTCTGATCTTTTGGTGTCTTGGTTTGCTTGCCAAGGTGCAATGAGGACTCGGTTGAGGATATTATTTAAGGCGTGGGTGAATCTACAGCCGCTGTAGAAATCGATATCCTTCCGACTGCCCTTAGAGTTGTCTTGGTCCTTTTTTTTTGAAGTTTTTTTGGTAGTGCTGGCACAATAGCTAATAGCTCACTGTGTTCCCTTTGATTTGCTGTATGTTTCATTATGATTAATGGAATTTATGGCTTCCATGGATCTTAGATTGTGGACTTCACATCTGTGCCGCATGCCTAAATTAGGGGCTGCTTACAATCTAGATTGGGAACAGGTCAGCTACATCATACTAGCCCTTCCCAAAAGCATGTTTCCTCTAAAGCTTTGAATGGGCCATCAGATCTATCAGCTAAAACTTATTGTTTAGAAGTTTTAAACAATGTGAGAAGAACAGAGAAAGTACAAGAACCGGGTGAAAAACAGCAACCCACCAAAGAGAAAGGGGAAGAAAAATAAAAAATCTAACATAAGAGCACATTTTTAAGAACTTCCACCACATTCAAACCCGAAAATAGTAACACTATCATTTGAACTATTGGGAGCATTAAAGGCGATTTCAATATTTTCAATTCTTAAACCATACGAGAAACGAAATATTTATGATGCGGGAACTTATTAAATGTAATGTTAATTAAGGCTGAGATTAAAATTAAAATTAAAATTAATTTAATTAATTAAAAATAATAATTTTTCATAACAAATTATCACAGAAAATTTTGAAAATTTAATTAAGTGATTTAATTTTGTTCCAAAATAACATTACTAGTGTACGCTCTCTATTGTGGATCTAGAAAACTAGAATTCTTATGAACGGCTAGATCTCCGATAGTTTTAAGGCGTCGAACGAATTCTTAAGCGAATTCTTTCGATATCAAACGAAAATAAAAGACTAATAAAATTAATGATGAATAAAATATTAATTATGGGCTTTTATGAAATCAATAAAATAATTAGGATTACGCTACTTACACTAATCGTAGATCTAAAGAAGATAGAGATGGAAGAAGAGTTGGCCTTGCACCAAACCGCAAGCGGAAATCGAAGAATCGCTCTCCGTTTTAAGAGAATCACACCCTCACGAAAGTTTAAAACTCTCAATTTTGCATAAGTAATTTTCATTAATAAAAAAGTAATAATAAAAGTGTTTACAAGCCTTTAAATAGGCTAACTAATGCATAAAATTAGAAATCATAGTATAACTCTAATTCCTAATTCAAATAAAAGAAATATCCTAATTCTTCTAAAATAATTAGGAAACTAATCATATTTCTAATAAAAAGAATAACTCTTTCAAAAATAAAATAATAAAAGAAACTAATCCTCATTCAATTAGGATTCTTAAAATTTGTCATTTTATGTGCAGCTTCTCAAAACTAATCATAACTTCTTCAATATTTGTCAGAATTGTACGTTTTTTGGCTCTTTAGAAAGTTACTTCGATAAACTTTCAAATATGGCCAATTTCACATCAATCCGACTTCGTTTGACACTTAAAAATAGGCCAAATATAAAAATGAAGGGATTGAAAGTTGAAGACCCTAATAAATTTTGAATTTTCTTCTTTCTGATCAAACGGGTCTTTTATGGGTATTTTTTTAAAAATCCATTCGTGGGTTCAAATATGCGGATCTAAAATACACATCAATCCCCTCTACTTTGAAAAAGTTCGACCTCAAACTTTGGTTGGAATGGATTTTTACGATCGCGATCACATACAATATATAGGGAACTTCGATCGGAAGCGGCTTGAATTGGACGTCCCCATCAACTCTCCTCGAGTTAGAAGGATACATTTTCGATGAATACTGGTTGTGATAGTGCTCCAAGAGATTCGGGTCAATGTATTGAAACTCTTGTGTAATTCACGTATTCTCTGAATCACTCTTGTTTTTTCACTCGACCAAATACTTCTGAAGTCTCCTGTGGTTGGTGGACACAATCTGATCTTCCAGCACATCTTCGATGATCTCACGGAGTTTCCAAGTAGGTGGGGGTAACGGTGTGGGAAGGGAAATAATTGGGTCATCGGAAGTAGAAGGCTCAAAGGGGTTGGCATGGATGGTTGAAGGACCATGGAATAGAACAAGGTCCTCCACATTGAAAATCGTGCTAATCCCCAATTTCGACGGAAGATCTAAAATGTAAACATTAGAACCAACACGCTTTAAGATCTGATAAGGTCCAACACCGTGAGCTTGTAACTTGTTTGCAACTCCTTGCGGTAATCACTCTATTCCGAACCATCACAAAATCACCCTTTTAAAATTCTTTGAATCGTCTGTGAGAATCTACAGAGAACTTGTATTTCTCATTCTTTAAATTAATTCTTTTCTTAATCTCAGTATGCAACTCATGAATATAATATGCAAAAGTGGATGCAGACTCTGATGACCTTTGATGAATGGACATTGGGAGAAAATCTGTGTGTTCTAGTATTCGGCTTACCCTTCCACTGGATGAGGTATGCCTGATATTTCTCAGATTGCGTTCTCCTTGCAGTCCAAGTGTTGTCAATTCTCAATTTACCTTTTCACTTAAGAAGATACTTTCGATATGCTTGATGTGTCTTTACCTTGGTCACAAAATATGGATCTCCCAAAACTTTTCCGTCTAACCTCTTTACATATTGTTTAGGCAGGTATTTGAAAATCAATGAGTAGATAGGATTGAGTTAAGGTGGATAGACATCAAGGAATGGGTCTAAAGGTTTTGTTGTTGGGCCTAAAAAAGGTGTACGTGCATCTACACTCGACTCGATTAGGTGTGTACTCTCTTCAACAAAAACCAAAGACTCTGGGGTACTCGACTCAATGGATCCTAATGGTTCTTGTGTACCTAGTTCGTTGGCTCACGTGTACTCGATTCAATTGACCCTAATAGTTCTTGTATACCTAATTCGATGGACTCATGTGTACTCGATTCAAAGGGCACCAACAAGTCTTGTGTACCCAACTCTATATATAGCAATGACTCATAGGCAAGTGACTCGATTGGTTCACATGTGAGTGATTCAATATCACTACTCACAAGAGAAATAGAAGTCTCTTTAATACAAATTAGACTTTCTTCAGCTTCTTCTATCTCCTCTTCACTCAGCACAGTACTAGGGTCGAACACTTTCACTTATTCTCTGGCTTCTTAGGACTCACTCTTTTAGTCAATAAATTTAGAATGAGAAATTTTGTGGGGCATTGGTATGCAAAATGCCCGAATCCTTAGCACTTAAGGCAATCAGGACACCTATCTGTCTTGATTTTCAAATTTCGTAGAAGGTGACGGTGTGCTAAAGGGACATACTTTTCGATAAGTTTCACCGTCATATCCTCCCATATGGAGATGTGTTTATTTCAAAGAGATTCAGTACAACGTTCTATGCGAGTCTAAAATTTTTTGGCATTACCCTCCAACTTTATTTTTGCTAGCCTAATTTTGTATTCATTTGGTACGTCATACCAATCAAAATATTCCTCTGTACTAGACAATCACTCCACGAAGGTTTTAGGGATTAACCATCCCTCAAAACTTGGAACTTCATTTCAAATAGATTTAACAAACTTCTCGGCAGTCGTACTCGAGTTCACAATGATGAGGGTATCCCCTAACTTTAGTCTCATCACGATTTTTGGGACTTTGCCAAGAATTTGGAGTGTAGCGGTTTCCTTGTTTAACTAGTACCCTTTCATGACGGGTAAGAAATTTACGGTGACGTGTAAGTGACTCATACATGATGCTTGATACAAACATAATTCAGACACAATACTAAAAAGACACACTATGAACTAACAATGGATGAGAACTTTTGTCAAATACTAGACGTGCACACTAATGAAATAAAATGCAATAAGATTGAAATGACATGCAATTATGAAACTAAGTGATGCAAGATAAAAGTTAGACAAAAAAATTTAGACGAAATCTTAAAAAAAACTTAGATAGAAGCTAGACAAAAATTTTCAGACAAAAGTTAGATAAAAATTACAAACAAAAAGGCAGACAAAAATTTTAAGACAAAAGACAGACAAAAACTTTCAGACAAAAGTCAGACAGATCAGAAATAATGATTTTTTTTTATTTTTTAAACCTAAAAAATTAAAAAAACAGAAAAAAACCCAAAAGTTATATGTGCACTAAAACTCTAAAACTAAACTGATGCTCTGATACTAATTTGATACGGAAACTTACTAAATGCAATGTTAAGGCTGAAATTAGGATTAAAATTAATTTAATCAATTAAAAATAATAATTTCTCATAACAAATTATCACGAAAAATTCTGAAAATTCAATTAGGTGATTTAATTTCGGTCCAAAATAGCGTTACTTTAGTATACGTTTTTTATTGCGGATCTAGAAGACTAGAGTTCTTATGAACGGCTAGATCTCTGATAGTTTTAGGGTGTTGAATGAACTCACAAGCGGGTTCTCTCAATACCAAACGAAAATAAAAGACTAATAAAATTAATGATGAACAAAATATTGATTATGGGCTTTTATGAGATCAATAAAATAATTAGAATTACGCTATTAACGTTAACCGTAGATCTAAAGGAGATAGAGATGGAAGAAGAGTTAGTCTCGCACCAAATTGCAAGCGGGAATCGAAGAATTACTCTCCGTTTTGAGAGAATCACACCCTCACGAAAGTTTATAACTCTCAATTTTGCATAAATAATTTTTATTAACAAAAAATTAATAATAAAAGTGCTTACAAGCCTTTAACTAGGCTAACCAATGCATAAAATTAGAAATCTTAATATTACTCTAATTCCTAATTCAAATAAAAAAATATCCTAATTTTTCTAAAACAATAAAGTCCTAATAAAAGGAACAATTCTTACTTTCTAAAATAAAATAATAAAAGAGACTAATCCTAATTTAATTAGGATTCTTGAAATTCGCTACTTTATGTGCAGCTTTTCAAAACTGATCATAACTTTTTCAATACTTGTTAGAATTGCACATTTTTTGACTCGTTGGAAAGCTACTTTGATAAACTTTCAAATATGACCAATTTCGCATCAATCTGATTTCGTTTGATACTTCAAAATAAGTCAAATATAAAAGTGATGAGATTGGAAGTTGAAGACCCTAATAACTTTTAGATTTTCTTCTTTCTAATCAAACGAATCTTTTACGGACCTTTTTAAAAAAATTCATTCGTGAGTCCACTTTCTCTTTTGATGTCTCCTCTTTATCTGATTGCGATTCAAACAAACGAATCTAAAATACGTATCAATTTAGCTTTCAAAATATGTTAAATGAAAAAATGACAACCCACCAAAGAAACAAAGTTAAGCTAAATTTCAAATACGTCATCCGGAAGATTCATGGAAAACACAAAATGACAAAGCCAACATTTCCCAAATTTTATGTTTGATATAGGGTGAAACTTTTATTTTGGGTTTAGATGTGTTAGTTTCATAATTGATAGCTCTCACATATAAATGATCTTGGGTTTCTTGTTGGTATCTTGTGCAACTGATAGCTAGTCTTAGAACGCCCTAGCTTCAAAACACATGATGTTCCTTGTGAAGTCCAATCCTAAAGAGCCTGCTCGTGGTGCTAAAGAGAGTCTTATGAACGATTAAGTTGGTAAGAAAAAGTTCCAAGTCTCTTCATATATAGGGCACCCTGATTTTGACTCCGGCAAATTGCAATCTCACCCCAGCTAGAGCGTCTAGTGAATATTTACAAGTATTTTGCCTCATGAGGTGTTCACCCCATGTGCGCACCCGTGCTTCTACTTTCTGATATACCTGAAGGACATTCGTCAGGGAACCACCGACATATTCTCTGCAACAGCCTCGACTGTCGTCGAGCGTCAAGGATTAGAGTATTTCAGGACTGTTCTGCTTTCGTATTTGTCCTAAGACCTCTCCTTGGGGATGCACCGAACGATTGCAAAGTTGATCAGCGGGGGCACACCGAAAATCAGGAAAAGGCCTAACAATTTAAGGGGTGCGACTTTTGATTACTGCCCATATTACATAGTGTTTTTGCTAATTGGTGTGATTGCAGTTTGACGCTGTGTAAATAATGGTACCCATATCTATATTGGTTGCCCGTGGTAAAAAACCATTGAAGAGTGACGACTTAGACTTCCCAGTCAATCGCCATTAAGGATCACATAAAATCTATATTACGACCTGAAATTCTATCCTATTCTGAAGGCTTAGAATTTTGAGTTATGACCTGCACATATCTCGGATATGTTAAGCGGAACTAGATTTACACGATAACTCTGATTAGGTGTATGTCCGCTCATAATGTATCATACCATGTCTTATTATCATTTTCGCACATATGTCTGTACATTGTATAAACATAACTAACATACTTGTAAAATCCTAAACGACCTATGCCAGAGTCACTGTTCGAGCTACCATGGGAGGGTCAATATAGTATCATACCACCATATCATAACACCCTCGTATCATACTCATACTCCACCACCCAACCAATAGGGAGACATAATGGCCAAAGTTGCTCATAGCATATTCATACTCATAATCTCTCCTAGAGATTCGTCTTGGCTGAAAGACGTTGTTGCTCTCACGGTGGTTACGCAAGGAACAGCATGTACAGAGACTTAAGTTCTTTATCTTTTGTTGGCCTACACAGTAATGTCTTATTATCGTACTAGTATCATAACTTTTTTTTATCTTATACTCATATCTTATCATACTCTTATACTTAATCCTATAACAAATTATAGTGAGACAACTTCCCTAATTTACGCTTCTCAAGGAAAAAGTTTCGTAGTAATCTGAATGTACTTTGTGTAGTAGCCTATACTACCATAGAGGTGTTGCATCCGTACATGAACGCCAATATTCTGAGTTTCACGTGACCGTAAAAGAAACCACACCACAGCTAATGCCTATGGTCGAACTTCATAACTTAACTCATAACTTATACTATCATATTTGAACTTGGGGTGGTCGGGTCACCGTGTATACTACCGTATACGAGGTTACACTGAATTCACACTCACCTGACTTGTCATGGGTCCCATTCCATCATGAGTTGTAAGGCATGTGAATATAATGTATTTCTCGCTTTGATACCATCTCAGCGAATCACCACGCCCAAGCGTAGGCATAATCTCATATACTCTCGTACCCATGATCTAACATATCCTTAACTCGTATAACTTGATCATGATACAAACATAAAAGTATCACATGTATAGAATGATTTACACTTAGGTTTTGATTATGTTTATACTTATATTTATTTATATAGCACACCAATATAATTATAGAATAGGGTTATAAGTGTGATTTCGATAATCGTAAATGTCAGAGTTCGATTTCATAAAGGCATCGAAGTTTTAACACTTTGTGTTATCGAAGTGGTTGCGTTGAATTGATAAAATGATACATATATAGTATACTATAATTAAATGCTTAAATAAAAAGGGGCAGTCCAATTTAAAGTGGAGTACATCACGACCATCGATCGAAACATCAATAAATTAGAGTGTATTGAATTTTGGTCGAGCAAGTAGAGTTATAGGAGAAAATAATATTGATAATATTATTTGATGTCTGTTCGGACATAGATTAATCGATTGAAAAGTGTAACTCAATCGATTGAATTTAAATAGGTGCATGGTCGGCTCAAAATCAATCGATTGAAAAGTGGAACTCAATCAATTGAATTTAGGTAAGTGTACACAGTCGTCGGTTTAATTCAAAGTCAATCGATTAAGAAGTAAAACTCAATCGATTGAAGAATAAATTGAAATAAGGCTTTGAGTTCTTATTTTATTATAACAACTTATATACTATATATACTAATATAATATTTTATATATATACAAGGGCCTATTAGGCTATTACTAACAAAGGACCTCAATCGATTGAATTTAAATATTCAATCGATTGAAACCTTATTTTCCTTCAAACAAGGTAAACAGCAGTAAGTGTTAGAATAGGATAGTAACTCATAATTCGAGCTATTATTATAATTACTCAAATAACCTCAATCGATTGAATTTAATAAGTAAAACATTTTCTGTTGTGGTTTTGAAATCGATCGATTGAAAAGTGTATTTCAATCGATTGATTGTCGCAGATTCGAAATGAAATAGGTTCCAAAATAAAATCTAAAATACATCCGAAAAATTTATAAAAATAATATAAAATAAGGATTAAGTATTATTTTAATCTTAAAAGTGATTTTATAATAAAATAAATTTAGATTCATTTTAAATAGCCCATCGATACGTGATCGAACGCATCCTACGCGATGGGATCTGAGAAGGACGAGATGGATAGATGGATACCCACCTCTTGAAGCGTGATCGACAAATCGACGGCGGTTAGGGCGTTAGAGAGCGACGTCCACGCGATAGCTCGTCCACGATTTCGCTTTCTTCGCCTTGATCTTGATGGTAGAAAAATAACCACGGTGATTCTTGTGGAAGAACACACTATAATTTTTAGGGTGAATGATTAAGATATTTAGAAAAGAGACGGGTGGAGAAGAAGATGTTGACAGCTAGAGTTCTTTTAAGAAAAGAAAAGAAAGAGACAGCTAGGGTTTTTAAGAAGATTAGAATGAGAAGAGTTGTGCGTACATTATTCTTACATAAGATTTTTCATTCTTAAATAAGATTTTTCCACAAATGGGGTAGGTTCCAGTGTGGAGCACTGCCGCGAAGTTTATTGCAACCATATATCTAGCACCTTTAAAATAAAATAAGAAGATCCAAGGTGGGACGGTAACACCGTGCGTGGTGCAAAGCATATCTATGCACCACAAATTTAAGTGTACTAAAAAGAGGGTCGTTACAATCTATCTCATGAATAAATGTTTTACAACTCATATTACTTAGTCGTCGTCGTCTTTTCGCTAGTAATTTTAATAGATAAGATCTCGAAAACCTCTGTGACTGGTAACCAAAGCCATGAAAACCTCCTCTTACACTTATGGTTCAATTTCCTGCTCTCTATCTCTCTTTCATCTCATTTTACCATTGCCAATGATACTTACAACGCTTATTATGGCTTGGTTATTATTCAAATGTTCTTGTCAGAGTAGGAATCAGATCCATAATGGTCTGGGATTCTTGCTTACTTATTTGATTATATGGGGGGAATATCTTGAGATGATTAGCAAGAGGTTTAACATGATCCCCATGAGTGTTATTAAAGAAAAAAAAACTAAATGTATTGGAGCATAGAGTAATTGTAGTTGACAAATTAGAGTCAACCCAAAATTTATCGGGTCCATTAACAAAAGGCGTTGAAAGGGAAATGATCCATAAAACACCTAAGAGAATGAGGTTAAAGTCTATCGTATAGACTATCACATAGGATGAGTGCCCAACTTACTTTTTGAAATATAGTCTAGGTTTAATGTGTGTAAAAAAGTAGATACGGTAGAAAATATGACAATAAAATTATACACAACAAGGAAAATGTAAACACAAGATTTACATGATTCGGCAATTGTCTACGTCCACAAGGTGATGCTGAATATTTTCACTAATATGTGAAAAAAGGTTACAAGTCTCTTAGATCTCACCTCACTCAATACAAAAATCAATTTTTTTTTTAATATAACTCTAATTTATAATTAGAATTTATATCTAATACAAATTATAATTGTCCAATATAGAATATGATAAAAATACCATCAATAATCTGAACACTTGATAGGGGGTGCACTGTCCCCTGCGATCCCCCAGCGAGCTCAGTGTGCGGAGCTCGACTCGCATAGTAGTAGTTGGGTGTACAATCTAATCTATTGATTAGTACCATTAACAAAATTCAAGCACAATCTCAAGAGAAAGTGATTGAAGAAAAAAAACACTAAATAACGGAAATGATGCATATTTATTTATGCCCTATTTTAGAAAAGATGTCTTCATGTGTTTTGGGTCCATCCTAATAGGAGGATGAGTATATCTCTTAATAAGCCTGTAGAGAGAATTTGGTTGGGGTTAGCAGGATCACCTTTGATAAACTTACCATCGTAGAAGTGAGGCTTCTCATGGGAATTTGAGTATACCTAGAGCACTGATTAGAGCATCTCCAACAGGAGAGCTATCCCACTCGCCAAACTTAAAATAGCATTCCAAAGTGTAAAAACTAAGATTCAATAGGAGCGCCATCCCACCCACTATACATAACTGCTGCTACAATAATAACTAAATTTAGCTATTACTGTAGCAGCAGCTATCCACTAAAATACTCTTTTTTAATATCCTCTCTCATCTAGTATAGTATTAAAAATAATAAAATAAAAATAAATCGAAATCCAAGAGGGTCCCGAACCTGACCAAATCGCACCAAAACCCGAGGGTCCCAAACCGGACTGAACCACACCGAAACCCGACACAAACCGAACCGAACTGAACCCCAATTCGGTTCGGTTTGGGTGGGTTGAAAGCAAAAAAGCTGAAAAAAAAACCCTAAAAAAATATAAAATGTAGGTAGTTTACCTACACCAAATCGAACTGAACTAAATCGATTTCGGTTTCAGAAAAAAAAAATTTGAACCGAACCGAAACCTGACATGAACTGAACTGAACCCCAATTTGGTTTAGTTTAGGTGGCTTGAACCGAACTGAACCAAATCAGTTTCGATTTCAGAAAAAAATAAAAAAGTAGGTATTTTGTCTACACTGAATCGAACCAAATCGGTTTCGATTTCAGAAAAAAAATAATTAGAACCATACCAAATGGGTTTCGATTCGGTTTCAGAAAAATTAGAACCCGACACGTATCGGTAGCCTTTTTTTTTATTTAAATAATTGGCCGATTCGAATCGGTATCGATCGATTCATATCGGCCCCCGACATACCGATACTCAAGACCGATATCAATTTGACACCTTGCATTCGAAAGTATGACCGTTGTAAAAGTATAACCGTTAGAGAATTTGAATTTTTAAAAGTTTAGTGTTGGTAGTAAAATATAATAAATTAAGAATGAAAAATAATATTTAAAAAAATAGAGTAGCTAAAATAAACTGTCTGCTAGAGTGATTTTTATTGTAACAGTAGCTAAAATATTGTGACCGTAGCTAAATTGGTGTTTAACTATTCAAATTTAACTCTCTTTGCTGGAAATGCTCTTAAACCGAGATATAAGCACACGTTATAAATGTGCGGGCTTAAGAACATTTAGAAACTATGAAATAAGTCCGTAATAGGATAGGGTCTTCGATTTAAGACTAATGTCCATCGTGTATGTTGATATAATTTTGATGCATTTGCACTTGGGGAAGGTTCACGTTTCAAAGAAACTTTCATTTATGTATTTTATTTTTCATGATATGCTCAAAATTGTAAGAAATATTTCTTGAAAATAAAATTTTAATTATTTTTAAAATATGACAAAATATATTTTAGAATAAGTATTTGTTTTCTAAAAGTATGGCTTGTCTCTTATAAGTTTTGAACCCAAAAATCTTATGAAACTTGTACAAATATATATGAAGTTGCCTGCTAATTTTTTAGTGCTATATTAATTAGAGGGGGTTTGGTAAGGTCCTACCAAGTAAGACCCTAAAGTGGGTTCTACTTTATCTCTTACCATCCAAAAGAGGAGATATGACGTTGGGTTATTCATGAAAATCAATAAATGCTTGTGAGAGAAATTAAAGGAGTAAGAGAGAAAAATTGATGTGGAGGAAAGAGAAAAGAGATATCCAACCGTCTATCCAAAATTTTCTTCTTCCTCTTAATAAAATAGCAGCCTTATTTTGGATAAGATTTTAGGAAAAAAAAAAAAATTAAAATTTTCTTTTTCATTCCAACGAAATAGCAATCATATTTTGGGTAAGATTTTAGGCTAAAAAAAATAATATCAATTATTATATTTTGAGAAAAATAATAAAGAAAAATCTGATTTAATCGCAGGTGATTGCGCACACAGTATCCAAATATTAGAAGAAAAAATAATAATAATCAAGAGGACACCCATGAGCAAGGAATGAAATATTGGCCGATACTGATATGTATCGGTTTTCGGCCAAACATATATGTATTGGCCAGATATGCATTGGTATCCCATATCAGGTATCGCCGATACGTCTCGATTTCGACTGATATTTTAGTTATTTCTTTATTTTTTAAAATTGGCTGATACGTATCGACCGACTCGGGAAAACCGATACTTGAGACAGATTTTAATACCTTGCCCATAAGTGAACAATCCACCTTCTTTTTCAATTCCCAAGCAAGGTATTAAAATCGGTCTCAGGTTTCAGTTTGCCCGAGGCCGATACGTATCGGCCAATTAAAAAAAAAAAAAACTAAAATTTTGGTCGAAACCAAGACGTATCAGCCGATACATATCGGCTATACCGATATGTATTATACTGATACGTATCGGTTTGGCCGAAAATCGATACATATCGCCGATAAGTGTTGGTATTAGCCGATTTTTAATACCTTGCTCATGGGTATTCTCTTGATTATTTATTTTTCCTTCTAAAATTTAGAAAAAAAATTAATTTGTTGGAATGAAAAAAAAAAATTTAATTTATTTTTTTGCTTAAAATCTTATCCAAAATAAGGCCGCTATTTTATTGAAAGGAAGAAGAAAAATTTAGAGACGGTTGGATATCTCCTTTCTCTCTCCTCCAACTCAGTTTCTCTCTCTTACTCCTTTAATTTCTCTCACAAACATTTATTGGTTTCAACGATTAACCCAATGTCATATCTCTTCTCTTTTGGATGGTAAGAGATAAAATAGAACCGTATTTAGGGTCCTACTTGGTAAGACCTGACCAAGTGTCACGACTCATAATCCTTACTCGATCTCGAGGGCCTAGAATTTTATTTTATGACACCTAACGCTTATTAAGGCGATAAACGGATATATACATAACTCATAATTCGACTTAGCATATGGATCGAGACATTTAAAATATTGCATTTAAAGATAATTGATTCATAAAATAGTAACGGAAAACGTAGATGACCATTAATGAAGTAATTAATCCTAATCACGCATCTAAGATATAAAATTAAAGTTTCACATAAGGTAAAATTGTCCCAAACATAAACTCATAAGAAGTATTAAACAACCAATATGAAATAAAATATCTTACAAGAAAATAAAAATAAAAAGGTCTAGAACTAAGAAACGCTCAAGGCTCATAAAAGTGTGTCGGATCTACACTCTCATCCGGGTGGTAGCCGACACCTTCGTCTACATAAGCCGCCTCTGGTACAGCTGCCTCCATATCATCATAGGTAGGATGATCTGAGTCTTCATCTGAAACTGTTAGATTTTGAGAGGAGGGTGAGTTTACTCAGTCGTGTAAACTCAGTAGTTTGCACAATCAATCTATCATAACTTATCCAAGTGATCATTTGTGCAATCGCTTGAGTTGCCGTGTATTTTGAAATAAACCAAGTAATACATGATGTCAAAAATATCTAAAACCTTATAGCATATCATATCGAAATTGAAAAGCATAATATAGAATGAAATGTGTATGATGCTTTTATTTCTTTTTTATTTTTCTATTTGTCTCATCAATTTAACATACGTGACATATCGTAAGTCTTATTATTATTTCATACGCTTATATAACATACTTTATATTTCACTAGTCTTAATTCATATTCAGCTGACCTTTATAGCGTTTCTTAACGTGTCATCATTATGCGGTTTTGGTCTTAGGTCTCTGCCCCGATTTTTTTCCTGACATGGGCGCTACGTATCGCCATCCCAATATCATTTATCCAATGGGCGCTACGTATCGCCGTCTCCATTTCATTATTTCAATAGGCGCTACGTATCATCATCCCCATTTCATTATCTCAATGGACGCTACATATCACCATCTCTATTACATTATTTTAATGAGCGCTACATATCATCGTCCCTATTTAATTATTTCAATGGGCGCTACGTATCGTTGTCCCTATTTCTGAACATGTCGTATCTTAACATATTTATTTCACATCTTTACTTAAAACTTAATTAAAATGGGTCACAATGTGATAAACTTTACTAACCCACACTTTTCAAGGGACGAGTTTCGTAGTAATCTAGATGTACTTCATGTGATATCACATACTACTATAGAGGAGTTGCATCCGTACATGGGCGCCAATATTTTAAGTTCCAAGTGACCATAAAAGAAACTTCATTGTGACGAGGTCTTATATCATGTGTCATGTCTTAATTCTTAACTTATTATGCGTATGCTCTATCGTGATTTTCTACATGATGGATGTCATTTAATGGTGGTGAATATATATAAGAAGGAAACTATAACATGCACCCTAAGCATTTCATATTTTTAAAGAAAATTAATATGAAACATAATATATGAAGCATTGAAGTAAAACAGAGAATAATAAATATTTAATTAAATTTATTTTGTGATTGAGTCGAAAATATACTTCATTGGAGTTAATTGTGTCTATAAAACTTGGTGATTTATTGGTATAACGACCAGACGTGTTTAGAATCCTAAAGGGCACACATGTCCATTTAAGGGCTGTAGGAGCCTTAAAAGATGTAACAGATGATAAGTATTGAAAAATGTTAATATTCGACCCTTAAACTTATAGATTATTGTTCGATGAAAGCTATTTAATATATTTTGTGTAGTTTTAGTGATTTACAAGTCTGAAAATAAATTGAGCATAAAGTAGCTTAAGAGTTCAGAAAATAACGTCAAATCCGTACAATCTTAGATCATCTAAAACTTATCCTGACTTACAGCTCAATTTGACTATTAAAATGTCGAATTTGTGAAATTATTATTTCATCCAAAGTTGTAAAGCTCATTGTCCTCTTTCCAATGCCACAAGAATCGCGTCAATTCGAGTTTAGAGTAAAATGCTATAGCCAAAATACCAAGGCTATGTCTGTTGAACAGTTTGATCGAATTTCACAAAAATTTTGGAAAATCGATCCTACTGATTTGGGGCCAAATTTTTATGATTTTAAGGCCCAAAATTAGTCAAAATTAGGGAAAAATTAGAGTTTTCTTCTAAGAAATAACTGAATAATTTAATATGGATTTAGAGACACCCACCTGTTGAAGCGTGATTTGAATCCCGCGATGATTTGGGTTGATGGAGATCGAATTTGAGAGACGATATGCTCGAATCTTTTTGCGAGAACTCATTTCTTATGATAGATCAGTCACGGTGATGAGGAACTTTGATAGTAGAAGATTAGGCTTCAGAATAGGATGCACGAGTCACCGATAAGATTAGAACCCACAGTGTAGTTCCGTCGTAAAAACTGATGGAGATCCGACGAGGAGTTGTGAAAGATGAAACTGTCAAAGCTTTTATAGAGGAGAGAGAACAAAGAGACGACTGAGAGAAAAAGTGGTATATTTCAAGTCTTTTTCTAAGTCTAAGTCTTTTTCTAAGTTTTCTATTTATAAAGAAAGGGTAATTAGAGGAGTCTAACTAGCATAAATTAGTAAGTCATTTTAGGAAAATCTCTCTAGTTTCTTTATTTATAATGGAAGGGTAATTAGAGAAGGAAATTAGCAAGAGTCCTTTTATGATTCAATTTGATTTCTAACTCAAATCCGACAAATAATGGAATTAAAATACTTGCCTTAATTATTTTATGGCAGTAGGACTCTTAGGATTCAATTGCTATTTTTGTGTAAACCAAATCATAAAAGAAAATTTTAAATTAAAAAAATGTGGGCCATATTACGGTATCCGCACAAATACCAAACTTTGTGTTTCTCAGATCTATCACCATTAAATATAGTCAATTAAAACTCGAGTCATAACATACTTCCCCCTTAAAAAAAATTTCGTCCCTGAAAATTACGTACTAGTTATTCGAAAAGTTCATGATGATTTTCTTTGATATTGTCTTCATTCGCTCAGGTTGTCTTCTTTAGTGTGTGATGTGGTCATTGGACAATCACCAATGTCATTGTTTTGTTCTTGAAGACTTGAACTTTTCGATCGAGAATCCTGATCGGTCTTGCTATATTGGTGAGATCCTCCTTGATGTCCACGAGTTTAATCTCCATTATGTGTGAGAGGTCATAGATATATGTAATATCCCGAAAAATCACGTTAAACAGTGACCTCGGGATCCGTGTCCGATTGGTCACAAGTTTGACCAATTAGGAGATCAAGGGTTAGCATAGAGTGTGATGAACGGACGAGATGTGATGGTATGAGTGATTATGTGGTGTGTGATGTGAATGAGAAGTCGCATACACCTATCCCGGTGCATGTGCCCAACACACAAGTGAGAGGAGAGATAAAAGGGTTTAATAACCCTAAAAATTAATGGATTTGGTTGATTGAAGGAGAGTAAAGAAGAGAGAGAGAGAGAGGAGTAAAGAGAGGAGTTATTGCAACTGATTGGAAGGGGGGATTCAAGCGATAAAAGTCAGATTCGACACGGTTTGGATCCGTTAGAGCCAAAGCTGGAACCCTAGCCTTTCCAACCACTAGATCTAATCAAATCGAGATTTGATTGTGGTAAATTTCTTGTGAATTAAATGCATAAGTTATGAAAGATTAATTGTAGTTAGGAATGGTTAAAATCATAGATTAAAGGCTTAGAAAAAAGAAAGAAAATAAATGGAGAAAGATTTGGAAGAGCAGCCAGAAGGAGACAAAATCTGGCAATTTCGATTAATCGAAATTGGGTTTCGATTAATCGAAATTGGCCAAGAAGTTGAAAAGTCAGAGGAGCCCGATTTCGATTAATCGAATTGGGTTTCGATTAATCGACTTTGGATTTCGATTAATCGAATTGAGGATCGATTGATCGACTGGGAGCCTACAGTGGACTCCATTGGAGAAAAGAAATTAGCTTGATGAAATCGACTAATCGAAATGAAAATTTGATTAATCGATTTATAATTTCGATTAATCGATTTGGGATCGATTAATCGATTTTGGAAATTCGATTACTCGAATTGAGAATCGACTTGATAGAGCAAAGAATTTCGATTAATCGAATTGGGTTTCAATTAATCGAATGAGAATCTCGATTAATCGATTTGAGAATCGATTAATCGATATTGACTTTCGATTAATCGATTTTGGAAATCGATTAATCGACTGGGCCAGTTGATGTTTACTTCTGAGTTTGACTTTAAGATTTTTGGGGGGTCTTGGACCTCCTTTATTGCATCCTTAGTGATGTGTTTCACATGTTATGTGGTACCATAGGTGGTACGTGTGAGCTAGTGCACAAGGAGCCACGTGGGACCTTGATGCATTGATCAAACGAAGACTTGAGGTAGGGAACTCCTTGAACATGTACCTTATTTTACAAGAGCATGTATGTAGTGATATAGATTTGAAATTCAAAATATTTTATTGCTTAAAGAGTTTGGGAAAAGTGTGTGTGTGTGACATCAATAAAAGTAATCATAATGAGCCATCCCCAGGGGATGAAGAAGTAAAGAGATAAGAGCATCAGGTGTGATACAAGTGAATGGATACATCCCAGGGATGTATCCAAGATTGAATCATGTTTGATAGGGCCTAACTGATATAAGATAACACATTTACACGGTGAATAACTATATGTAAGGCATCGATATATTTGTTATTTGAGGTTTGATAGGGTACCCCACCGACATGGCGGGATATTCACGACTGACACTGCAGGATATCCGTGACCGATATACCTGGCGTGGCCTGTGGAGGAGGCTTATTCTGAGACAAGTGAAACTCTGCCACCAATCCCCAGGGGAAAGGGGCTTGGGTACTAATTGTATTCCCAGGGAATACATTTAAAACTGTCTATATAGATGACGATGATGGGTATCTCATCGGGGCTCGATGCTATATTGCTCGGGGATTATTTAAGTTGAAAGTTTAAGTTTGCTTTAGGCCTTTTTAGCATCATTCATGAATAAGTAAAAGACATGAGTAAGCTACCAGTAAAACGTGATATTTTTTAACTGTTTTTCATCAGTATCTGTATAGACACATCATGCATGGCATATCATAGAATATATGTGAGTGAAAATTTATATGTTCAACTGTGTTATGTTCCCTATTGAGCTAGGATGTAGTTCACCCTATAGACTATACGTCGCAGGTCCGCTACTAGCAGCTGCCGAGGCTTCAGGAGACGCTGACCCCGGTGAGTCGGACCTTGCGGCCGGAGACGAGTTGGAACCACGTCCGGAGGACTTCTTCTAGAGGAAGTCCCAGATACGTAGGGCCCTTCGAAGTCACGAAGCGTGTTGGCGAGTTTGCGTATAAAGTCGTCCAACTGCCACAGTACCTGAGAATCTATAATATATTCCACGCGTCAATGTTGAGGATATATATATATATATATATATATATATATATATATATATATATATATATATATATAATCCCTCATATATAGTGGGGATCGAACCCGTCAATATCAAGGAAGAGCTCACCACCATAGTGAGACCGATCAGGATTATCGATCGAAAGATACGAGTCTTCAAGAACAAAACGATGACATTGGTATTGGTCTAATGACAACATCACACGTCAAAGAAGGCAACCTAGGAGAATGAAATCGACATCAAAGAAAAACATCCTGAACCTTTCAAATATATGGTACGCAATTTTCGGGGATGAATTTTTTTTTTCGAGGGGAGAATGTTATGATCCGAGTCTCGTTTGAACATGTTTAATGGTAACCGAATCCCAAGAGTCCTGCTGCATTAAAACAATTAAGGCATTTAAATCTCACCATTCATGGGATTACCTTCGTAATCAACAAGGTCAGTTTGTCGAAGTTGACTTTTCTCTAATTGTCTTTTTCCTTATAAATAGAGAATATAGAGAAAAATAGAGCTCATCACCTTCTCTCTCTCTCAACCGTTTCTCTTTCTCTCTCTCTCTCTCTTGTTCTCTCCTCTCGGCAGAAACGCCACCACCGTGCACCACCATCATATCGGTAGATGAACCTCCTTGTTTAAAAACGTAATCCCCCCCCCCCATCAAGGCTCCTTGTCATTCCGAAGATTTGGTCGTGAGAAATGATTTCTCGTAGAATGACTCGAACAATCGACGCTTCGAATTTGATCGTTGTCAAACCAAATTAATTGTCACAAAAATCGATTCACGCTTCAGTATGTGGGTGCCTCTTAATCTATCTTAAATTATTCAGTAATTTTCGATAAAAAAAAAATTCTAAATCAATCTTAAGAACAATCGGAGAAGAAAGAGACCTCGGGCTGCGTCGAAAAACTCGACCTGAGCCTGAAATTGGAAACTGGACCGGTCGAAATTCATTTTCGACCAATCGAGATGTATTGTGATATAAGGGACTTTATCCTTTGGTTGATCTGGACTGGTTGAAACCTGAATTCGACCAGTCGAGATTAATCTCCTCCGTAGTTCCTTCAGAAAACTCGGCCGGCAGAAAATCCAAATTCGACTGATTGAGTTTATATAAACTATTTGCCCCTGTTCAGATAACTCGACCGTTCAAAACCCATTTTTGACCAGTCGAGACTGAATTCTTTCAGTTTTATTTAGTCAACTCGACCGGTCAAAATATTAAATTCGACTAGGCGATTTTATAAAAGGTTCCTTGTTCTTCTCTGTTCTCTGATCTTGATCAATTGAGACCTAATTCGACCAGTTGAGATTGATAGTTCTGAACTGCAGTTTCTTTACAAATCTGATTTCGAGTTTCTTTTTACGGGGACATCCGATTTAAGCGAAACATGACTCGATCTTCTAATTTTTGGACCTTCCAAACACAATGGGAATGCTCGTTACCTCTTTTAAGGCTCCGATGATCATTGTATGAACGTGTGTGTATCTTTAGAGTTCGAAATCAGTCTGATCGCTATACCGATCAATCATCTAGTTCTATAGACACGACCACCTCTAATGAAGAGTAATTGGACGTAATCATAGAATACATATGTTTGTACACTTCTTATCCTTTATTTTTACTCAATGTTTATGTTCTATGCTTCATGTTGATTTCATTATATTTACGCAATGCTTAGGGTGCATACTATAATTTCATTTTCTGTTATACTCTTCATCCTCATCATATGACATTTAACACGTAGAAAATTACGATAGGGCATATGCATGATATGTTAAGAAATAAGATATGACATATAACATAAGCTTTCACCATGGTGAGATTTATTTCACGGTCACGTGAAACTTGAGATATAGGCATTCATGTACGAATGCAATATCTCTATGAGAGTATGAGTTGCCACACGAAGTACATCCAGGTTACTACGGAACTCGTCTCTTGAAAATAGTAGTTTAATAAAGTCTTATCTCACTATGGCCCGTTTCAATTAAGTTATGAGAAAAGTTGAGAAACGAATATATTAAGATACAAATATGATAAGAAAGTGGAGACTTAAGCCCCCGTCCATATGAAATCAGGGCAGAAACCTAAGCCCTGAACCGATAATGATATGATAAGATATGCTGTAAAGGCCATCTGAATACAAATTAATTTTTACACGTGTCATACCTTACGAGCCACTGTATGGGCTCAACGTTTGCAACCAAGATGGAACTTAAGGACAATATGATAGCTTTGTCTTGAACTAAGGGGACACTGGAGGTTTCGACTTAAGAGAACCTATTTTACTGATGTGCTTAACCTCATCTGGCTGCATACTAGTTTATATTATGATGTGAATGTTAGATGGTTATCTACACGTAGACCTCACATGGTAGGCTCGAATAGCGGCCTTGCCACATGTCGTTTAATAAGATAAGTAAGATACGAAGTATGTTGTGTAGGCGTATGAAGTAATAATAAAACTTCTGATACGTCACGTATGATAAGTTGAGAAGACAGATAGGAAAAGAAATATGAATTAGATGCATCATATACATTTCCTGCTATGATCTAGTTTTCAGTTTTAGATAATATGTTATGAAATTATGAATATTTTTGTTATCATGTAAAAATATTTGATTTTATCTTCAAAATACATCGCAACTCAAGCGATTGCTCACACCATCATCTGGGTAAATTATAGTGGATCGATTGCGCAACCCACTGAGTTTACACGACTGAGTAAATTCACACAAAAAAAAAATATCGTATAGCTGCAGGTGAGAGCTCAGATCATCCTACTTAAGATGACGTGGAGGTAGCTTTACCGAAGGTGGCTTATAAAGATGAGCACGTCGGCTACCACTTGGATGAGAGCATAGATCCGACGGACTATTATAAGCCTTGAGATTCCCTTTAGCTCCAACTCCGGTCTTTATTATTTTCTTTGAGAGTCATGTTTTAGTTATTTTGATACTTCTTTTGAGCTTATGTATGAGATGATTTTACTCTATGTGAAACTTCAGTTTTTATATCATAGATGCGTGATTAGGAAATTTATCTTATGAATTGTCACTTATGTTTTTCGCTTTTATTTATGAGCCATTAAATGCAATATTAAAATGCCTCGATCCAATTTTTACGTCCCACATCTCGCTCTCTCTTCACCATTCTCTCTCCACCTCCACTGTTCTCTCTGTCTTTCTCGTCTGTTGTGGCTCTCTATATACTGTTTTCTCTTTTCTAAACATTGGATTATAAATTTTTAATTCACAAAAGTTATAGAATTCGTTGTCCTCTTTCCAACGTTTCAAAATCGTGTAAATTGGAGTTCGGAGTAAAAAGTTACGACCAAAATACCGAGACAGTGTCAGCAAGTTCAGTCAAAATCGAACGATCGATTTCCAAATCGAACATTCAATTTCTTCAGTTCGAACGATCGATTTTCAAATCGAACGGTCGATTTCTCCAACAAATATTTTCATAACTCAGGCATCAGAAAATCGAACGATCAATTTCCAAATCGAACGTTCGATTTCTTCAGTTCGAACGATCGATTTTCATATCGAACATTCGATTTCGACGGGTTCTGAACCCTTCGGGTTTCTTCCTTAATCTATTTTCCCTGAAAACTCATCTAATTCAAATCAAATTTCATGCACATATTCAAGGAAAAATAAACATTTATTTTTAATCTAAATAAAACAAGATCTCTTACCTTTCTAACTCGTGAGATTGTAGCATATTTTGAGCGTAAACCGAGCGTCAGCTCTTGCACGTGAAAACGGCTTGAGAGCCCAACTTCTCGCGCTCGTATCGGACTCGATCAAAACTCCGACTCCCGTCCTAACGTGCGACAAAACCCTCGCGAGATCCATGAACTTCGGGACTTCGAAATAGCCAACTCCAAAGAGGGTTTGAAGGGATTAAAAACCCTAGTTTTCTTCACGGTTCCCCGTCGCTTCGGAACACAACGACTTCTCACAGCACATACACCAACACGAATCCAATACCTTAAATTCTAACAGAGCCGACCCAAGCGTCGAACATTCACGCGGTGATCTCCTCAATTTTCTCTTCCTCTCTTTTTCTCTAGAACTCAAAAACTCATGCAATATGCAAACGGTTGATAGCTTCAAAGTGAAGCTTTGCCCTTTTTATAAACTAAAGGGGCTGGTTCCCCCTATGAAACATGATGAGTACTGAAATATGATGATATTTTACCCCTAAATACCTATATTTAGCTGTCCGATGAATGCTATTTGACGAGAATTATTAGATTTGAAGTGTTTCAGGTAAATACAAGCCAAGTGTGGAAAACAGCCCAAGAATTCTGAAAATAATGTCAAAACACTGTAACTTTGGGTCATTGAGAATTTAGTGCGACTTACGGCTAAATTTGGACTTCAAGACGGCTGAATTATGAAATTGTCAAAACACAAAAGTTGTAGATCTTTTCATCCTCTTTCCAACGGCGCAAGAATCACCTCAATTCGAGTTCAGGACAAAAAGTTATGGCCGCAGTACCAAAGCAGTGTCTGATACAAAAAGTGTGCTGAAATTCACGGATTTTTGGGGGTCGATGCATCGACCCTTTTGGTTGATTAATCGAGGAGAAAATAGTGTCAGACACGGATTTGACACTTTAAAGCTGATTTTGAGCCTCTTTTGTAGGGTCGATGCATCGACCATATTGGGTCGATTAATCGACCCTAAATTGTCGAGTTGGGAGACTTGTGCGATCGGGAATCTATTTAAAGCGACTCAAACACTTTGAGAAGGGGAATTGAGGGAAATAGGATTAGTTTTAGAGAATTTTTATTTATTCTTTTTTGAGAGTTTTGTTCCTTTAATTTCCAGTACTTATTCCTTCAATTTATTATTATTTTTGTTCAAGTTTATTCCTGCATTAATTTCGTTTCTGAAGATCATCGTACTTTTGGATCAAGTAATTTCTGTTAAAGTTTGAGGTATTTTTAATTCATTAAATTAATGTTATTTTCCCTTCCTTATTTATTTATGTCATTTAATTATAATATGTGTCGCTAAATTCATAGGGATGGGGATCTAATGATTCCCATCCGAGGGATGTACTTTTAATAATATAAATTTAGGATTAAAATATGAGATCTTATTTTATGGTTGTTGTGCTATCATGAACGGATGAAATCCCCGCCACTAATCGGGATCGCGTGTGCCGAGCCATGCCCGAGATCTCAGATCTGTGACGGTAATTTTATCCTATTATTGTTATGGTCTTTTTGCTTTCATCGTGTGGATCTAATTACGATTATGATCCGGGATCGAGTGTGCCGAGCCATGCCCTGGATCTTGGATCTGTAATGGTAATTTTATCTTAATTACTCCCTAATCTGAAATCGAGTGTGCCGAGCCATGCCCTTGATTTCAGATCTATCATGATATTATTGTTGAAATTTTCACCCACTTTGGGGATGATTTTTATTTGAACCTGAGATCAAGTGTGCCGAGCCATGCCCTTGATCTCATATCTATATATGAAAATCATCTAAGTTCTGATTGCAGGGATACAACGTGAAACCTATCGGGGTTTTGACCATTTATCTTCCATAAAATATGTGTTTTAATGATATATCTCATAGTTTAATCCGTAGATTTATATTATGGGAAGAACGGACCAAAGATGGGAGGATTTAGTATCTTTATCTTTATCTTTATTTTTGAATTATCAGTTAAGTTTTAGTTTGTAGTCAGTAATTATCATCTCATCAAACCACCTAAATCATAAGACTGGTAGAATACTGTTAGATCTTAGTAAATTTCTGGAATTGCTTGTTTTTTTTAGATCTTTCAAAATTAGTCCTCGTGGGAACGATCTCGTACTCCGCACCCACTATATACAATCCGATTCGTGCACTTGCGAGTAAAACATTACAATAAAAAATCACATCAAAACACATACACCCTTTTGGGTGTTAGCCTTACCCATTTGTTTTGATGCGGAACCTATATACCTAAGCGAGTTTCTTTATATTACACAAACGATCTTTGGTTCAATGTGTCACTTGCACATCCAAATCATATATTACACGGAATTCGATGTTAAGCTAATACACTACTATAGTATACAAGCCTTGGTCCAAAACGGATCCGAAATGATCCCGTCTGAAAAATTCGAAATGGTGAAGCGTTTCCTACTGGATACGCACCTGACCAGGACCTATGGATTCGAAAAATTTGAGGCTCGGATTGACGTTTGGGTTAAGGCCCAAGTTACCCGGGTCAAATGATTTGACTCGGGTCAAATCAATCAAAAGATCACATTTTCTTCAAAATTCATGTGTTTTTGGAGCCGTAAAATTTGGACTATTGAAATCAGTCAACATTTGACTTTTCCAATGTTTAAAAAAAATTGGAATCAGTCAATGTTTGAAATCAGTCAATGTTTTAAAAAAATTAAAATTTCTTTTAAAAAAATTGGTTTAAACAATGCAATCGTGCTCCACGTGACACCAAAACAGTATTTTGGGTGCTATGTGGAGCTCCGCGTGGACCTACAGGATACTTGACTTGAGCATCCTCCATCTCCCAATCGGATAATCGGGTGCCACAATAACATGCCTAAGGTCTAACAGGTACCGTTTAAATTTTTTTAAAAAGGTGATCTTCCACCATCTTTAATTTTAGAGGCAAACATGTCTTAGCAAATAGATATCAATGTTAATGGGTTAGATCTGAATTTTATTGGTTAGATTATGGAAAAATTCTTGAGAGAGCTACGAGGACCAAAAATAAGGGCTGAGATTTATATATACACACACATATGTATTTAAATTTAATTTAATGTATAAATTTGAGTGATTATCACTCCTTACACAATCTAAACCCTCCATATAGTTGACCGGGACTTTCACATAAATCAATAAACCACGGTAATGGATCTCCATCTTCAAACATGGTAAATAGGCAAAGCTAGGCTATTGTGAAATAAAGAAGCTATAAATAGTAATTGAACTCGTTAGGAGCTAGGATAAGATGAGATTAATATAGGGGTTAGGGGTAGGTTTAGGAGGAAGAAAAGAGATTTATATTCTTTCTATCTTAAAGAATTTTCGCTCTAAAAAATTTATGTATTCGTAGTCGAAGAGGTATGGATACATATTAGTCCTAATCAAAAGTATTCTAGTCAATAATTTAATCATCAATAGAAACTAAAATTATTACATTCTCTCCTCCTTAAAGAAATTTTTGTCCTCGAAAATTCATAAGACATCGTTCGGTTTCACGAGGCAGTATCTATGTAAAAACCTAGTCTCGCCGCTTAAGAAAACACCAAAGAAGGTGAAAAGTCGCAGTAGTAAGAGAACTCAATCCTTGAATGTAATATAAATAAGGAAGAAAGAAATGTTCGCTTAGAGGGGAAATAGAACACGCATTCCCAAGACACCAAGCTAGATAACCTCCTGTTATCCATCAGACAAAACAAGGACCTATAACAGGCCCCGAGAGCGACAACTAAGGCAGCTAACTAATTGAGTTAGCCACAACTACGTGCGACATTTTGAAAACGATCCACTAAAGCATCCAAAATTACAAAGTGAATTAAAATCCTTAGCATGTTGATAACTAATCAAGATAACCATGAACTAACCTTAGCATTTATCAAAAATTACAGAGTGAACTAACCGTAGCATTTATCCATAGAGTGAATTAAGTCTCTTTTATAAACATGGAGGTAACCTTAGCATTACCCAGAAGCTCCTTACAATTTAATTTACAACCATGATCCAACAATTATTTCGCATTTTCCATTTGCATTATCAAATAACAATCTTCATTGAAACATGCTAACCAAAATTTAAAATCATCAATCTCCAAAACCAACGACCATGCATAAAATATATTCAATCATTCACAAGAACCAAGGGAAATTTACAATAATCATACGCAAATGACAAAAACAACCATCCAAAATCATAAAAATCTCACCAAACCAAATCCGTCTCACTGACCCGTCTTCGCCTTGGGACAATCTTTTATCAGATGTCCTGATTGGCCACACTTGAAGCATGCGCTCGTGACCCACCAACACTCTTCCGTCTTGCGTTGCCCTCCACATCGTGAGCATGACTCAGCCGGTGTGACTGAAGTAGTGCGTGATTGTCTAGTCAAAGAAAGGGTCGACTGAGTTGGCTGTCGAGACGCTGACATCAAGAGTTTCGGTCTCGTAGGTGTAGATGGCCGAGTAGGTGGAGAGGGTGTTGGCGTCAAGAACCTCACTTTCTTGCTTGCCTGCTCGGAGGGATAAGTTTGCACATGACTCGCTATACTCTAGTTTTGTTGTTCCCTCCTCTTAAACATCTTCTCGATATCTTCCTTGGCGATAAGGGCCTTAGCCATTACCCTGGTGTACATCTCTAGCACAAGGGCAGAGATCCTCTCCTGAATGTTTAACCTTAGGCCTAGTTGAAATTTCCTGGCCTTCATTAATGCGGTGGCCACGTGCTGTGGTGCAAACTTCGAGAGTCTATTGAACTCAGCCTCGTACTCACGTATGGTCATCTTATCCTGCTCCAATTTTATGAACTGGACTTCCCACTGATTTCGTATGATTATGAAAAAATACTGATCATTAAATGCCTCAGTAAACTCGGCCCAAGTCTATCGTACATTTAAAATTTCTTGTACCCTATCTATTTACACTGTTTTCCACTATGGATCAGCTTCTCCATCTAATTTGAAGGCTGCCCACCGTACCTTCTCAATTTCGGTGCATTGTAGCACATCGAAGATTTTCTCCATTTCGTTTAATAACTTTTCAGCCTCAAGTGGATCGGTTATACTCGAAAAGTTTGGAGGACGCATCTTTCTAAACTCTGAAAAACCTGAAAGTTGTTGCCTAGACGCTAGTAGCTCGGTCTGCTGTGCCGTGGACGTTGTCTGCTGCGTCATTGCGTTGTTCATGGTCTCCAACAGTTCTCTATCACTACTACTGTCACTACCACCTAACGGAATGGTATGAGGACCGGTGACGATTCCTATGCCACGCGATGTGCCCTCGCCTTCAAGAACATCTGTCATGTGGATTGTCCTCGGTCTGCCTCTACCTCTTCTAACATGTGGAGCCATACTAATCTGTCACGATCAAACAAAAATTTTATCAGAAGTGATCATGAAGATCCAAAGCCTTGATCGTAATCGAAGATAATCTAAGCCTTTCTATTCTCCCTATGTTCTGACAAAACCTAAAGTCTTAATCTTGGGTCTCCCATATGACATGAAGCCTGAGCTCCAACAGAATCTAATGTCATAACTCCGATTATGAGGAGTCAGTCTATGCCCTAACAGGACCTACTGCCATAGTTATGATCAACTGTGACAGAGTCATAGTTGGGTTTCTTATGTCCTGATAGGATTTATTGCCATATTTCTAATACCAACTGTGACAGCTAGAATTTTTCCGACACATTATTCTGAGAGATTTTTTTTTTTCTTTAAACACTAAACCAAATGGGAAAATCCGGACCGATAGATCATAGATCACGATATGAAAACAAGATTTACTTGATACATCCACACACATACGAAAATTAAAGCAGACAATAGATATGACAAAAATTAAAACCTCCAGTTCTAATATCTAACAGGAACGGTAAACTAAAATAAATCACTGGTGATGGTCAATCATTATTTAAACAGTGGCATACAAAATGTCTTTACAAAGCTGATTTCACAGAAACGATGGACGTACCAAGTCCAAAACCCAAAACTTTACTGAGTCAGAAATCACTACGTATGGACAACTCATTAGGTAGAAGACCTTTGTCTTACAGATCGTTCTCAAGCTCTGAGGTTCGGATCGGAATCTACACCTAGCTATGATGTATAGTCGGGGTGAGCTAATAGTCTAAGCTTAGTAGATAAATAAAAAACAATTATATTTTATCAATCATTCATAGATTCAAAGACAAAAATCAAAACGTTTTCATATCAAAATCGAAACTGATTTTAAAGGCATTTTCTTATTAAAATTGAAACTGAAAATCAAAACAAAATTTCTTATTTCTTATTTCTTATTTTCTTGGATTCGGACGAATTTACAGCCAAGGGTCAAGTTCGAATCAAGGTTACAGTTTGGATCACTTACAGATAATCTGCCCTAGCGGCTCACAGATGCACATAATATTCGCCATAACTGTCCACAGTGTGTACTTATAATCCGCCATAGCAGTCCACTTCAATGACAAGACTTATTATTCGATTTACGAATATGTCGTTGTGCCGATTCGATTCACAGAGACTGCCGTACCAATTTCATCCTCATGACTTTTCGTCTCCTTCTTTGCCTTCGAAAAGAGAGCAGTTCTACTAAATTTTGCCTCTTATAATGAAGGTGTAACCACCAGAGTAAATTAGTCATTTAAAAAGAACAATAGATAACATCAATTTTTTAATTAATCTGATGCACCCACTGTGGGCACCCACTGTGTGCAGGTCATGGCTCCCTCTTTATGTGGTACCTGATTGAACTTTGGGTACGTTGTCATGAGATCCCTTGGTTGGGTGCCACATGGACCCAGCTGATTCGGTTCCTTGGAATGCATGGTTTCTGCGACCGCATATCCCTATTTCTCTATTAGGACGAAAATCAAGCCTATCCAATGGTTAAAGTTACCAAAATACCCTAACGGATCAAATTACTTAATAAGTAGTAAAAAATATTAGGCTGGAAATGCAGCATTCCAAAGGTAAAATTATCAAAAAGGTACCTTTTGTTACGCATTCTCTGAAACATAAAACATCTCAGACCCATTAAAAATCATTGATTGCTTTGGCTCATATGATGGAGATTGTATTTTACCCCGATCTTCCTACAATAGATTTTTATATCATGGCACAACTATCAGACGGTCAATTCGTGATTTCATATGTCAGAGATCCCAAAAAATTCCTAAATTTACATTTGAGCATGATGTGTGTCATATTTATGTGACAGATGAAATAAAAATTGACTGTTTGATTGGTGCGCATAACTCAAGATCTATTGTATGGAAGATTGGGGTGAAAAACGATCTCCATGATTTGATTCGAAGCCATCAATAGTTTCCAAGGGGTTTGGGACGTAGGCGCTTTCAGAGAATGTGTGGGCGAAAGTGGAGGTACCCTTACCAAATACCTTATCAATTCTTTTCAAAGCTAGAAAAACACTGTTAACCACAAGATATTGAGGCTTTGTTTGGCATAGATCCTGCTAGCTCCTTGACATAGCAGGATTTACTTGTTTTATCAAATTCCCTTTCTCTTTACTAAATCTCCGCTACCTGCCTTAGCAGGTCTAACTCCCTGCAGAGCAGGATTTACCTGCTCTAGCAATTCTCCGTTGCTCTCTACTCACTTTTTTCGAGAGTAGATTTTATTTACTCTAACAGAGAGTTAGAAGAGAGCAAGGAGGTACCTGAACATGGTAATCCTGCTTCACAGGGAATTAGTAAGCGAAAAAGGGGCTCATAAAGCGAGGATATTTGGCTCTGGCAGAGAGCTATATCTAGCCTTTCAAATCTATGATTCGTGAACTTTACATGGGATTCAGGGGTTCAGAAGCGTTTCATCCGAGATGAAGCGTCTCCCTAATTATTCCATTCTCAAATCTTTTGATTAGTCATCTGCTGGGTTTTAGCCAGAAATAAGGATTCAAGTTTTGAGCCGAAAACCGAAACTGACCAAAAAACTAGTCCCCTGAGCTGGACGGAAATCGACCCATAACCGAAAAAACTGAAACTGATTCCCTATCAGTTCGGTTTTTCGGTTTTAGTTTTCAAAATTTATCCGAATCGATTTGTTTCGGTGCTGTTTCGGGTTCAGGCTGAATTGATCCAAAAATCGAAAATTCTCAGATTTGAGTTTGATCCCGTTAACAGAATCTTCGCCTCCACCAGAAATAATTTTTTGAAGTATTAAACAATTAAGATGGAAACTTTGAGAACAGCAGCCCATCAAAGAGTAAGAAAAAGAAAAACCCAAATACATCTGGAGGCACAAGGCAGTATGCATTAAAAGCACTTTGTTATAACACTTTTACCTATTCAAAACAGTAATCAGGTAAATTTTTTCACCATCAGAAGTAATAGAAGCATAAATCTGAGTTTCTTGTTAGTTTTTTTCATTGTTTAGTTGCTTAGCTCTAGTCATGAAAAAGGGGAGGAGAAAACTAAGAACTAGTGGATGGCATCAAGCCCATCAGCCAATTTCTTTAACATTTAAAGGGCTGAATTATTGAACATCACAAACTCTGAAATCCGATCAAAGAGAAGAAAAATGATATAAATTATTACTATTATTTAAAAGAAAAGATACCAAACTCTTGAGATTTTAATAATTTGTTTTTTCATTTATAAAGGGTGAAGACCCACACAACCCTCTTGCTTTCCAACTAATTTTTTTCTCTAAAAAAAGTGTAGCATCTTGTGCAAAACCAAGAGCTCTAATCTTAAACCTTCCTTAGTTTCTGATAAATAGGTATATTTTCTCCTGTTGATCTTTGTGCTCAATTTTTTACTAACAGAACTATATGTAAAACACAGGAGATAAAAACCCAAGAAAAAGAAAAAAAATACAACAAACTTTTATACGTAACATTTATCGCAACATCTTCCTATAAACCTCCATCACAATTTACACTATTGGCAAAAAAAAACATTGAATTGAAGAAGAAGAAGAAGAGGAGGAGGATCTTAAACTGAGATCAAAGAAGTGGGTGGCTTAAAGCCAAAAGGGTGGCAAGCAACGATATAAAAGGCCACCTTATGTTTCAACTTCCTTAGCAATAAAACCTTGCCACTACCCCATTGAATAACAAACAGAAATCTGTCCTTCACTAAAGATTTCCTCTTCATCTCTTCTTTGGGTTCCAGCTCCACCTCTTCTTCTTCTTCTGCCCTGTGAAAAGGGTAACTCCTTAAGAACACCCTCCTGTTGTTGTAATCTTCATATCGGAAGCTCCTCACTCTTGGTCCACCTTCCTCCATGTATCACCAATTTATGACATACTCCTCTAAACAAACGGCTATATATAGTATATAAATATAAACTTATATTTGTTCTCATGATTGCGATATGTTTTACCTAGTGACTTATATTTGATCTCATGATTGCGATATGTTTTACCTAGAGATGGATGAGAATCAAATAAGGAATCTTTATAATTTCCTAATAGTACCTCTATTCGCGCCCATAGAAAGCGCTAACGTCCGAAACCCCTTGAAACTCATTAACTGCTTCGAATTAGATGATGGAGATCCTTTTTGGCCTTGATCCTCCACAAAATGGATCTTAAGACCATAAGTGTATAATCAGACGGTTGGCTTTGATTCCATGGAGAACATATACCCAAAAGGTGACTCTAAAATCATATGATACGCATCACGCTCAAACTTAATTTTAGGTCCATTTTTTTGGGATTTGCAAGATATGGAATAAAAAAATTATCTTATGATGGTACGATTATAGTCTCAAGATTTATTGGGTAGAATATCGGAGTAAAAAACGATCTCCGTTATCTAATTTCAAACAGTCAATGGGTTACAAGGGATTGCGCAAGTTGGCAGTTTGAGAAAACCTATTGGTACTAATAGTGGTACCTTTTCCTAAATTTAACCGTGTAGCTCACGTGTTTCTCTAGTATATATATAGGCAAAGGGAAATATGTGCCTGGGCGTAGAGATATCTCTACACTAATTAATATGTGCGAAACATGTAGTGCCTCTTTTGTGAAGTGATGGATGACATGGGACTCACTTTACTAACTTGAGTTAAACTTTTAAAATATTTTAAAAGTTATATGCCATTTTAGTTGTCATTCTTGATTTTTTTAAAAGTCTTTTAAAAGTATTGTTTCTCTCCTCTCTTTTTCTAAGAAAGTGTCAGATTTACTTTTTCAGGTATATTTTATACAAAAAGTATGAGCGCCCGGTAGCGAAACGCTAGCACCTTTGCAGAGAAATGCTGACACCTTATTTTTGGGATACCGACGCTTCGATTAAAAAAAATAAATAATAAATTTATTTATTTTAAAAACTTTTTTTATGAAAGCACTAGCGCCCTTAAAACGAATGATAATTGTTTATTTATATTTTATTTTTATGAAAATGCTAGCGCCCCTAAAATGAAACGTCGACGCTTTGATTAAAAAAAATATATATTTTTATGGAAGTGTCAATGCCTCTAAACGAAGCGCCGGTGCTTTGGTTTTGGGGTGCTAGCGCTTCGGTTTAAGGGCCGACACTTCAATAATTTTTATTTTATTTTTTTCGAAGCGTTAGTGCCCCTAAAGTGAGGAGCCAACGCTTTGTTTTAAGGGCGCCGACGCTTCGTTTTAAGAGCGTCGACGCTTCGTTTTGGGGTATTGGCTCTTCGCTCCTGAGGTGCTGGCGCTTCGCTATCGGGCGTCACATTTTTTGAGTAAAATATGAATGAAAAAAATAAATCTGACAGTTTATTGGAAAAGTAGAAAAGAAAGAGACTTTAAAAAAGTCAAGAATGACGGCTGAAAAGATATTTAATTAACTTTTAAAAGTTTAACTCTAGTTAGTAAAGTGGGCCCAATGCCGCCCCTCTTTTATGAAGTTATGGAGGATTAGAGGACGTAGAGATATCTCGCACGCCCATATCAATTGGTGTAGAGATATCTCTACGTCCGGACGCATTTTCCCCTTTGTCATATATATATATATATATATATATATATATATATATATATATATATATATATATATATATGGAAAAGGCCTTCATCCTCCATGGGAGGACGGTCACTGTCCTCCAATCCTCCACGTGGCACCCAAAACACTTTTTGAGTGCCACGTGGACTTTGGGTGCCACGTGGACTTTGGGTGCATTGCTTAGATCATTTTTGAAAAAAATAATAATTTAAAGCTCATCTCTACCGTGTATATTTTGAACCGTGAAATGTGGACCAATGAAAATCGTCAAACTTTGACTTATGGATTAAAAAAAAAAATTTCAATTTTTTTTAAAAAAATATTGATCTAAACTGTCCACCTGTGCTCCACGTGGCACCCAAAAAGCGTTTTGAGTGTCACGTGGATCTTGGAGGACGGTCACCGTCCTCCATTGGAGGACCTAACTGGCTCCCTATATATATATATATATATATATATATATATATATATATATATATAGGAAAAGGTGCCTGTCCTCCAAGTTTCTACGTGGAGCTCTACGTGACACCCACAATATTGTTTCGATGCCACGTGGAGCTTGGGTGTATTGCTTAGATCATCTTTGAAAAAAAATAATTAAAAACTCATCTCTATCGTGTGTTTTTTGAACCGTGAAATATGGACTAATGAAATTCATCAAATTTTGACTTGTGGGTTTAAAAAGTGTTTTTCAATTTTTTTTTTTTTTAATATTAATCTATACCGTCCACCTGTGCTCCACGTGGCACCCAAACAATGTTTTGGGTGCCACGTGAAGCTCCATATGTATTTTGAAGGATAGTCACCATCTTCCATTGGAGAGCTTAACCGGCTCCCATATATATATATATATATATATATATATATATATATATATATGAAAAAGTTAAATCAACCAGGATTAACTTTTTCATGTCAAAAAAATTATTCATATTGCTCTAGAGACACTTAAAATATGAGTGTCACTTAGAATAAGAGAGCATGAGCATTGCAGAGATTATATATCAAAATTTAACAAAAGAAAAAAGATTTCTAATAAGTAATTTTAGCGTCGGAAATGATTTAAACAGGTTTTGTTGTCAGCATTCAGAAATGAGATAAAAGGGTTCAGTAGTCTCTCTACCGAGTAATTTTTATGGCCTTTTACTGTACTGTATTAGACGATGGAGGTTATTATTCATCCTAATCTTCCACACACCGAAACTTGAGATCCGGGGTGCACCTTCAAAAGGCTCACATGTTGATTCCATATAGCCGGCATCCAAGTGCATCAAATCACGTGTGGTGCTCTAAACTTTTAGTGCCTGCAAATAAAGGAACTCTTTATGAGCTAAACTTTTAGCGCCTGCTCATGACTGAGCCGCACTCTTTAAAAGATTTTATTAGTATTTTTTTATATTTTGTGATGAAACTTTTATCCTTTTTATTAGAAATGAAAAAACACTTACAAACGGGGAAAAAATAACTCTAAATAAACGATTATAAAGTAGAGGGCCACAATCCAAATAGTGATAGTTACAATAACTAACATTAAAATATATTGAATGACATGCAATACTCATCTAACAACGATACGGAATTCAAGGACCTTCCAAGTAAGGTAAAAATTCGAGAATCCACCACGATCCTGAATATCCGTTGGTAATCGACACCGAAGATCCACTCGAAGAGATGCCACCACCATCGGCAAACTCACGATCCAATCGATCAAAAATTTTACATATCGCTTCAATTGAAACATTTAAACAATATCTCATGGCGTATATATAGTGCATGTATTCGACCAACCAAAGCCTCAAAGCAAAAGACGACCCCTCAATGATCGATTTATTGAAAGTATAAAAAATAAATAGATGGAAAGGGATTAAATCCCCCTTCCCACCCCCTCCCATAAAACGTCTTTTCCGATACTTTCATTATAAAATGCATAGGTCAAATGGTTCAAATCCTCTTATGAATGCGATTTGTGGGCACATTTGAGCTCATATATGATCTTTGATCTCGATGAACTGAACTTTTATTGGCTTAGAGTAGTTATTAGGTGGTATCGTGTCGATCCAGATTGTTCATTTAACAAGGACAAAAAGCCTTGATCGGATGGTTTTGATCGTTTGATCAATGCTAGGTTTGAGATGAATCGAGAAATCTTGTTGAATAAGGTTTAATCCCAACCACAGGTATCAATTGATTGAGTTAGGAAAATCAATCGATTGAGTTGAGAAAATCAATCGATTGAGTTTGAGAAGTCAACTACCGGTGTCAATCGATTGAGATTGGGATGTCAATCGATTGACTGATGAGTGGATGCAGACCCGCAAGACTGATGGTTGACTGGTGTCAATCGATTGAGGTTGGGATGTCAATCGATTGAGGTTGGGATGTCAATCGATTGACTGTTGGGCGGATATAGATCCGCAAGTTTGGTATAATTGGCTATTTTCGGGACTCTCACTTTAGCCAAGGTTTCCTAAGTGATTAGGAGACTATTTTTGGAAAAGTTTTGAATACTTGCAACTCTTAGGAGATTTAAGAGTTACGTTTCCAAAAAGGAGCTTGGAGCCTATTGTGAGAAGGTTTTTTCTCTAGGAATCTAGAGAGAGCTTGGTAACAATTTCATGTGAGAAATCTGTGAGAATACTTTGAGAGAAAAAGTATTGAAGAATAGCTTGGGGATTGAAGATCCGATTGAAGCCGTTCTTGTGTCGGAATCGTGACTATATTCTGGTAGATCTCTTCTCTATTATTTGAAGGAGTGCGTCCTTGATTTAATAATGGATTTGTTGTTGAAGATCGTGCTAGATCTTGATTGAGTTTGCACTAGAGAGAAGAGAGTGTGTGTTATAAACATTCCTAAAAATAGTGCATATACTCCTATGGACGTAGCTCTCGATTGGGTAAATCACGTAAATCTTTGTATTGTGCGTGTGATTAATTTTTGCCTGAATCTTTTTATTTTTCTATATTCATCGCGATAAGGAGTTCGTAGAGTGGGTAGAATTCCTAACAAGTGGTATCATTGTGAGGTTTACGCTACAATGGCAATGAAGGTCTCGAATGCACGAGTTGAGGTGGAGAAGTTTTCTGAGAAGAATAACTTCGCATTGTGACAAGTCAAGGTCACAGGCTCCTTGTCCAACAAGGCATTGATGATGCCTTACTTGGAAAAGAGATGGGGAAGAAGGCTGAGATGTCCGATGAAGAGTGGAACTCTATTGATAAGAGGGTCGTAAGCACTATCCGATTGTGCTTGTCGGATGAAGTTGTGTACAACGTTCTTCACGAGAGGACCATCGTGGATCTGTAGAAGAAGATGAAATCTCTCTACATGACAAAGTCGTTGTCCAACTGACTCTTCATGAAGAAGCAACTCTACACCCTTCATATAAAGGCTGGTACGCGTATTCATGACTATTTAAATTCGTTTAATAAAATAGTTAATGAACTATTGAGCATTGAGGTGAAACTTGAAGAAGAAGATCTCGCACTTCTCTTGCTCAGCTCATTGCCACTATCTTATGAGCACCTTGTTACCACATTAATTTATGATAAAGATACTATTGCAGTCGAAGAAGTGACTGCTGCACTTTTTTCAGATGAATTGAGAAAACAGCCCGAATCTAATTCCGAAGGGATTAGTCTCTTAAGCGAAAGGGGTCGAAACCATGATCGCAAAAGAGACAAATTCAGAGGGGATAATAAATCAACGAGAGAAAATAACAGGTCCAAATCTAGGGGTGACAGAAAGGATATTATCTGTTACTTCTGTAAGCAATCTGGACATATTCGCAAATATTGCAAGCAGAGATTGAATAATAATAAGGGTGATGAAGGGACTTTGCAACAGGCTAGTGTTGCTAAGTCAGATTCCGATGAAGACCTATTGTGTGCATTGTTAAGCTCCAGTCAGTTTGATGATAGATGGATCCTAGATTCAGGGGCATCGTATCACATGTGTCCGTATAGGGATTGGTTTGACCAGTATAAGGTAGCCAATGGTGGGACGATTTTGATGGGGAATGACAGTGTAAGTGAAGCAGTGGGTATCGGTTCTATCAGAATCAAGATGTTTGATGGTTGTGTTCGCACTCTTATTGAGGTGAGGCATGTGCCTGATCTGAAGAAAAATCTGATCTCGTTGGGGGCATTGGATGAGATAGGATGTCGAGTGTCATTCTAGAATCCGATAAACTAAAGGTTGTGCGTGGTGCTATGACCTTGATGAAAGGTGAAAAGATGGAGAATCTATATACTTTAGTAGGCAACACAATCAGCGATAGTGGTGTTGCAGGTACAAAAGATTCTAAGGACCTCTCAGATTTGTGGCACAAAAGGCTTGGTCACATGAGTCAACTTGGGCTGACAGAGCTCATAAAGAATAAGGCGATTTCTGAAATTCAAACTTGTAAACTGAATTTTTGTAAAGATTGTATCTTTGGAAAACAGAAGAAAGTCAGTTTCTCTACTGAAAAATATACTTCGAAGGGGCTGATTGATTACATACATTCAGATGTATGGGGACCGGCTAAAGTCACTTCAGTAGGTGGAACCAACTACTTTGTGTCATTTATAGATGACTACTCCAGGAAAGTTTGGGTGTATCCGATTAAAAATAAATCAGATGTGTTTCAGAAATTTAGGCAGTGGCAGAGTATGGTTGAACAACAGACAGACAGAAAGGCGAAGATTCTCAGATCAGATAATGGTGGGGAATACTTGTCATCAGAGTTCAAGGCTTACTGTGAAAATTAAGGGATTGTTAGACACTTAACAGTTTCTGGAAATCCTCAGCAAAATCGTGTAGCAGAGAAGATGAACAGAACACTATTAGAAAAAGCACAGTGTATGTTGAACCATTCCGGCTTGAGTCATGGGTTCTGGGCAGAGGCAGTGAACACGGCATGTTACTTGGTCAACCGATCGCCTTCAGCGGCATTGAACTCGGAAACTGCAGATGAGGTTTGGTATGGAAGACACGAGAGCTACTCTCACTTGAGGGTGTTTGGATGTGCGGCTTATGCATTACTTCAGGAAAGTGAACGATCCAAGTTGGATCCAAAATCCAAAAAGTGTGTCTTGATTGGCTATGGTGAAGAATTCAAGGGTTATCGTTTGTGGGATACGCAATCTCACAAAATGATAGTTGAAAGAGATATTACTTTCAACGAAGATGAGTTTCCGATGAAAAAGGCGGAAGACAAACCTCAGTCATCTGATAAACCTCAGGTACAAGTTGATGTTAAAAGGCATGAACAAGATGAGAAAGATAATGAAGATGACACAACTTCTCAAGACTTGCAATCCCAGGTACCGGTTCAGACTACCTTGAGAAAATCAGAGAGGATGAAGAAATGTCCTGAAAAGTTTAAGGACATGGTTCCTTTAACACTTGCACTTATCACAGAAAATGGGGAACCAAGCACGGTTCCAGAAGCTCGGGTAGATACAGATGCAGTAAAGTGGCAGTTAGCTATGGAAGAAGAATGGTAGTCACTTTTGAAGAATGAGACTTGGGATCTCTCGAAACTTCCTAAAGGGAAGAGAGCCATCGGTTGTAAATGGGTCTTTCGAAAGAAAGAAGGTGACAAGAGTGAAACTCCAAAGTTTAAGGCAAGGCTAGTTGCAAAGGGGTTTTCTTAGAAAGAGGGTGTCGATTATAATGAGATATTCTCTTCGATTGCGAAACACACATCGATTCGCACATTGTTGGCAGTAGTTGCTCAGAAAGATCTTAAACTAGAACAGATGGATGTGAAAACAACTTTTCTCCATGGAGATTTTCAGGAAGAAATTTATATGAGACAGTCAGAAGGATTTGAAGCAGAAAGGTCAGAATCACTCGTCTGCAGATTGAAGAAATCTTTGTATGGTCTCAAGCAGGCATTCAGGCAGTGGTACAGAAAGTTTGATTTATATATGCTTGGCATAAGGTATCACAGGGGACAATATAATTGTTGTGTCTACTGAAAAGAGTATGGTAAATAGAAGAGACTCTTCCTAATTATCTATGTAGATGATATGCTGATAGCACCAAGAAGCAAGGTTGAAATCAACAAGCTGAAACAATCATTGAACCAGAAGTTTGAGATGAAGGATCTTGGTTCTGCAAATAAGATCCTAGGTATGGAAATAACGAGGGATCGTGAGAAGAAGAGGATTTGACTAACTCAAAGGACCTTTATCCAAAAGCTTCTTGAGAAATACAATATGAGTGATGCCAAACTTGTATCAACTCCTCTAGTAGAACATTTTAAACTCACAAAGAAGATGAGTCCGTCCACACATGAAGAAAGGGAATATATGAACAACATTCCGTATGCAAATGTCGTTGGGAGTTTGATGTATGCCATGGTGAGTACACGTCCAGATATAGCACAGACCTTGAGTGTGGTTTGCAAGTATATGTCGAATTCGGGTAAGGAACATTGGCTTGCAGTGAAATGAATATTGAGATATCTGAAAGGTACAACTGAACATGATTTGATGTTTAAAGGTGGAGATACAAGCAAGTTGGATCTCTACGGGTATGTCGATTTCGACTATACTGGTGATCTTGATAGAAGAAGGTCTATCACGGGGTACGTGTTCGTCTTGGCAGGTGGAGCGATTAGTTGGAAGTCTATGATTCAAGGGATAGTTGCGTTGTCAACTACAAAGGTCGAGTATATAGCGGCTACAGAGGCGGCTAAGGAAGCCTCATGGCTTAAAGGTTTGGTCAGTGAATTTGGTGAGGTTGATGAGAGCACCGATATCTTCTGTGACAGTCAGAGTGTCATTCATTTAGCAAAGAACCAAGTTTTTCATACTAGAACAAAACATATAGATGTTCGGTACCATTTTATCAAGGATATGATAGAAGATGGGAAAATATCGATTGAGAAGATCGATACGAAAGAGAACGCAGCGGACATGTTGACCAAGCCGGTTACGCAAAATAAGTTTAGGCATTATCTAAACTTGATTAACACTTGTCGAAGTTGTTGATGCCTGTTGGGGCGGTGACATAGTTGGGGATGAAACCTTGGTGAAGATTGTTGAATAAGGTTTAATCTCAACCACCGGTATCAATCGATTGAGTTGAGAAAATCAATCGATTGAGTTTGAGAAGTCAACTACCAGTGTCAATCGATTGAGATTGGGATGTCAATCGATTGACTGATGAGCGGATGCAGACCCGCAAGACTGACGGTTGACTGGTGTTAATCGATTGAGGTTGGGATGTCAATCGATTAACTGTTGGGCAGATATAGATTCGCAAGTTTGGTATAATTGGCTATTTTCGGGAATCTCACTTTAGCCAAGGTTTCCTAAGTGATTAAGAGGCTATTTTTGGAAGAGTTTTGAATACTTGCAACTCTTAGGAGATTTGAGAGTTACGTTTCCAAAAAGGAGCTTGGAGCCTATTGTGAGAAGGTTTTTTCTCTAGGGATCTAGAGAGAGTTTAGTGACAATTTCATGTGAGAAATCTGTGAGAATACTTTGAGAGAAAAAGTATTGAAGAATAGTTTAGGGATTAAAGATCCGATTGAAGCCGTTCCTGTGTCGGAATCGTGACTATATTCCGGTAGATCTCTTCTCTATTATTTGAAGGACTGCGTCCTTGGTTTAACAATGGATTTGTTGTTGAAGATCGTGCTAGATCTTGATTGAGTTTGCACTAGAGAGAAGAGAGTGTGTGTGTTGTAAACATTCCTAAAAATAATGTATATACTCCCATGGATGTAGCCCTCGATTGGATGAACCACGTACATCTTTGTGTTGTGCGTGTGATTAATTTTTGCCTGAATCTTCTTATTTTTCCGCATTCATCGCGAATAGATCTTTCATGTCAATAGATGAACCGAGCACCATACTTTGTTATCAACCATGTGCACCTAGTGCTAACTCTATCGTCCATGGTCATGGTTGTCAATGAAGAAACCCCTTCCCTTAAGAGGCTATTGTAAGTCCAAAGTTGGACAAAAGTGCCATTGTCTAGACGAAACTACCCCTAATTGTTCCTAATATGACTGAATTGAAAGCTCATTTAATCCGAGTACCTTTATTTACAATTCAAGATTCTTCCATTTCTACTCGAGTTTCACATGCTTAAATTGTTGACTGCTTCAATTAAATGGTGGAGATTGTTTTTTGTCCCAATCTTCGACAGGCTAGATCTTGAGACCATGAACCTACCTTCAGACAATCGAATTTTGATTTCGTATAGCACACATACCAAGAAATTAATAAGATCCTAAGCATAAATTGAATGTTATATATTGTCAGATCACTTTTCAGAGACATGGAATCAAATTTGACCGTCTCATGGTAGGATCATAATCTCAATATGAAAAATAATCTCTATCATCTCATTTGAAGCAATGAACAATATAAGTTTGTCAAACCCTAGTTGAGAAAGAAAATTTATGATCTAAAAGTGAAGTTACCCATTTAATTAGGGTATCAGTATTTGCAACAAAAGACCGGTCTCCGCAACTTACGATTAGGGTGTCTTCGACAAATTGATTTTTATATCATGGCTCATTTATTATACGTTCATATTTTGAATCTACGCATAGTTCCCCCAAAATGATTGTAAGCATGAGTGTATCACAGGAAGGTATTCTCAAGTCACATTTGACCAGGGGTGTAGCTAGGATTTTTTGTTGGTGGGAGCTACAAATGATAAATATAATATTAGTATTTATTTTATCATCGATTTGGAGACTTTTATATCATAGATTTGGGGGCATAATAACTTATATATAAACAAAGGTTGTATAAGAATCATACTTAATAGAAACTCTAGAATTAAATGGGAGACTTAGCCAATTCGGGAGCTTCTACATTATAGATTTGGGGCCTTATACAAACAAAGGTTATATAAGAATCATATTTAATAGAACCTCTAGAGTTAATAGGGACTTGAGCTCCCACACCCTTCTATGTGGCTACGCCATTGCATTTGACCGTCTAATAGATGATCTATGATCTAAAATCAGTTTTGTTAAAGATTGGGAAACGATCGCCATCGTTTGAAGGCAGTCAATGGTTTCATGTGAGAATGACAAGTTGGAGAGACCTAATCTTCAGTTGCAAATATTGTTACCCGGCCAGACCCAGTTAGATAGTCTCTTAGCCATCGTTTTCAGTTTTTTTGCATTACGTATGGGGCAGCTGGTCCCAAAGTCGGATATGTTATGGGGCAGCGCTATATATATATATAAAATATATATATATATATATATATATATACACGTTAAGTTTTCTAATGTTTCCATTACTTAGGTTGGTAGCTAACCTTTACTTACCTAGGTATCTAATGACGTAAGTGACGCATAAGTAAAATTATCTCTTTCAAAAAAAAAAAAACAGTAAACTTACTTCAGTATTTTCAGGGATAATGGCTCCTTACCCATATTTAAACACCTAAATAATGTTTAAATTTAATCAGCAAAATGGTGTTTAGATGATCTAACACCATTAAAATTGTATTTTTTTATCTCACACCATTGAAGTGTGATTGATCATTATACCATATCACACATATGTCATCCTTTATTGGAACATATCTTAGCTCAATGAAAAATGTCTATAAGTGGATATGAACCATCCTAATGAACTTTAATTTAACCATTAAAATTAAAAGCAACGGTTGATATTATGATCAACAGATCAGGATGTTTTAAATCTCCCTAAAACATTATTTTTGTTCTTGTATCACTTCAATCTATGATTTATTACTTTGACAGTACGGATCACCCACTTCTTTAATCATTGATGGTGTAAGACCATTTCAACACCATTTTGTTATTTTATTGTTTAAATGATGGTCAAGATAGTTGGGTCCTTATTTTTAAAGTTGGTCTACGAATGTTCTCCATCCATCATGGGTGGACACGACAGTCCACACGTCTGTATAGCTATGTGACGTGCACGGACTTCCAATCCATGGAAGTCCGTGCACGTCACGCAGTTACACAAATGTGTGGACCGGTGTAGTGCCCATGATGGGTGGCCACCCATTATAGACCAACTCTTATTTTTATTAGGTAACACCATGGTATAAAAAATCGGCCGATACTGATACGTATCTGTATCGGATACCGTATCAGCCGATACGTCTCGATTTCAGCGGAGACGTGATTTTTTTTTTTTTTTAAAGGCTGATATGTATCGGTATTGGCCGATACCTCTCAGTCCTCAACAAACCGATACTCGAGGCCGATACCGATTTTGTTACCACTTGATCTGTTTTATAAATAATTTTTGCATCATCTATCTCCCAATGAATAGCTGCAACTTCGCGGCAAATTGGAGCGGCCACATAGGCCCAAAAATCACAATCATTGATGGGATCATTTGAATTGTCCAATCTATGCCATCCTAATAAGGATTGTTATTATATTATTCGGTTTGGCTAAAATGCCTGCCCATTCTCATATAAGATGAATGGAACAGTGATAAAATTAGGTATAAGTATATAAGAGAATTTAAAAATAATAACATAAAAAAAAATTACAAAATATCTGTTGAGAATTGAGATAGATTGAACATGCCAAATCAGAAACCGAAAATAGGCCCCATATGAAAGATTGATTAGATAATACATACCTGAATATTACTGACTTTTCTAGATTTTTTGTTTTGACTTGCCAAAATTTTCCTGAATTCCTACTTGATAACAGAGGAACAAAAAATTACCGCTATTAATAAAAAAACTATTAAAATTATTAGCGGCAAGAATATTAGCGACAGTTTTTGGTTAATAGCGGCAGTCTTTGGCTGCCGCTAATAGTCTTATTTTTTATAGTGGAAGTGAGAAATGATCTTACAGATTGCAAGTGAGAGTTTTACCGCGAATCAGGGATTTAATATATATATCGGCTGGGACCTAAGCCGATACATATCCAATATATATGTCCGATGCATGTATGCCAATTCAGTCAATATTCGATCAAGCACCTGTTTTATTTTTAATATAATAAAAAAAAAATATATGAAATGTCATTTTTGATATTTTGTCCAAGTCATATACTATATATGTCGACCGACACAACCCAATATAAGCAGATATTTAACCAATTTGACATAATATTTAACCTTATATTAAATAACTAGGTTCATATCACAATAAAATGGAGGCTGATAACTGGATACATATTTCGGATATGAGGGATATTTAAAAGCATTCCCTCGACATAAAGGATATAAAGGAGAAATGATGATGATACAATCTCTTTCATCTTTCTCTTTCTCATATGTACTTTTACAGGAATCTTTATTTATCTTTTCCTAAAAGTTATTTAAAAAAAAATGATGAAGAATAAATAAATAAATAAATTGCCGTGGAAGAAATCAAGATTACAACACCCGATTAAATCACCTTCTCTAACCCTCTATTGTTGTTTCTCTCGACCTTCTCGGCCACGGCACATGTGAGTCACGCTACGAGACAACGTGGAAGCAACAAAAATAAAGTAAAAAATAAAATATATATATATATATGAGTGGAGATGAAAGCAAGAAAAGCAGTCAAAATTTGATTTAATAATTTAAGATTTTATATGGTAGTGAATAATGTTATCAAAGATGTTACTATGTAGATATCAAAAACAAAGTGAAAAATGAAAAATATATATATGAGTGGAGATGAAAGCAAGAAAAGCAGTCAAAATTTGATTTAATAATTTAAGATTTTATATGGTAGAGCATAATGTTATTAAAGATGTTGGTATATATATATATATATATATATATATCAAGGATCAAAATTTTGGCCGAAATGACTGAAATTTCGGTCCAAATTGTCGGTTTTGGCCCTCACCGAAACAAAAATTTGGACTGAAATTTCAGTCATATATTTGTATAGGATTGAAATTATCGGCCGAAATTCAAATTTTCGGCCGAAATTTCAGTTCAAATTTTCGGTTTCGGTCCCCTCCGAAATCGAAATGAAACCTGAAATTTTAATCCTTGATATATATATATAGGCATAATTACCAAAACAGGATTGAGAATATAAAGTTTTGCAGTAATATACCGAAACGGAAAAGTTTTGCATAATCAGGATGCACCCTATTTCGGTGTCCTTGAAATCCGTAAATACTCAAAATTTTGAACCCAAAAAATCTGTGCAATCCTGATTATGCAAAAGTTTTTGAAGTAGTATAATAGTGCCAAACTTTTATAACATGAATCCTCTTTCGCTAAGTGCCTATTTATAGTATGCTTCTTATTTACAATTACAAAGAATTACCTCCTCAAAAGTTTGAAAAATGTTACGGGATCGAGGAGGTAGGGTGACAATGGGCTGGACTTGGGCTGGGATAGGGGAAGCCCAAACCGCCGGCCCTGAGATTTCAGGGGCTCAAGATGAGTTCGTAAAATGGGCCCCTTCTTTTATATTAATCTTTAATAAAAAAAATTGTTATTTTTTTTTTTTTGACAAATAAAACTTTACTCATTGCTTTTAGATTACAAATATCTCTATATTTCATTCTATTTTTTATAATTTAAAAATACAACTAACAAATTAACGAAAATATATATTAAAGAAAAATGCAATCTAAAAGGAGAAAAGTTAAATAGTAGAACGTACTCAACGGATCGAATAATCTAATCAATAGTATTTTAACATTTTTTATTACTTTAACTGCTATTGAATCTTCACTATTATTTTTTAGCACTTTAATAGTCTTGAAAAGTTCAAAAAATGGATTCATTGGATAAGTCTCATCGAGTAGATCAAAATTTACGGGTCTTTTACAAAAAATCGAATTGTAACGAGCCTGATATATATCGCTATTTTAAGTTAGAGTAATTTAATAAGAAAAAAAAAAAAAAAAAAAAAAAAAAAAAATATATATATATATATATATATATATATATATACACACACACACACACATTCTCAGACCCCTTGAAAACCATTGAATCATACGACGGAGATCGTTTTTCACCCATATCTTTCACTCAATAGCAAGGTAGCAAACTTGATATCGGTTTCGAGTGTCGGTCCTTGGAGGACTGATAGGTATCGGCCCAATTTATATTAAAAAAAAAATACAGGTATCGGCCGATACGGCCCCGTATCGGCTGATATCGATACTGATCTGAGTTAGATACTCGATAAGTATCGGTTTGCCGAAAAACCGATACATATTGGTATCGGCCGATATTTGATACCATGCTCAATAGATCTTGAGATGATGGTGTATCTATCAAACAGTCGGTTTGTGATTCAATGTGTCATAGATCCCCAAAAAATGGCCATAAAATCACATTTGAGCGTAATGTGTGTCATATGATTCAAGGGCATTCTTTTAGGATTTGTGACACATGAAATAAAAAAATTGACTGTCTGATAGGTGGGTCATGATCTGAAGATTTATTTTGTAAAAGAAAGGTATGAAAAGTGATCTTCATCATCTCATTCGAAGGAATCATTGGTTTTCAAGGGGTTTGGGACGTATGCGCTTTCGGAGAATGCGCGCCAATGACCTGTACCGACCCGGCTGAGACCCGCGATCTATGACCAATTAAAAAAAACTGCAAATATGGGACCTAGGAAAATTTGAATCAATAGTCGGTTGGGAAAAAAGTAAAGTAATACTAGTCACTTAACCAACTAAATCATTAGATTGATTCAGTACTTTTGAACATAAAAGTTATTTAAACAACTAGATGATAAAAACTTTCAAGATTTGAGGGCCCTAAAAGATCTGAGGGCCCTAAAAATTTTAGGGCCCAAGGTGGCCTGCCTCTTGGGCCTTAGCCCATGGCTGGCCCTGAGCCCAAGCCTGCCCGACAGATCTCAATTTGACCCAAGCTTGGCCCAAGCCTTTGATGAGCTTATGATCCCAAACCCAAACCCGGAACACAATAGGAAAAAACAATATATTATAAATATCTAATAAGAATTAATATTTATTTCAAAGAAGGTCTAGAGTTTGAAAGTAAAAAATTCGTAGTTCTTAAAAGTTTTTATTTATTATTTATTATTTTTATTTTACAAATCTCTATATACATATCATACATGAGAGCCAAATGGATTAGGCTTAAGCCAGCCCTAATTAAATTTCACGATTCAAGTGCTAGCCCAAGCCCGGCTCGTGGGCTCTATGCAAAGCCTGAGCGATCCTAGCCCATTGCTACCTTTACTTATGGGTGGAGCAAGCTACCCCTCTCTATAGTGTTCATTGGGGACATGTGCATAGTGGGGATTATTAAATGGCCACCACTAGAAACCACTAGTTCAGCGGCAGTGCATTTGATTTACTGAGAAACCGATACGTATCATCGATATTTATCGGTATCAGCCAATTTTTTATACCATGCATTAGACATACTCTAACAAGTAATTATTTGGAGCAGTGGTTAGAACCAAGCCTCAAGAAACGGGGGCTATGAGCTCGAGTCTCACCCCTTGTTTCAAAGGAAAAGCTGGTGATCTACTCACCCATGAATTCGATGCGTTTAGTAAAATCTGAACCGTCCAATCAAAATTTTCAGTTCTTGCATGCACTGTAGCTAAAATTTGAAGCAAGTGGCCAATAGTGACTACCCTCCAATGAACGTTTTTGGAGGCTAGGACTCTCCTCAAATGTTTCACGAGCTAATATCTTAGCTGTAGATTCTGTCAAAAGCTGAATTTCGGGTATTCTAGGCATTGCTCGGTGAGAATTTTATTCCTAATTAGGAATGCTTTTCTTCATAGTGATGATGCTTCCAATACCCCGTTAATCCAGATGAAACAATTGATTGGACGATTAAAATTGTCCGCTGAAAACGTTTAGGGTTATGGTTCAAAATTTCGGCCGAAATTTTAAGATTTTGGCATTTCGGTCAACACTGAAACTGAAACGATAACTCAAATTTTCGAAAAATTTACTCTATTGAAGATTTCGGCTGAAATTTCGGTTTCGGTCCCCACCGAAACCGAAACGAAATCCGATTTTTTGATCCCTGTTTAGGGTACTTCTATTCGTGTCTACACACTACAAAAATAGTGTGTATTAGGGACACGTGCATATTGGGGCCTCTTAAATGGCCGCGACTACAAACCACTAGTTCAGCGGCGGTGCAAAGAAAAAACCGCTGGGATAGTTGTTCACCCGCTCGCCCCAAAATTTTGGGCGCTAAACAATTCCCTCTAATTTCTTTCTTTCCACCCACAAGAACCCATGCGCCCTAAACTCTTTCTCCAGTTCTCTTTCTCCAAATCTCAGAATCCCCCGAGAACCCATGCGCCCAAATCTCTTTCTCCAAATCTCAGAATCCCCCGAGAACCCATGCGCCCAAATCTCTTTCTCCAAATCTCTGAAGCGCTCGTTCCCAATCTCTTGTTCCCTCTATGCTTTCTTAACCCGCGAGAACCATTGAACGATTCGATCGCTTACCGTCGTCTGAAAGCCATCAACAGCCTAAACGATTTGATCGTTCAACTCGCTCGCCCTTGGTGATTGCCAATCTTGCCAACCGGAGAAATCATTTTAGGTGAAGTACCATTATCATATATACCTTCTTCTTCAATGATTCATGGAGATTATGGTTAAAGTTTCATGTCAATATCTTTCATTATTTGATTTGATTTAATTAATTTATTTATTCATTATAGATGCTTCATTTGATCTCTCACTTTTTCATCATGGTTTGTAATTCTTTTCACTAGGATTTGTTTTCCACCCTTTTCACTATATTTTTGTTTGATTTCATATATATAATTTAATTTATTTAATTTTTTATCTGCCAAAGATGCTGCAGATATGATCATTTGTTGCCTTGTTAGGATCCTAGATTTTTCGTTGAGATAAAAAATTTTTTTTGAAATTATTTTCAAATTTCAGTGCTTTGGAACGTATGGAGATGACGAAATAAAATTAGGTGTGATGGAGTGGAATTTAATGAAGAGGAAATCATCAAAGACTCCATCATTTCCTTGGACCGATGGGCTGTGGTTGGGGGATCCGCAGACACTGAATATATAAACTCTAAAATGGTGTATAAGATCATTTTTAGTGTTTAAATGATGGTCAAGAGAGTCGGGCCCATACATGCATATATATATATATATATATATATATATATATATATATATATATTAACACATTGTTTAAGGCTGATAGTTTGAGATTGAGATGAGAACCGGTAAAATATCATGTCATATATATATATATATTAACACATTGTTTAAGGCTTATAGTTTGAGATTGAGATGAGAACCGGAAATATATCATTTCATATATATATATATTAACACATTGTTTAAGGCTGATAGTTTGAGATTGAGATGAGAACCGGTAAAATATCATGTCATATATATATATATATTAACACATTGTTTAAGGCTTATAGTTTGAGATTGAGATGAGAACCGGAAATATATCATTTCATATATATATATATTAACACATTGTTTAAGGCTGATAGTTTGAGATTGAGATGAGAACCGGTAAAATATCATGTCATATATATATATATATTAACACATTGTTTAAGGCTTATAGTTTGAGATTGAGATGAGAACCGGAAATATATCATTTCATATATATATATATTAACACATTGTTTAAGGCTGATAGTTTGAGATTGAGATGAGAACCGGTAAAATATCATGTCACTAAGTCTAATAATAAGTCTGAGGTTTCGAAGCAGTTCTCATCATTTCATCAAACAAACTTTTCATGCCTCTTGAGAACAATTGTTTCATTTTAGACGTCAATTATGGATTCAATTGTTAGAAGGGTCTGATGAGTGTAGTTTTTGGGGTCTATTGTAGCTAGCATATTAGTGGTTCGAAATGACTGAATTCATGCAATTTAACCAAGTACATGAGATTGATCAAATGGTCCGAAATGACTGAGTCATTGATCTCATGTCATTCAATGGACAAAATAGCCATCATATATTAGTAACTAATACTATAGTCATTTTCATTAGCTCGCGACATCTAAAATGGTGGGATATTGTCATTTCATTAAGTCATTTTCATTAGCTATCATCATCTTAAATGGTGGAAAACTGCCATTTCTTGGGTCCCAAAACGAGCATAAGTTGTTCCATCATTTCCACTCAAAACTTTGAAAATTTGAATTTATTCTCTACTTTTTTAAGTGACATTTGGGGAAGTCTAGGATCCAACTGAGCCATATCTAAACCCTTTGTTCTGGTGATTCAATGATGTTAGATACAGTAACATTATTTTAGTCTTTCTAAGGAGACGTTGACGTAGAGATAAGTAATTACTGCATTTTAACATATCAATTTTTTTTACCTAAGCCACGTTAGCCCAGTTGGTATGCTCTCCCATTGTGGGGTAAAGGTTGTGGGCTCAAGTCTCCAAGCTTGATTCCTTCTCGTCTTTACAAGGTGTGAGTTTGGTTTGGTCTCCGGATCAAGTCTTTTTTTTTTAATTCGGTGCAAAAGCCAACTTTCTAAGTGCAAGTCGTGAATCCCATGTATAACTATTTTGATAAGTTGGAAATTGTTTATCCTCCATATAGACAATGTTGCCCTTGTTTGCTGGCTTCTCTATTTCTTTTTTTAATAAATAGAGCGCAAAATTGTATCGGAAATATGCATTGTCATTAATTGATGGTTGATCACTATAATAACAAACTTGGATAATATTCAAGTTTTTTTTTTTCATGTCCTTAAATCTCCTATCTATTATAATTAATGCGAGCATGGATGATCTATATGACATAGAAGAATAGAAGAAAGCCAAATGGTGGTGTGAAAAGGTTAATGTATGATCAGAATTTTTGGATTAATATTTGTGATTTAAAAAAATATAGGGAAGTTTTGCTTGAGAAAGATGGTGATCTATATAGCAAGGATGAGGGATGATGGCTCCAATTACCGACCGACCAAATGAAAAATGCGAATATTTGTGAAAATTATAAGGCGGTAGGTTTAGTCAATGAAGAGATACATTTGATTTATCTGCCCACTAAATATCGGTCACGTGCCCCCTTCATCTGATTTATAAGGTAGATTCCTTGATAGCACCATCAAAGGAAAAAAAAACTTCACCATTATGAAGTGAGTAGAGAAGTTGTATCCAGTGAGACAAAAGCATTAAATCTATTATCAACATAATAAAAAACTTTACTATTATAATATACATAAATATTGATTTGACGTAGGTTTTCATGTCCTTAAATATGCTATTTATTATTCTTAATATATTTTACTGCATTTATCCTATCTATAAGTGTTATCGGTTTATTCTTTCGCATTATTCATACCCAGGTTTGAACCCAGGGAAAGCATTAGATAGGTGTCACGTGCACTAATTGGGTGCCACTTGATGTGCTCGAGTGAAGCCCATTTTAAAGTTATATTTTTAAGATTTGCTATCACTTTCTATTCATTTGTAATTCATTGTACGTGGTTTTAAAGTTTTCGAGAATATTGAGTGATCAGACCCAAAACTTGTACAAATTATCCCCAGTTCTCAGCTTTGTTAGACACCACTTAACGACTAATATATGCTTTTAGTTCGTGTTGTGTTACAACAGGTGTGGAAGCTGGTTACATGCTAAAAAGGTTAAAAGAGCAAAGTTATGAAGAAACCCAAGCAAATGGCAAGGATCCAAGGAGGAGCTGATGAAGGAATGCGTCCAAAGGTCAAATGGATCGGTCGAAATTGCAAATTCAACTGGTCGAAACAACGCAGTAGAGAAGGTCCCCCAGCTGAAGAGAAGCAAGCTTAATGAACCGGTCGAAGCATCACTTTTGACCAGTCAGAACCCCAAAAGGCTTCAGAAATACAAAGTGAGACCGGTCAGGACTTAGCCGACCGGCCAAAACTAGAAGAACAGAACGAAGAAATCATAGGGGAATTAATCGACCAGTTGAAACCTGAGTCGATCAGTCTATTAATTCATGAAGCTGAAACCTTCGCGGGTCGTCTTTTACTTGAAGAAGGAAAGTGAACTCGACCACTTGGTTCTCCAAACTCAACTGATCCCAATAGAGTTTTTGAGCGAAAATCAAGGTTTGCACAACTGTGGATTTCTTCTAGACGCCGAGTTCCTCTCCGAAAATCACTTCTAAACAGTTGGATAAACTCCAAATCGCGCAGATTTCCTTCTAAACTCATCGTCCTTGGAGAATTTTTAGGATCTAGAGAATCCTTGCCGTGTATATCTGTTCTAGGGCCTTGTAATATATAAATAAGGACCTTACGGTTTAGTTTTAGGGGACTCACACACCGGAATCTTTCTAGACGGTTCTGACGTGAATTTTCGTAGTATTACGTTAGGATTAGTTCTGGAATAGAGGGATATTGAATATAATCAACGTCAAGAGCCTGCATCAGCGATGATGGAGACCTTTGGATCAATGCGCGCGTAGAAGCCTTAGGTTGGATCTCTTCTGTATTCTAGATAAGTATCTTAATGAATTTCTATTTTCTTTTTCTATTTGTGAATTCCATTATGGTACGAATGCATGTTCGAGGTTCCTACTAGATCGAGAATGTGATGGTAATGCTGCAATCTTATTTAGTTTAATTCAGTGGCCTTATAGGGATTGGGTTAACCTAGATAGGGTATTCACTGATGGACTAGGCCTTGTAGGGTAGTTTTGTTAGTTCGTGTAATAGTTCTTTAATGATTAGATCCTTCTAACTCGCGATTAGATTTACCTAAGCCACATATGAAGTGACTAAGTTTGTAGCCAGGAGCGAGGGTACCAGGAATTTACGATAGAGATTAAATTAGGATTTATTAACTTATCCGTCTGAAATCCAAGAGGGATTTCAGTCCACTTTCTCTTTCCTTACTTTCAAAACTATTTAGATTTTCTTTTGTTTATTAGGAAACCAATGTTACATAAGTCTTCGTAAAACAAGATTGAATAAGAGATAAAAGATAAATTCCTGTGGTTTGACACCCTTGTACTTGCGCTAGTACATTCAAACTTGTGCACTTGCAAGGTTTTGAAATTAAAACGATCAAGTTTTTGGCAATATGAATAAAAGAATAAAAGAATTATTTTATTTCTTAAATTACTGGAGCAATATGAATAAAAGAATTATTTCTTAATCTAAATTACAGAAAATAAATCCTAAATCCTCATTCTTCAGATTATGGTCGTCAATCACAATCTTCAGCTATTGGATATTTATGAATTAAAACAGTACCGTTACAGTATGTATCAAGTTTCCTAGCATTGGTCATCGATCAATACTAAAATCCTATCAATACTGATTTAATTTAATCAACAATCTCCTAAAACTTGGGCGTCAATCAAATTATATAAAACTGAAGATGAAAATGTAAAAACCGTTATACTAATCTGCAAACTTCAACCTTAGTTGTCAATTCAAATTAAAATTCGAAGATATTTACAGAGCAGAAAATTGTAATAAAATAAATCAAAAATAGAAAGTAATAAAATTATATTTTTCACCCCTCAGCTGCAATCGTCAATTGCATATGAGAAACTACAAATATCTACTCTAATCTTTAGCTCTCAATTGTAGTCGTCAATTGCTCTTGAGAAACCTTTGATATCTAATCTATAAAGCAATAAAAATCTACTCTAAATTTGATCGAAAGAAAATCCAACCTTAGTCGTCTATTGATACTGAGAATTCCTTCGATGATTATTCCTATACCAAGCCCTTTTATTTATAGATCATAAGGGTCAGTTTACAAACTTTTAATTCTAATAAAAGAAATTACTAAAATAAAACTATCCTAATATAACTCTACTTCTAACTTTATCTTTCCTTGCTTTCATTCTGTTGATGTACTTCTGGATTTCTCCTTTATTTCAGCAGCAGAGTCCTTTAAGAGTCTTCTTCGTCAATCTCCTTAGATCAATGATTCACTGGACTTCTTCTTTAAGAGATCTTTTAACTTTATGCATGCCGGTGCTCTTTCTCTCGTGATTAGCAACTTCGGAAGGTGTCTTCTCTTGAAAGTCGTAAATCATGATTTTCTTCTTTTATTTAAACTTCGCCTGGAAAATCGTAAATCACATTTTTCTAATATAGCTTTCTATTAAACAATTCTTTATTACGATTCATCGTTTCTCTTGTATCGTACTCTACTCTTGAGCGACTTTTCTTGCAAAATCGTAAATTATGATTTCTTTTCTTCTCAGTACTTTATTTCGCGAAATCGTAAAACACGATTTTTCACCTTTTTAGTAGGCGATGACTCGTCTTTTGGTTCAATCGTCTTTTTATCGCTCTATGAGTTCATTTTGATGAATATTATTACTTTGGTTCTCTTTTACTATTTTTCTTTAATATTTGCACATCATTAACTTATTAGTAGCAAATTAGGTCCTAGCATCACTAAGTTAAGGGTAGTAAAATAATATATTATGTGATTGATCTCACTCCCAAACTTACGCTTTGCTAGTCCCTAGCAAACAAGGAAACATAAAACATCTTATACTAAAAATTAAATTACCACTTTCATAGATTCAATAAGCCTTTAAACCCCTAGGTGATCCCTAGTGGAGGAGTTGTAGTCTCCTGAAGATTTTTAGTGAAGTTACCTACAAACTGCAAATATTTTTAGATTTTTTAAAAGAAAAGAAAGGTTAAAAATCTAAACTAATTTTATACACTATCTAAATTAACTAAGTTAGTCATCATATAGTCATTATGATTTTCTAAAATTATCAATCTTTCATCCTTACTTTCCATTATAACAGTTACCCTTGATTAGAACTCCAATAATTTCAATTCATAGTAAGCAGGAAGTGTATGCATCAGTGAATAATTTATTCTTCATAAATTTTTCTAAACTGCAGATTTAGAAAATATTTTAATTCAAAAACTCACTATTGACATATTCTCAGAAAAAAGATGTCAAAACTTTTTGGGTTCTCACAGTATATTATTTCAGAAAAATTCAGTCAAAGATAAAAAATTGTCAATCTCATAGAAAAGATAATCTACTCTATTCATATGAATCCCTATACAATCCATAATATCTATTATTCATATCTCTACTAGGCTTATGCTTTTACAAATGATAAATAAGAAAGGTCTTTTCTTCGACTTGTAATGGGATTTTGGATTTCAGAAGTTGTCAAAGAAAGGTAGAAGGATTCAAAATTTTTATGAGAATTTAGCTATTCTTTCTCTTATCTTTTCAGCTTCTTTTCTACTTCAGTAAGTATCCAAGGATTAGGTAACTTATTCTCATTTTTTTTTTATAAATCCTATTTCTTCAATTTATTTGTAAAATCGTATTTTACGATTTTTCTTCTCTTTGAAAGCTTTTTGCTTAAGAATCGTAATCTTCAAAATCGTCATTTTACGATTTTTCACTCGTTTCCATATTCTTCTTTGGATTTCTTCAATTGTACCTTTTTTTAGCATTCTCCTTATCTGTTTTTACTTTACTCCTTTCACTCCCTCTTCTTCCCTTCATTTGTATTCTAAAATCTCAAAAAATATAAGGGTTAAAGGTTGAAAGCTTTGGATAGTACTTATGGTTAAGGGTTTTTTCGATTTTTGGTACAAAAAAATCAGTTTAGGCTTCTAATATGGGCTCAAGGGATAAAATTTTTTGGGATTTTGACTTTTTGGCTCTGGTTAACAAAAGATGGCCTTTAATCATCTTTACGATTTACTAGCATAAATTCCTTATTATTTTGATATTTCTAACAGATAGTTCTAGACAAAAAATCAGGTTATCATAGGTATAGAATATTTTGATTCTAAATTCAGCAATATGAGATTTCATAAAACATAGAAATTCAAAGAAAAGTTTTATTTGAATAGAAATGGTCTCTCACAACGAAAAGAAAATTTGGCTCAAAATCTCACTAGTTTATAATTTTGAAACTATAGTATAAAATTTTACAGTTTAAATCAATCTATTGTTTCAAACATTCATTCTAATATGTGTTTAAAAGAGCTAAGACATGAATTGTACTGTTCTTTATTCTGATTATTGAACTCCTACTATAATGTATCGTAAGTTTTCAAGATTTGTAATTTTTTTCTATCATAATTTTTATATAATGATCAATTAAAAAAAAATTGAAGTCTTTTTTACAAAAATAAACTAAATAAAACTAAATGATTTACTTGTGACAGCCCAAATTTTCACACCTAAAAACCCATGCTATTGGATGGTCAATAAGACCGATACCGGAACACTTGATACATCCACACACGAAGCGGAAACAAAGCATGCATTCTAACTAAGCAGATCGAGTCATCATAAGGAAATTAAATCTCCATTTCTATATAATGACATAATCAAAAGTATAACAAAGACGGTTCTAATCCCATGCCAATCACAAGAACAAAATCACCGAACTGAACCATCAGTGACAAACAGTAGTCACTTTGAGATGATTGGCAAAAAAAATACCGTATCACATAATTACATCAGTTCTAACTTATATTTCCTGGACGTACCAAGCCTTACAAACAAAATCTCAAAATATGCAGTGCTAGTCCACTAAAAGAACTCGTTAGGAGGGGGCTCAGTCTCCTCCTCTGGCACGTACTCCGGGTCCTCAGGATCTATGTCCTTAGTACCAGCCTCAATACCTGTACCTGTGACATATAGTTGAGGGATGAGCTAATAGTCTAAGCTCAATAGGGAAACATAATTAACATGCATATTTTTCACATCACACATATCTTTCATGACATAATTCAAAACATATTTTTTTCTTACTGAAAGTCATAATTTAAAAGTATTTAAATTGACTAAAACAAATATCTGATGCACATTTCTAAGTCACACTTATCATGATTTCTAAAACATGTCTCATAACACATACACTTAAAACACTTAAATATTCTCTTGAGCATATATAGCATCGAGAGCCACATATATTTATCGATAGAAAATCCCAACCATCGTCGTTTAATAAATAATTTTACACATATGTATTTCCTGTCTCCCTTCGAAGAGGTGACTTGGGCTGCACGAAGTATTACCGCAGAATGGTAATCAAAGTACAAATATCTTGCCGTACTGGTCACAATTTTACCGACGCGTCGGTAGGGTATCACACATGAACCTTAAATCAAAATGCTAAATCTATATATAATTTATCATCGTGAGTTTGTGGTAAGTTATAATAGTTCGAAGTTTCAAAGCTTGCACAAACAAGCTTATTCACATCCTTCTAATGTCACACACATATTTACATTCTTTTGATGTACACACACATATTTTACATCCTGCTGATATCACGCACACACATATACGTAGTTTTTCTCTTAGTACTCATACACACACAATTCATATGTTAAAAGCTATGAATGAAATTCATGCTAACTCGAAGACAAAGTCACAAAACACACATACTCTTATCATATCACTAAATCCATGCTAGTTGTAATCAAATGCACTTGTTACGGAGTTTTTCCTACCTTAACGAGAAGCTAAAAAAAAGTCTTCTTACTTTCAGCTAGTCCCTTTCTCACACATGCATGCTCATACCTAAAATACACCAAGTCATAATCCATATGTCGGAAATGATGTAAAATAGGAAGATATAAAGTCTCCCCCAAGTCCTCTTAACAAAACAAAACAAAATCCTGAATTTGTCTAAATCGATCGATCAATTCTCAAATCGATCGATCGGTTTACTCAGAAACCAATTCTCATCCTGTTGACCTGAACTGGAGCCTATCGACAAATTTTGATCGATCGATTCCCCTTAACACACCCACAGTTTTTCACAAATTGATTGATCGAACGTAATTTCGATTGATCGATTTCTCTAGAAATCTTCATACTTTCACTCTAACAAAATCGATCGAACGGTCACTTATTTTGTTCGATCGGTTTTATGAGATTCTTCTCATTCACGATTTTAAACTTCTCAAACTCATTTTCTCAATTCTTAATCTCTTTTCTTCTGATTTTCTACCCACATAGTAGCTAAATACTAACATACATGAAAAACACAACTTAACATAATTCTTCTTACCTTTGGTTTGATCGATTCCTTGATCCACGGCTCATGCATCAAGCTAGAGTTTCAAAGGTTGAATTTGGGGATTCTCCTCGATCCTCAACCTACAACTTCACACCTAGGCTCAAACCTTGCACACGTACACACGAATTCAAAGCTCACTTTCCTTCTTTCTCTTCTCAATAACTCCTTCTCAACAACCTAAGCAAGAGAAAATAAATTCTCTTACTAACTTAGCTTTTATACTTAAAAGAAAATGTTTGGGTGTTAATCCAATACACCGTACCTCGGTGTACATTACTCTCTCTAATGGTCGTTACACATTTAAAGCTTCCCTTCTTCACTCAAGACTTAATCTAACTTGACTTACTTAATATTTTTATATTTTATCTAGTCGGGTATGTGACCGGTCAGGCACGCACATCGAGATGAACTGTTCAAAGGTCGAATTTTTTTGGGACTTTACATTACTACTATACTAATTATACTACTATTATACACAAAATTTGTGAATCCCCCCAAACTTAATTCGGACAATGCCCTCATTGGCACAAAAATAGGGGATACTTAGAATTATTTACCTAAACAATATTGATATCTCTGATTGCTTATCGGATGTGAAAAAAAATTTCTGTAAAGAATGTTCCCCCAAACTTGAGGAAAACATAACGATTTTATTCTCAGAGACATTAATAACAAAAATGAAAGAAAAGTTAGTAACAATTGCACAATTAGGAGAAAAAAGGAAAGTTAGTAAAAAAAAAAATATATTATATATTAACTGAATATTTACAATGAAAAGGAAAAAATTAAAGTACTAAAAAAAAATTTAAAACTAATTACATAAAAGAAAATAATCCTAGGAAAAATCTGGAAAGATCATACCTGTGAGGCTTATAATATTTTGTTTTATTTTTACTCAGTTGGTGATGATGGGTAAGGTACAAGGATAGAAGTAGTAGGGTCATCTTCCGAGTCGGACACCTCAGCTGTAGAATAACCATCTTGTTCTTCTTCTGAAGGTGAGTCTCTATGTGTTTCAGGCTCCGCCTCATCTGTGGTTTCCTTCTCATCAATCATTTGGCCAGGGCTTCCTTTCTTACACTGTTGCTCCTTTTCACCCTTTTCTTTGTCTTTCAGATCAACAGTTAACTTCTTGATCACAACAAATTTTAGTTGTATCTCCATTCTCAGCTTTTCTGCTTTATCTTGTTCTTTTGTTATTGCGACCAAGCTATTTCTTTGTTAGAGACCATTCTCAGGTTTTTTGTTATTTTAATATTTGGGCTCACAAGCTTTGCTTCAGTAATAGTTGGCAGTGTGTTTGCTTCAGTGGAAGAGGGCATAACATGCCCTACTGGTGAGTCGAATCCAGGGTCATAGAGATTGGCTTGGTCTACAACTAGGACTCCTGACTCGGTTATTTTCTCTAATACTGGAGAGCTAATCTGTACTCTCTCCTGAGGTTGAGTAGAAGTACTCACCCCCTCTTATATAACTACTTCTGGGGCTACAATTTCTGTTGGCTGCTCTATGGCACTCCCTTCTCGGCCCTCATGAATTTGCGAGACTTGTGGTGTAGAGGAGGTACTTTTGGTGCGAGAAGTGAGTGAGATTTTCTTTTTATTTTCAACACCTATAGTTCTCCTATAAGCTGTTACTATTAAGCCTTCCTTTGTTCTCGATAAAGCTTTTTCCTTAGGGACTATACTATTCCCCACATTCATCAATAGATTTGTGATAAGTCCTCCAGAGGACAGGATCAACTTCTTCTTTTGATATTTTTCTTGACTCAGTTTCTCCGTCACAGTAGTGATTACTTCAAAAAGGTGAGATGACACATTGAACCAATAGCGATTCGCCATCAAGCACAATGCCTTGGCAAAAAGTGCCCTACTATGTTCCATGACCCGCGGGGTGAATAGTCTTATGAATTAACACGTTGAAGAAGTAAAGTGATAAACTTCTTGCTTCCAAGTCCTTTCGAAGGAAAAAGGATTTGTCCCGTGGACGTTTTCCTAATAACTCTGTTGCCATTTAGATAAAGTCAGGGAGGATATCTGATGGCATCCTCAAAATATTGACCTCTGGGTTATCTTGGGATAATTGTGGTCTTTCCAAGGGAGCATGCATTACCCTGGTGACCATTTCCTTTTTAATTTGGATCGGAAGTCCATCGATACTGGTGGAGAGGATTGGGGATGGTTCCTAACTACTTTTGGTCATATTTTTATAAAACAGTCTCACCAATCTAGGATAGACTGGTGTGACTCCTGGTTCTAAGAAATAATGTAGCCCGACATCCTTAAAATACTTGATGACTTCTCCACTCATTTCCAATTTTTCTAAAGACTCAACATCTACCGCATTTTCGACTTCCACAATATGGTGTTTCATTTAGGTAGGGAGCCGATCTGCTGTCATAGCAGCAGACGCTAACTTTTTACCTTTATCTAATTTCATGTGCCTTTTAGGGGAAGACACAGAGTCGGTCTCATGTGTGTCTTTGGAAGGTTCTCTGATAACTATCCCGAAAGACTTGGATTTTGTCTTGGGTGGGTCTGCTGCTTTTGATTTGGCCTTGAGGGCAGCAGACCATGGAATACTGTTAATGATTGGTGTGTTATCGGAACTATTACCTCCCTCTTCTTCTTCCTCTTCCCTTTGTCGCTTGCCCGTCTCATTAGCCATGCCACAACTCTTTTCTTTTCCTGCAAGAGTTAGTAAAAACATTATTAATTAACCATGAATTCCATGTATTGAATAAAAATTTCTTACAGAAACCCTTCCATTTGATCGTTAAAATCACCACCTTACCTCTTGATGATTGAAACCCTAATTTATAGATGTGAAATGAAATACACGCAGGATTCCCGAAATAAAATTGGGGAAGCAAGGGGTGTATATGAAAGTAAAATGATTGGGTTGAGTAAGAGAACGGTTAGGATGAAGAACCTTTTGAAGAAGAGATGGAAGGTAGGAGAGGAAAACTAGAGAGTTCGAAAATGGGACCGATGTATCCTTTCTTGAATATGTAGGCTCTATCTCAGTGACGACTTGCTGAACCGGTCATTACTTGGATTTTGACCTAGAATCGTCAATTAATTCTAGCTCTTAGCAATGATTAGTAAAAACACTCATATCAGTGAATCACAATCACTGCGCTTCACTGATAGACTTAATGAAGATAAATCGTAAATCCATACGATTGTTTGCTATAATATACAGTAGGTATGATATTACGATTCATCGTCTTTCAACGATTTGGGTCACAGCATGATACTTAGACTAAAAAGAAAAAGACATAGTGTAACATCCCTAAATTTTGGCCCCGCACCCCTGGACTAAGTGCGTGTGCCTGGGATGACACCTTGTGCGAGTATGCAACCTGGAGTCAAAATTATTGGAAAATAGAAGTTTATTAATGATAAAAACTAATTGATCTTGTTGGGTCGATGATTTGGGCCAACTATATGGGGCTGACTATTTGGGCCGACGGCTGGACCGACTTTGGGGCCTTAGTTGATATGAAAAAATGTGTGTATGTATGCTTTACACCGGAGCCAAAACAATCTTAAGTGGAAAAGATAATACACTAACTGTGTGTATGTACACTTTACACCGGAGCCAAAACAATCTTAAGTGGAAAAGATAATACACTAATTGTGTGTATGTGCTTCACACAAAAGGGTTAAGTGGATAGGAACTAACATCCAAAGGGTGTGTATGTGTTTTGCAAGGGAATCAAACCCTTTTAAGATAAAAGGCATAGCTTCCTTTAAAAGCTGGTAACTGGTTTTAAAGTTGAGGGATTTGAGTTCTAGAGAGGGAAAGAGAGAGAGAGAGAGCTTGGAGAAAGAAGAGAAAGAAAGAAGGTGAGCTGTGAATAAACTATGTGTGGTGTGCAAGGTTTAATCTGTGTGTGAGGTTATGGTTGAGGATTGAAGAGAATCCCCAAATTCAATCTTTGATGCCCTAGCTTGAGCGTGAGCTCGTGGAATCAGCAAAGTCGTTTGAAATCTTCTTCGACAAATTACTTCAAACGTTTCGATTGATCATGATAAGGTAAGATGCTAATGATTGTGTTAGTTTTGTAGGATTATGGTTGAGTTTAGATAGTAAGATCAAGATTTAGGAGAAAATTTGGTTTGGAATAATAAAAACCAAGTGATTGAAGAAATCTATCAAATTCGATCGATCGAAATTAGATTCGATCGATCGACTTGAGAAGGTGAAATACGATTTCTGAAGAAATTCGATTGATCAAAATGAAATTCGTTCGATCGAAATGAAACTCGATCGATCGAAATGAAACTCGATCGATCGAAATGAAACTCGATCGATCGAAATGAAACTTGATCGATCAAAATGAAATTCGATCGATCGAATTTGACTGTGCGTGCCAACACTGCTTCGGTATTTTGGCCGTAACTTTCTGTTTTGAATTATGATTGACATGATTCTTAAGACGTTGAAAAGAGGACAATAATATATAAAACTTTTATGATTTAACCATTTCGTGAATCCAAAATTTTAGAGGTCAAAGTTTGGCGGGAAGTTGCATCAAGTTCCAAGTGTTCGAATTTGACAGAGCTTGCCGACATTGCTTCGGTATTTTAGCCGTAACTTTCTACCATGAACTCAGAATCATATGATTCTTGAGATGTTGGAAAGAGGAGAACGATACCTATAACTTATATGAATTAATAATTATATGAATCAAAATTTTTAAAGATTAAAATTTAGGGTGAAGTGGGTCAAGTTCTATGTTAGCACGAACTTGCCCATTTTCACCTCGATTATGAAGAAACACTTAGATACGTAGGAATTGTTAGTAATTAAGGTAAACCCTTAATGAAATTTGAATATAATGTGAGGTAGGTTGAAAATCAAGAATACTTGTAAGGAAAAGTTGTATCGTTTTGCGTGTCTCATGAACAAGATAGGAGAAATTCACCATCTAATTGCATTTTTGATTTTATTTATAGATAATGTGATCTAAGCGAATATTTTATAACTGTTTTAGAAAATATGAAAGATTTGAAGTATGAATTTGTAATTGAATGCATGTGTGCATCCGTTTCGTTTATGTATCGATTTTTGTTCCGTTTATGTATCCGTTTGTGTTCCATTCCATTTCTGAATTTGTTTCTGTTTCCGCTTAGGAATTTGAATTGAGAACTATGTGAATCTAAAATCAAGTGGAAAAGAGGGGTTGAGCTCCCAGGGTTTTTACTTTGTTCCCGCTATGGGATGCTTTGACCAAATGATATGTTATATTCATGATATGTTCTAAATTCGATATATTTTGTTCCCCGCATACGGGATGCCTATGTGATTGTGCTTTGATTATACGAGATTTGTAAAGAGGGGTTGAGTCCCCTAGGTTACGACCTTATTTCCGCTATGGGATGCTTTGGCCTTCTGATATATATGTGTTTCTATTTCTCGCATACGGGAAGATTTGGTTATACTTTGTGTGCAAAGAGGGGTTGAGTCCTTGCAATTTTTACCCTGTTCCCGCTATGGGATGCTTTGGTCTTCTGCTACATATATGTTTTTGTTCTCCACTTACGGGATGATTCTGTTATACTTTGTGTGCAAAGCGGGTTCGAGTCCCCGAGGTTTTTACCTTGTTCCCGCTATGGGATGCTTTGGCTTTCAGATATGTATGTTCGATTCCTTGATATGTTCTCGTTTCTTATATGCTTCGAGTTGGTGATATGTTGCTCTGTTTTATTATGTTCGCATCATGATATGTCTCTGTTTCTAACATGTCTCTGTTTTAATATATTTTGCTTTTGATTTGCTTCTGTTTCCAGCTATGTTTTTTCTGATCTATGTTCGTGTCCGATATGTTTTTTTTCCGCTTCGCTTTGTTTTGAAAATGAAAATGTAATATTTGCAACTCTTTTTGATACGAAATTGTTTTGAAATTTTGTCATTGAATCTATGCATTTCACTGATAAGATGTGAATTGTGTTTGAATTTCTTCTCCTGTGCTTAGATGTTAGCTCACCCTGACTATATGTCACAGGTGTAGGTTTGAGGAGGGCCCAGACTACATATTAGATGAAAAGGAGCTTTCACATAAGGATTTGTACTATGTTCTGGGATCGTAGAATTAGTGTCTTGTGGATTTGGTGAGTTAAGGTTTGGTACATTAGTATTGTTGTACACCACTGTTGGTGATGGTTAGCCATCACTGGTATTTGTTTTGTTCTGTACATATTAGATTTTAGAACTGGAGATTTCTATTCATGCCATATGTTTTATCTGCTTTGATTTCCGCATGTGTGTGGATGTACCAAGTATTGTGTATCAGATTGTGATCTACGATCTGGCAGTCCGAGTTTTCCTAGTTGGATTTGGTTTAAGAAAGAAAAAATAAATATCTCAAAAAATTCAGGTTGGGAAAATCCGGGCTGTCACAGTTGGTATCAGAGCATAGGCGTTAGGTTTTATTGGGACTCGAACGCGATGGCATTAGATTCTGTCAGAACTTAGGAGGGATTCACAATCCCTATTCTGAATTCTTCTAGAGATTCAGAGCCATGTGTCTAAATGACTTTAGGTTTTGTCCGATCCTAGGCGTTAAGTCTCCCATGAGACTGAGAGCCCTAACTGTAGGTGCAAGAATATGGTAGTAGGTCCAGAGATGTGACATTAGGTTCTGTCAGGACATAGGCTGTGAAGTTTTGAAAGTTCTGTTTGAATATAATGATCGGCTATTAATTGAAACCTGTGTTTTATTGTAATAGATCATTATGTCTAGTAGAGGTAGAGGACGACCTAGAGGCGGTCGTGAGAGAAATTTGAGAAGTGGGGATGAGATCCCTACGGGTTCAAGTAGAGATCAGAGAAACCCTCCTAGCGAAGGAGATCAGAGGAATGAAACAACTAATGTGAACCATCAGCAACCACCACCATCACCTCCACCAGCATTATTGCCTTCATCATTTGTAGACTTTAGGAGATTGAGACCTTCTAGTTTTTATGAGCAGACAGACCCGCTAGAAGCGGAAGAATGGTTGAATCAAATTGAGAAACTTCTATAAAGACTTCAGAGGATAAGGTTGGATGAGCTTCCTTCTAGCTTGAGGGTGATGTCGATCTGTGGTGGAAATCGGTACTGAGGAAGAGAGAGGTTGAGAATCCTCACAGTTCATGGATTTGGGTGGAATTTGTTGAGGTGTTCAACAAAGAGTATTTCCCGAAGCAAGTGAGGAGTCAGATGAGGAAAGCCTCTGCAAATTTGGAGCAAGGGAGTATAATCGTAAGGGAGTACGAAACTGAATTTACTAGATTGTCAAGATTTGCTCCGGAGTTAGTGGCCACGGAATTGATGAAGGCCAGTAAGTTTGAAGAAGGCCTAAGGCCAAATGTTAAAGAGAGGATTTATGTTCTGGAGCTAGAAACATATAGTGAAGTAATTGGAAAAGCGATTATTGCTGAGAGAGACATAGAAGACATGTACAAGAGACAAGACCAGCAAAATATTGCAGGTCAAGGGAGATTGAGTTATTATGAGCCGGCATGTAGTGAACCGAGATTTTTGATGCCACCACCCAGTCAGGTTGCTTATTCAAGGCCGCCTGTGTCCCCACTTACAAGGCCTTTTCACCTTATGAACCCTACTACGACCGGAAAGCCAAGGAAAAAGATGTCACGCACCGTTTCATTCACATTGACTGAATCATGCGCGAAATGCGGGAAGCAACATAAGATAGAAGAGTGTAGATTAATATTGGGCACATGTTTTGGTTGTGGCCAGAAAGGACATCGAGTAAAGGATTGTCCCGAGGCTAAGAGGGGGTGAACAAGTTCAACAACTATTCAGAGACCCTCCCGACTTGCGAGTCAGCAGTGATACAAGGTATATTTCATTTTGAAATGTATAACATCAGTGAGATATTGTGAAAGTTAACTTATTATGAGACTACAAAACTTTAAATTTTGAGAAGTTGAGTGGAGTAATTTACTCGAACAACCGTCAAACCTTGTAATTAATGGAAATAGTTTTGTTGTGAATGATTTATATAAATCTGAATGGTTATGTACTTTGAATGGTTGTGAAGTACTAATTTATTTGTGGAAATGATCATAGATAAATAGTTGTGGAATGTGTGAATGATTCTTTTCTTGCTAGCATGGTTAAGCTCATTGTGGATATATTGATTGCAGGAATCATTATTTAACTAATTGTGGCTAATTTTGAGTTAGCTATAGATTTATAGTTTGAAATGGTTATAGTAAGTGGAATTGCTACCTTGCTATGGATGTGCTCTATATTTTGCACGGTGGATGAAATTAGTCAATCATTGTCGATGATTAATGATTTAGTTGTGAACTATGCCTGGATAAAGTAGTTGTGGATAAAATGTAATTCGTGTATGTATCGGTAAATTGTTGCAAGTAAAATCTTTGAATTCATAATTAACGTAATCTCGACGTACGGTCTATAGTGGATGATTTTGTTGTGTAGGAGTAGTGGTTTTAATGGAAATCATGAATATAGATCGTTTACTTGATTAATCCTGCGAATGACCTTCGCATAGGAAGAGTGTGGCTCCGCTGTGGATTTTTTCTTTTAATGTGGCTGTTTTGCCATCGGAAATGTATGGCTCTCATATGGTTGATGTATGGCATTTTGTGCATTTGGTGATTCTGAATCAGGTCGGATTCGCACGTTCCATCATAAGTTTTCGAGGATGAAAACTTTCTTAAGGAGGGGAGAATGTAACATCCCTAAATTTTAGCCCCGCAAGCACGGACTGAGTGTGCGTGCCTGGGACGACACCCTGCACGAGTATGCAACTTGGAGTCAAAACTATTGGAAAATAGAAGTTTATTAATGATAAAAACTAATTGATCTTGTTAGGCCGATGATTTGGGCCAACTATATGGGGCTGACTATTTGGGCCGATGGTTGGACCGACTTTGGGGCCTTAGTAGATGTGAAAAAACGTGTGCATGTACGCTTCACACCGGAGCCAAAACAGTCTTAAGTGGAAAAGATAATACACTAAGTGTGTGTATGTGCTTCACACAAAAGGGTTAAGTGGATAGGAACTAACATCCAAAGGGTGTGTATGTGTTTTGCAAGGGAATCAAACCCATTTAAGTTAAAGGGCATAGCTTCCTTTAGAAGCTGGTAACCGGTTTTAAAGTTGAGGGATTTGAGTTTTAGAGAGGGAAAGAGAGAGAGAGCTTAGATAGAGAAGAGAAAGGAAGAGAAAGGAAGAAGGTGAGCTGTGAATAAACTACATGTGGTGTGCAAGGTTTAATCTGTGCGTGAGGTTATGGTTGAGGATCGAAGAGAATCCCCAAATTCAATCTTTGATGCCCTAGCTTGAGCGTGAGCTCGTGGAATCGGCGAAGTCGTTTGAAACCCTCTTCGACAAATTACTTCAAACATTGCGATCAATCACGATAAGATAAGATGTGAATTATTGTGTTAGTTTTGTAGGATTATAGTTGAGTTTAGAAAGTAAGATAAAGATTTGGGAGAAAATTTAGTTTGGAATGATAAAAACCAAGTGGTTGAAGAAATCTGTCAAATTCGATCGGTCAATTTTGACTTGAGAAGGTGAAATAAGATTTTTCAAGAAATTTGATCGATCAAAATAAAGTTTGATTGATCGAAATAAAACTCGATTGATCGATCGAATTTGACTGTGTGCCAACACTGCTTTGGTATTTTGACCATAACATTCTTTCCCAAACTCCGATTGACATGATTCCTAAGGCGTTGGAAAGAGGACAACAATATATAAAATGTTTGCCATTTAACTATTTCGTGAATCCATAGTTTTAGAGGTCAAAATTTGGTGGGAAGTTGTATCAAGTTCCAAGTGTTCGAATTTGACAGAGCTTGCCGACACTGCTTCGGTATTTTAGCCGTAACTTTCTACCCCGAACTCAGAATCACATGATTCTTGAGGCGTTGGAAAGTGAAAAATGAGACCTATAACTTATATAAATTAATAATTATATGAATCAAAATTTTTAAAGATCAAAATTTAGGGTGAAGTTGGTCAAGTTCTATGTTAGCATGAACTTGTCCATTTCCACCTCAATTTTGAGGAAATACTTACATACATAGGAATTATTAGTAATTAAGGTAAAACCTTCATGAAATTTAAATATGATGTGATATAGGTTGAAAATCGAGAATGCTTGTAAGGGAAAGTTGCATCGTTTTCCGTGTCTCATGAACAAGGTAGGGGAAATTCACCATATAATTACATTTTTGATTTTATTCATAGATAATGTGATCTAAGCGAATGTTTTGTAACTGTTTTAGAAAATATGAAAGATTTGAAGTTTGAATTTATAATTGAACGCATGTGTGCGTCCGTTTCATTTATTTATCAGTTTTTATTCTGTTTATGTATCCGTTTGTGTTTCGTTTCGTTTCCGTTTGTGTTCCGTTCCGTTTCTGAATTCGTTTTTATTTTCACTTAAAAATTTAAATAGAGAACTATGTGAATCTAAAATCAAGTGGCAAAGAGGGGTTGAGCCCCCGGGGTGTTTAATTTGTTCCCACTATGGGATGCTTTGGCCTAATCATATGTTATGTTCATGATATGTTCTAACTTCGATATATTTTATTCCCCGCATATGGGTTGCCTATGTAATTGTGCTTTGGTTAGACGAGGTTTGCAAAGAGGGGTTGAGTCCTCGAGGTTATGACCTTATTCCCGCTATGGGATGCTTTGGCCTTTTGATATATATATGTTTCTGTTCCCCACATACGGGATGATTTGGTTATATTTTATATGCAAAGAGGGGTTGAGTCCCCGAGGTTTTTACCTTATTCCCGCTATGGGATGCTTTGGCCTTCTGCTACATATGTGTTTCTGTTCTCTCTTGCGGGATGATTCTACTATACTTTGTGTGGAAAGAGGGGTTGAGTCCCTGAGGTTTTTTCCTTGTTCCTGCTATGGGATGCTTTGGCTTTCGGATATGTATGTTCGATTCCTTGATACATTCTCGTTTCTTATATGCTTCGAGTTATGATATGTTGCTTCGTTTTGTTATGTTCTCATTATGATATGTCTCCGTTTCTAACATGTCTCTGTTTTGATATATTTTACTTCTAGTTTGCTTCTGTTTCCAGCTATGTTTTGTTTTGATCTATGTTCGTCTCTGATATGTTCTTTTTCCGCTTCGCTTTGTTTTGAAAATGAAAATATAATATTTGCAACTCTATTTGATACGAAATTGTTTTGAAATTCTGTCACTGAATCTATGCATTTCAATGATAAGATGTGAATTGTGTTTGAATTTCTTCTACTGAGCTTAGATGTTAGCTCACCCCGACTATATGTCACAGGTGTAGGTTTGAGGAGGGCCCAGACTACATACTAGAAGAAAAGGAGCTTTTGCATAAGGATTTATACTCTGTTCTGGGATCGTAAAATTAGTGCCTTATGGATTTGGTGAGTTAAGGTTTGGTACATTGGTACTATTGTACACCACTGTTGGTGATGGTTGGCTATCACTGGTGTTTGTTTTATTCTGTACATATTAGATTTTAGAATTAGAGATTTCTATTCATGCCATATATTTTATCTGCTTTGATTTCCACATGTGTGTGGATGTACCAAGTATTGTGTATCAGATTGTGATCTACGAACTGGCGGTCCGAGTTTTCCTAATTGGATTTGGTTTAAGAAAGAAAAATATATATATCTTGAGAAATTTAGGTTGGGAAAATCTAGGTTGTTACACATAGTTTACATAATTTACAGTTGATGCTATGGATGAGTCGGTAGCTCGACGATCCATGAGGTATCTAAATTTGATTTTGGGGAGCCAATGTCTCCCACAAGAGCACTTGTCCTCTAAGATTATTGACCGACTGCGTAGGCAATTGGCCACTCTCACTTCTTGCCACTTGGGAAGCTATCTGACCTATCTAGTTTTTCAGCTTTGTAATGGACTGGGTATGTGAATTGAGCACTTGAGAAAATTGAGCAAGCTGATATAAATCCTTCGAATGCTAGTGCGACTGTTGTTGCAAATTTCGCAGGATTTGAACAACTGTGGCATCAAGTCCAAATTTGGGCTGTGCAGCAGGCATTTGAGGTCTTTGGTGGAAAGCTTGAGTCTGGGAAAATCGAGGCTGTACAACTGATGGTGCTAGTTGCTCTCAGCTTGTGGAGCCATAGTTAAATCCAGGGTGTTTCCTCCATGCTGGATTATATGTATTTCTATAATCTCCCCTCTGAAAAGTCATTATTTGTTCACTTTCCACCACCTCTTGGTGGGATGGCACAACTGGGTTTTCAGTATACGATTGAGTCAGGCAATTAGAGTAGCTTGCTAAGGATCTATCCGGGGTGCTAGGTTTGGCAGTCATTAATGCTGTGATTTGTTGTTTGAAGACCAAAATTTTTACACTCATGTCATCCTCCTTCTTTACTTTAACCTTGCCGATATCGTAAATTCCATCTCTTGTGAGCAAGGTGTGGTGAGTGACATCTATATTAGATCTAAGTAGAGCCTATTTCTGCTTTGAGTAATTAGCCAGTTTCTCGAATAAATTTCAGGACTGCTGGCCATTCTGAGCCATAAATGCTCCTCCACTTACGACATCGACTGTAGACTGGTTAATCTCAGTCAACCGTTGGTAGAAGCTTTACACTATTGACCAATTTGGTACCTCGTGATGAGGACACTTCCGTAACAAATCTTTCATCTGTTCCCAGCTGTCATGAAATAATTCTCCTAGCTTTTGCTTGAAGTCTTGAATCGCTTGGCGAATTTGGTTAATTTTACCAATTGGAAAGTACTCGCCCAAGAACTTGGACTGCAGTTCCTCCCATGTGGTAATAATTCTGACAAGTAATGAAATTAACCATGCCTTCACCCTATCCTTGAGAGAGAATGGGAACAAACATAGTTTTACGACCTCTTTGTTGGCAGTCAATAATTACAACACTGTGCAAAGCTCTATGAAGTCCCTCAGATGCTGGTAGGGATCTTCTCAATCAAGCTCATAAAAGGTCGGTATAGATTGAAGTATATTGAGCTTGATTTCATAATTTTGACCCGCAGGCACCTCTGGTATAACTATACAAGAGGAATCGATCAAAGCTATTGGGCTGAAATGTGCTTGGATTGACAAATCGTTAGCCATAATTAATGATTCTCTTGTATGTATACGGTGTGATGCTAAATTATTCAAGAGGGTCCTTTCAATTTCTGGATCACGCTCGAAGAAGTCTAGGCTTCGAGATCGGGTGTGATGCATACAAAAAAGAAAAATTATATATTTATATTTTAAACTTTATTTAATTTTTATTTTAGAAGGCAGAGAGAGAGAACAAGTCTAAGCCTCGAGCTTCTCTGATAAGGGAAAGTTGAAACTCTGATTCGTCACTCCGAATAAACCCGCAAAAGATTTAAGAAGTGATCAAAGAAATTACAAATATAATAAAATATAAAAAGAGAGATAAATATTAGTTTTCTTAAATTAATATAAATATCCTGTCTCCGGCAACGGGGCCAAAAACTTGATCGCTACTTATATGTGTATCTAATTAAGTCTTAACCTATTGCAAGTGCACAATGGAAATTATAGAGCTAGTGTAGGATCGTTCCCGCGAAGACATATTTTTCTATATTAACTTAATTTTTTGAAAACTTATATTTATCTTTTATGTTCCTAAACTATTGGAGAAGTGTGAATAAAAGAATTATTTCTTAATCTAAATTACAGAAAATAAATCTTAAATCCTCTTTCCTCAGATTATGGTCATCAATCACAATCTTCAACTATTGGATATTTATAAATTTAAACAGTACCGTTACACCTTATATCAAGTTTTCTAGCATTGGTCGTCAATCAATATTAAAATCCTATAAATACAGATTTAATCTAATCAACAATCTCCTAAAACTTAGGCGTTAATCAAATTCTAGAAAACTGAAGATGAAAAAGTAAAAACCGTTACACTAATCTACAAACTTCAACCTGAGTCGTCAATTCAAATTAAAATTTGAAGATGTTTACAGAGCAGGAAATTGGAATAAAATAAATCTAAATTAGAAAGTAATAAAATTATATCTTTTACTCCTCAGCTGCAATCGCCAATTGCTTCTGAGAAACTACAGATATCTACTCTAATCTTTAGGTCCTAATTGCAATCGTCAATTACTCTTGAGAAACCTTTGATATCTAATCTATAAAGCAATAAAAATCTACTCTAAATTTGATTGAAAGAAAACCCAACCTCAGTTGTTTATTGATGCTGAGAATTCCTTCGATGATTATTCCTATACCAAGCCCTCTTATTTATAGATCATAAGGGTCGGTTTACAAACTACTAATTCTAATAAAAAAAATTACTAAAATAAAATTATCCTAATATAACTCTACTTCTAACTTTATCTTTCCTTGCTTTCATTCTGTTGATGTACTTATGGATTTCTCCTTTATTTCAGCAGCAGAGACCTTTAGGAGTCTTCTTTGTCAATCTCCTTAGATCCATGATTAACTAAATTTATTCTTTAAGATATCCTTTAACTTTATGCATGATGGTGTTCTTTCTCATGTGATCAACAACTTCGGAAGGTGTCTTCTCTTGAAAATCGTAAATCACGATTTTCTTCTTCCATTTATACTTTGTCTGGAAAATCATAAATCACGATTTTCTAACACAACTTCCTATTGAACGATTCTTTATTACGATTCATCGTTTCTCTTGTATTGTACTTTACTCTTGAGTGGCTTTCTTGTAAAATCGTAAATTACGATTTCTTTCCTTCTCAGTACTTTGTTCCGTAAAATTGTAAAACACGATTTTTCACCTTTTCAGTAGGTGATGACTCGTCTTTTGGTTCAATCATATTTTTATCGCTTTATGAGTTCATTTTGATGAATATTATTACTTTGCTCATCGACTCAATTACTAGTTGGGAGGAGTTACGATATGTATTTTTAAATGAATATTTCCCAACTTGTAAGACAAGTCAATTCCGAAAAATAATCATAGTATATTATCAAATCACGAAAGAGTCGTTTGCTGAATGCTGGAATCGCTTCAACGAGCTTCAGCTGAGTTGCCTTAATCATGGGGTTCCGTGCTGGGAATTGGTGCTCAGTTTCTATGAAGGTTTGAATGATCCCCGATAATGGATCGATGATACCTGTGGGTGTATGTTCCTCTCATTTATGGTAACAGATGCATGAGAATTTTTATGGACCTCTCAGTGTGGAATCGATGTCGCACCAGGCACCGAGTAAGACTGGAGTGGAGATATTAGGAAGTACACCTCCTAAGTGAGGAAGGTTGTACAACTTGAAATCTGGGATGACTTTTCTTCCAAAATTGTAGCTTTGGAAGATAAAACTCCAGTTCATGTCGGGTATAAAATCGCACCCAACATCATAAGAAGGTGAGATTCGTTGTCTTAACCAGAATCATGCCCAACGGGTTCCTGTGTATCCTGCTACCCCTATGCTCCCTATAGTGACCCTAGATCATCCGGTGACAACGTGTTCCTTCCAACGTTTGGATAATAATTATGGTTGTGTAAATATTTACAATCCAACCTGGAGGAACCACTCAAGTCTGTCCCGACAACACAATGGGATGCGGAGAAATAATCAGCCTTTCAGGCCAATGCATGCTCTGCCATTTATGGGACAACAACATCATTCGCCTCGCGGGAATGACTCTTGGGAGGAAGTTTTGCTACTGACAGTCTGGACCTGGCAGCAACAGAGTCAACACCACGAGAATTTATTCCGCACCCTCACGGATTCTTGAGCTGTTCTGGCTACTCAGATTGAGGAGCTAATTGCAGTTTTAAAAAGAGAGGAGGCTCGTTTGCCTACGTGACCGATTGATGTTTGAAAAGGCAAAGCTATGAATGGGGAGACTTCGTCTTCTTCTGAGTCGCCAATGCTTCGATGAGCGCTCTAACCTGGTTGAGCTACCGATGCATCTGTAACTCTTCTTGGGAGGCACCCAAGCAATTGTGAAATTACTTATTTTAAATTTTTAGTTGTGTGTCAGTGAAATCTGGTTTGAGAACTAGTTCTCTAACAGATTTTGACTGGTCAAAATGGAATTTCAATTGGTCAGTTTTGCTCAAAAACAAAGAAACACAATAGCAGCCAAAGTTGTTGCTGTGTTCTGACTGGTCGAAATGAGAGTTCGACCGATCGAATTGGGGAATCTCCGCTTCAAAACTGAAGCATATCTGGGGCAACCTTTTTCATCTAATTTTGTGACCGGTCTAATTAGTTTCGACCGGTCGAGTCTGTATGCATGGGGCTATTTAAAGCCCTTTAGACCGATCGAAATCTATTTTCAACCGGTCTTGCCCTAGTTTTCCCAACAGTTTTCTTCTTCCTTGAGCTTAGTGTCGTTTGAACTTTTGGCGCGTGACTCTTCACCTCCCAACCGTCCACCTTCCCCATTAAACACGACTCTTCATCTTCTCCACCACCTTCCATTATATAACCAACACCCGTTTCACCCATCTCTTCATCTTCAAAACCCTTTTTGGAAACCATCTTTTCACCATGGCTGATGAAACCAACTAGTTAGCAATCCGGCGGGCTATCACCCCCGTCTGTAGAGAGAGGCTAACACAATGCCAGAAACTGAGAAGGACATGTGGGAGGCTCTTCTCCTGTTTTTATTGGACGCCGAATTCCCAAATCTAGCGTCCCCTTCTTCGCCAACTTCACCTCTTCCCACTCTCAAATGCAATTACATCCGCCCACCATCTCCGCCTCCACCGCCGCCTTCCGCAGCATAACTCCTCTGTTGGATCTGGTTATCCTTCCTCCTCTATTGGATACAAGCTAAGGGTAACTCAGATCAGGAGAGCGATATATTTTTGAAGGCGTCCAACCACTTTTTGAAGACCATGGGATCATTGTGCCTTACCTTTCGGGTCGCTGCCACAGTTTGGACATGTCTAGCTTTTTCCTAGGTTTCTAATTTTTTTAAAATGAAGTCTGTAATCTATACCTTATAAATATATAAAGTTTTATTTTCTTATTCTTATTATTGCTTAATATTCCGTGGATGTGTGAATAGTACTATCGAACAGGTTTGGGGGTATTCATCGTACCTCTATGCACCTAGCTAATCTTGTTGTACTCTTTTTGACTTTCCTCTGATCTGTCATGGTAATTTAAATGCTGCATTTTGGCCTACGTTTGACCAGGCTACAATGCTATTGATTGACCACCTCACACTTCTTTACAATTTCCTTGTTGCTTGTAATATTTATAGTTTTGTGCAATGAGGACATAACACCACGTAGGTTGGGGGGTGTGTTTGTGCTGAATGTGTGGTTGTTACTACAAATTGTCGCATCATAAAATATGACCACTATTTTTTATGATACCTTATTTAGTTTTTAAAACCATCAAAATTTATTATTTTGCCGTAGTTTTCAAAATGTAATCACAGATGCATGTAAATTTTAAAATTTTCAATACCCATGCCATGTTAAAAGTATAGTTGTTTAGGATAATTAGTCCCAATGTGAACATTTAAGGACTAGTCGGAATTCTATGCTTAGAAAATTTTTACACCATTTGCCATGTTTTGATCCGGAAATCAATAGATTAGTTCAAATATGGGATTTTAGGATTCCAAGAATTGACTAAGCCCAGTGAGCTTTAGAACCTTTGTTCGTCATTCTAGAGGAGTGCTAAATAATCTTGGAGTATTGTTGAAATTAGTGCTTTAACTGTTTAATCTCATATGGTTACTTTGGTTTGTTGATTATGCATGGTTTATGCGATTGCAGTAGAACTTATTGTGTTTGAACCCAAAATAAATTAGCATCCTTACACCTATGAAAGGAAATGATCAAAGGCCATATATTGGCTCATTTGTGCCCAAAATGCCCCACCTTATACACTGTTACCTTTTTGCACCCCTTTTTTGAGCCTTGTTGATTTTTTTTTTTTTGTGCCTATTTATTTCTTGATTAAACTCTAAATTACTACACCCTATACCAATGATAGAATAAATAAGACCTCACCCTTCAATCTCTGAGAAATTAGAGGAGAGGAATGTGAGCAATAAAGTAAAAGAGAGTGTGGGGGAAGATGTTTGCAAGGAACTTATGGCAAAAAGAAGAAGTGGGAGAGAAAAAGAAAATAAAAAGAATAAAAATACAATGAAATATGAGGTGGTATCTAAAGAACAAGAAAGAATAAAAAGGAGAATGAGTTGAGAAGACAAAGAAACTCTGAAAAATCCGAAGAAGAAAGAAAAAAAAAAAATAGAAAATCAAATCTTTTCTGATTTCTCAGAGATATTTGAATCCCAACTTTCCCTTCTTTTTTAACCTTCACCTGAGCCCCACTACAACCTTGCAAAAAGACCTTTTTGATCCGATCTCGGGTGGTAAATGCCTTGTAGAGGGTGATAATGGAATAACTATGGTACATAGTATAACATGCATAAGAAACAAACATGTTTCTTCTATGAGGTTATTATTAAATTTCATTGATGCACTATCTTTCTGATGTCATGAGGGATCCTTTGAATTGTGTTGTAATTCTATCCCACATGTGAGTGAAATAGTAAACCATTCATCGAAGTTACTTTGTTGTGAGTGTATACCTAAAGGGAGGATTGAGTTGAGACTTTGAATCCGATGATTGCTGGTTTGGATTGATCCAAGGATAGAATGATTTAAGCATTGTCAGTTGCACACACAACACTTTAGGCATGGAGGAAAGATTGGTCCAAGAATTAGAGCATTGGATTGATCGGAATAAATAATAGTGGGACTGTCATGGTATTGGTATTTGAAAATAATAATTGTATGCTGACATGATTACAGGTTTTAATTTTTAAATGTATATATATTATATGAAAACCAATTTTGAAAATTCTTTTACCGATGGTTTGAAGCCATTTTGAGAGTTTGTGGGTGTCATCACTGAAAGCCCTCAGGAGGCACAACTCCTCCACTAGGGATCACCTAGGGGTTTAACGGCTTGTTGCATACGCTAAATGCAATCGTTCTCCCTATGAAAGTGGCTCTTTTATTTCTTAGATTAGTCTGTACATTATTAGAATAAATTGCTTTTGGGTTATAGTTTAAATGTTGTCTTTGCTCGAGGACTAGCAAAGTTGAGGTTTGGGGGTTTGATCGGACCCAAAAGTTATACAAATTATCCCCAATTCCTGGCTAGGTTAGACCTCACTTAACCACTAATATATGCTTTCAGTTCGTGTTGTGTTGCAACAGGTGAGGAAGTCAGTTAAATGCTAAAAAGGTCAAAAGAGCGAAGTTATGAAGAAACCCAAGCAAACGGCAAGGATCTAAGGAGGAGCTGATGAAGAAATGCGTCCAAAGGTCAAATGGACCGGTTGAAATTGCAAATTTGACCGGTCGAAACAGCGCAGTAGAGAAGGTCCCCCAGTTTAAGAGAAGCAAGCTTAATGGACCAGTTGAAGCATCACTTTCGACCGGTCAGAACCCCAAAAGGCCTAAAAAATACAAAGAGAGACCGGTCAGGACTCAGCCGACCGATCGAAACTAGAAGAACAGAACGAAGAAATCATAAGGGAATTAATTGACCGGTTGGAACCTGAATTGACCAGTCTATTAATTCATGAAGTTGAAACCTTTGCGGGTCGTCTTCTACTTGGAGAAGGAAAGTGAACTCGACCAGTCAGTTCTCCAAACTCGATTGGTCCCAATAGAGTTTTCGAGTGAAAATCAAGGTTGCACAGCTGTGAATTTCTTCTAGACGCCGAGTTCCTCTCCAAAAATCTCTTCTAAATAGTTGGATATACTCCAAATCGCATGGATTTCCTTCTAAACTCAGCGCCCTTGGAGGATTTTTAGGATCTAGAGAATCCTTGCTGTGTATATTTGTTCTAGGGCCTTGTAATATATAAATAAGGACCCTAGGGTTTACTTTTAGGGGATTCGCATGCCGGAATCTTTCTAGAGGGCTCTGACGTGAGTTTCCGTAGTATTAGGTTAGGATTAGTTCTGGAATGGAGGGAGATTGAATGTAATCATCGTCTAGGTCCTGCATCAGCGATGATGGAAACCTTTGGATCGATGCGCGTGTAGAAGCCTTGGGTTGGATCTCTTCTGTATTCTGGATAAGTATCTTAATGAATTTCTATTTTCTTTTTCTATTTGTGAATTTCATTATGGTACGATTGCATGTTCGAGGTTCTGACTAGATGGAGAACGCGATGGTAACGCTGCAATCTTATTTAGTTTAATTTAGTGGCCTTGTAGGGATTGGTTTAACCTAGATAGGATATTCACTAACGGACTAGGCCTTGTAGGGTAGTTTTGTTGGTTCGTGCAATAGTTCTTTAACGATTAGGTCCTTCTAACTCACGATTAGATTTACCTAAGCCACATACAAAGTGACTGAGCTTGTAGCTAGGAGCGGGGGTATCAGGGATTCACGATAGAGAGAAAATTAGGATTTATTAACTTAACTCATCAAAAATCCAAGAGGGATTCTAGTCCACTTTCTCTTTCCTTACTTCCAAAACTATTTAGATTTTCTTTCATTTATTAGGAAATCAATGTTACATAAGTTTTTGTAAAGCATGATTGAATAAGAGATAAATGATAAATCCCTGTGGTTTGACCCCCTTGTAGCTGCCCTAGTACATTCAAACTCGTACGCTTGCAAGGTTTTGAAATTAAAACGATCATTGAGCTAGGAGGTTTGAGATTGCAAAGTCATTCTTTCACACGGTGGATAAGATTTGGATGCAAAAGTCTACACATATCATTCTTTCAAAATTAAATATCAGTGTCAATAGTGTTATTATTGTGTAGATTTGATAATCAAATCACAGTTTATATGAATGAAATAGACTCTCTATCGAGTATAACGAAGGCGTGAAAGAGTTTATCAATCTAGCTATAGCCCGTGGAGCATCTGTTGATGAGAGGTTAAAGTGTCTATGCATTAACTGCAACAATATAGAGTATCATGGTAAGAACATAGCTGAAGATCATTTGATATGTGAGGGGATTATCCAGAATTACACTAGATGGTTTTATCATGGGGAGGAAATAACTCAGGCAAATTCTAAAAGGGATAATACTCTTGATAGAGGAGTCAATGTGCATCATATAGGTGATGACATAAGTCAAATGTTGCATGATGCATTTGGAGTTCGTATCCCAGAAGTGGCTTCGGATGGTGTGGCAAATGAAACTGATGATATACCAAATCACAATGTTGTTACATTCTATAGATTAGTCCATGCAGTTGAGCAAGCTCTCTATCAGGGATGTAAATCACACACAATATTATCTCTCCTTGTTAGGTTATGGCATATCAAATGCATCGGAGGATGGAGCAACAAGTCATTCACCATGTTATTAGACTTGTTAAGAGAGGTACTCCCTAAGAGATCAACGTTACATAAAAATTTTGCACAAGGTAAGAAGATTGTCTCGGACTTGGGACTCAATTACACTAAAGTTGATGCTTGCCTTAGTGATTGTATGTTGTATTGGAAAGAGTTTACCCTAAAAAATTAAGCGATGTTTGTGGAACTTCACGTTAGATGTCTCCAGAAGATCATTTAGAAGATGGCAAGAAGAAGAGTCCAACAAAGATTCTGCATCATTTCCCTCTAAAACAAAGATTACAAAGGTTGTACATTTAATCAAAAATTGCGTTAGACATGAGATGGCATGATGAAGGTCGCACCAAAGATCGGATGTTATGACATCCTGCAGATTCTCCAGCTTGGAAACATTTTGATCTCATCAATCCAACATTTGCAGCAGACTCTCGAAGTGTTAGACTTGGATTAGCGAGTGACAGATTCAATCCTTTCAGGACAATGAGTGTTTCACATAGCACGTGGCCTTTGATACTTATTTCATATAACTTGCTACCATGGTTGCGCACGAAGTAGTCAAATATGATCTTATTGATGCTTATACCAGGTCCATTTGGCCCTGGTAATGACATCGATGTATACATGAAGCCGTTGATAGAAGAGTTGAAAGAATTATGAGAATTTGGGGTGGAGACATATGATGCTTTTAGGAGAGAGATAAGCTTTGCTATGGACCATTAGTAACTTCCTAGAGTATGCCATGTTGTCAGGTTGGAGAACGAAGGGAATTTGACATGTCCTTTTTGCAATAAGGACACATGTAGCCTATGCCTGCGTAATGGTAGGAAGCAATGTAATTGGTGAGCCTTCTTGCTTGTATATGTGGACCTTCGGCTAACAAAATAATTTCTTCTGACAATGAACTTTTCAAATATTTTCGTACCCTTTGTACCTATTTTAAGTGCAAAAAAAGGTTTAAATACTTTCTAGAATTCCTATAATTAGGACTCTGTTAATAGATACAACAACACTAACTTATTTGGTTTCTAGAATTTCTACTGTACCATCAAAATATTTTTTTTGTCTATGGAATCTATAATCTGAAGGTAAGAATCTGCGATGCCTCATATAACATTGCTTCTAGATTCTTACCTTCAAATCATAATCTATGATATGAAGGTAGGAATCTACGATGCCCCATATAGCATTGCTTCCTACCATTACACATGTATAGGCTACATGTGTCCTTGTTGCATAAAGGACCTGCAACTTTCATTTTGTGCTCTAACCCGACAACATGGCATACCCTAGGAAATCACTAATGGTCCATAGCAAAGCTGCGTGCAGTTTAAATATCTTTCTCCTCGAAGCATCATTTGTCTCCACCCCAAAGTCTCATAATTCTTTCAACTCTTCTATCAACGGCTTCAAGTATACATCGATGTCATTGTTAGGGCCAGACGGACCTGGTATAAGCATCGATAAGATCATATTTGATTGCTTCATCCACAACCATGGTGGAAAGTTATATGGAATAAGTATCACATGCCACGTGCTATGTGAAATACTCGTTGTCCTGAAAGGATTGAATTTGTCACTCGCTAATTCAAGTCTAACACTTAGAGAGTTTGCGCAAATGTTGGATTAATGAGATAAAAATGTTTCCAAGCTGGAGAATCTGTAGGATGTCGTAACATCCCATCTTTGGTGCGACCTTCACAATGTCATTTCATGTCTGATGCATTTTTCGATGACATATACAGCCTTGTAATCTTAGTTTTAGAGGGAAATAACGCAGAATCTTTATTGGACTCTTTTTCTTGCCGTCTTTTAAATGATCTTCTAGAGACTCCCAACGTGAAGTTCCACAAACATCGAATAATTGTTTGTCGGCGAACTCTTTCCAATACAACATACAATCATTAGGACAAACATAAATTTTAGTGTAATTGAGTCCCAAGTCCGAGATAATATTTCTTGCCTTGTGAAAAAATTTTAGGTAACGTTGATCCCTGAGGGAGTACATCTCTTAACAAGTCCCGTAGCATGGTGAATGATTTGTTGCTCCATCCTCCGATGCATTTGATATGCCATAACCTAACAAGGAAATATAATATTGTGTGTGATTTACATTCTTGATAGAGAGGTTGCTCGATTGTATGGACTAATCTATAGAATGTAGCAACATTGTGATTTGGTATATCATCAGTTTCATTTTCCACACCATTCGAAGCTACTTATGAGATATGGACTCGAAATGCATCGTGCAACATTTGACTTATGTCATCACCCGTATGATGCTCATCGACTCCTCTATCGGCAGTATTATCCCTTGTAGAATTTTCCTGAGCTATTTCCTCCCCATGATAAAATTATCTGGTGTAGTTTTGGACAATCCCCTTGATAGTTTTAAAAGTAATACCCTTGAAAGCACACAAGTTCGAAGAATGAGGGTGAGTACAATGGATGTTGAGCCCACAGGGAAGCGTGAAATTTAGTTAACAGTAAAAGTGTAAAATGAACCTAAGGAAATACCAAAGGTGACATTTTTGTTACGATGAAGATTAACATCTACACAAACACAATCAAAGAGGTATAAATAAAGCTTATTCAAGGAAAACAATAAATAATCAAACAATGATGATAAGATGATCAAAGAGTCCGCTAACCCTAGATTTGCAATCTTTCTACTAACAACCTAAACATTTTAATGAAAAATTATCTACCCACCTTTTACTACAAGCAAAATGATTCGATAAAAATGTGATTATGATAATCGGCATACACTATCCTAACACTATGAGGCATTCAATCATGACATGAATCATGCGAAAGGTATAATATATCACAAGCACATAACCACAACAAGTAAAATCAATTGTATGACATTTTATATCTGTAATAACCCTAAAAAACTTGAAAACCGTGTAGTCAGATAATATTTGCGTGTGAATGTGGTGTGTGTGTGGTTTACAAGGGAACCCATGCAATTTAACACACTTAGGTGTGTATATGTTTCACACTAAGGGAGTTAGTGGATAGGTGTAACAAAAAATAAATATGTTTGTGCTTTGCAAGAAAGCAAACACACTTCCTATGTTAGGAGGGGGGTCTCACACGTGAGACCCATTTGTGGGTTTTGAGAGTTGCAAGCTTAGAGAGAAAGGAAGAAAGAAAGGGTTTGAGAGAAGAGAAAGGATTTTTCTTGAATCCTTATGTTAGATTCACTACATCGTAGTGAGGTTTGTGCAATGCATATGTGCGTGTAAAGGATCGCCTATGATTACATTGGTTAGAACGTGTACGAGGAGCTCAATGAGATCATTGTGGCTTTTGGAAACCCTTTTCTTAACGAGGAGGAAGGCGATCCAATCTATGAGTGAAATCGTCGTGATAAAGGTGAGAAATCGACACTAAATGTGTTTAAAGTTTTTTATTAAATATTTGATATAATGTGTATGTTGTATGGAGGAGTTTTAGTGAAGATCGAGTTGAGGAAAAACTTTGATTTGAAACATCTCTAGTTCTCGCGCGCACAAGCTCCCGAGCTCGTTTGCACGAGAAACCTTTAGAAGGTATAAGAAAGCCATGGGGCTTTGTAACTCGCTCACGCGAGGACTTAAATGATTTGAGGCTCGCTCACGCGAGGCCTTGCATGACCATCAGCAGCCGACCAAATTCCAGTCGGTCGTGCGAGAAAAGCTATGTTTTGGGCTTGCTCGCGAGAGAAATAGAGTCAGATTTGTTTTGATTGTTTTGATGTGAATTCTTTAGACATGTCTATCTTTAGGTTTTCTTATACATTCCTATGAGATATTTGGACACTTTGAATGTAGGATTGGAGTGTTGAGCTTGTGTGTGAGTTCTCAGGAAAGCGATGCGTGGAATGGGATAAGCGTGAATTGAGGTAGGGGAACTTCAACACAAATTTACATGTTTGACCTTGATTCATAGTTCTTTGATATGATTTTATGAAAAATGTTAAGTTTGACTGTATGTGGACTAGCGTTTAAATTCTTTGAAACTAGAACTGGAATTTTTTATTGTTTTGACAAAGTTAGAAAGATGTGAATTATTGATGCTCGGAAATGTTGATTAACACGACACTTGGACTTTGGACGTGAAACTTGCATTGAGAATCCTTTGGATTCTTTGACTGCATCTCTTGGAGCTGGTACGGCGGCATAATCCGTACATGCATTCATACATACGCTGCATATGTATCCCTTGGAAACATCATTTATCCCTTAGAAATCATGCATCCCTTAGACAAACATTGATAACTTGGACACCCTTGGATACATTGTGACACCCTTGGAAACATTGAGACACCCTTGGAAATGTTGAAACACCCTTGGATACATTGTGACAACCTTGGATACATTGTGGTAACTTTGGAAACCCTTGTACCCCTTTTCGGTTGAAAATTCGACATTGTTTGCAAATATGCTTGAAACTTGGACACCCTTGGATAATTTTGACTGTTTTAAAATATGCGTTTGCACCTACAGTTTGACGAAACTCTATTTTGAAAAGTATATGCTTTGAAAGTTCGTTTTGAAATGAAAGAAAATGATAAATGCTTTGAAAATTAGTTTTGAAAGATGGTTTTAAATTATGTCATTGAATCTATGATATCTTATGATAAAATGCAAATTGATATTGAATGTCCTCTACTGAGTTTAGTTGTTAGCTCACCCTGACTATACGTCACAGGCATATGTATAGGTATTGATCAAGACCTTGGCTGTAAGGAAGATTTAGACTACGTACCAGAAGAGAAGATCTTCTGCTTGAGGACTTGAAGAGTGCTAAGATTTCAGGATCGTAGATTGTGTTCCTTGTGGAGGGTGGTAAGTTAGAACTTGGTACTCTTTGTACTCGTATATACCTATTGTATACTACTTTTTGGTGATGGTTGGTCATCACCAATGATTTTTTTTAGTTACTATTCTTGTTGTATATTAGAATTGGAGTTTTCTTTTTATGTCATATGTTTGTACCAAGTATTTTTTGTATCAGATTGTGATCTACGATTTGGCGGTCCGTGTTTTCCCATTTGGCTTTGATGTAAAGTTTTTTTTAAAAAAAAAGTAATACCTCAGAATTTTAGGTTGGGAAAATCCAGGCTGTCAAAGTTTGTATCAGAGCTATGGCTTTAGAGATCTCTGACAAGACCTAGACTTAGACTAGGAGTTTAAGATTTTGTCAGAGTATAGGGACCGTCTGTTGATGAGACTTTTGTTATATTGTAATAGATCATTATGTTTTGTAGAGGTAGAGGTCGACCTAGAGGCGGTCGTAATAGAAATCTGAGGAGTGGGGATGAGATTCCTACGGGTTCTAGTAGAGATCAGAGAAACCCTCATGGTGAGAGAGATCAAGGGGAGGAGGCGGCTGCTAGGATGGCACAAGCAATGGAAGTTGTGGTTGGCTCCATGCCTCAACAGGCTACTGCCATGGCTCAACAGATGACACTACTGGCTTCCAATAATGTGAACCATCAGTAGCCACTACGACCACCTCCTCTAACACTATTGCCTTCATCATTTGTTGACTTTAAGAGATTGAGACCTCCTAGTTTCTATGGGCAGACGGATCCGCTTGAGGTGGAAAAATGATTAAATCAAATTGAGAAGCTTTTATAGAGACTTCAGAGCACTGATGATGAGAAGGTTGGCTGGGCTTTCTTCCAGCTTGAGGGTGACGCTGATCCGTAGTGGAAATCAGTATTGACGAAGAGAGGCTGAAAATCCTCACAGTCCATGGACTTGGGTGAAGTTTGTTGAGGTGTTCAACAAAGAATATTTTCCGAACCAAGTGAGGAATCAGATAAAGAAAGATTTTGCTAATTTGGAGCAAGGAAGTATGACCGTACGGGAGAATGGTACTGATTTTATGAGGTTATCGAGGTTCGCACCGAAACTAGTGGCCACTGAATTAATGATGGCTCGTAAATTTGAAGAAGGCCTGAGGCCAGATGTGCAAGATAGGATTTCGGTGTTCGAGCTAGAGACCTATCCTAAAGTGATGGGAAAGGCAATTGTGGCTGACAGAAATATAGATAATATGTATGAAAGGCGGGATCAGTAGAACAAGAATAAGGCAGATCAAGAGCAGTCAAGTACTTCTGAGCCGACAGACAAGAGACCAAAATTCTTGATGTTGGCACCACCTCAATCTACTCACACTGCTTATTCAAGACCGTCCATGTCCACTCCTGCGGTGCCCCTTCGCTTTACAAATCCCATGACAGCTGGGGCATCGCGAGTACAACAAACTTCCCACACTTCTCATCCGCAACGAGTGAGTCATGCTCTAGGAGCGGGAGACGACATACGACAAAGTGATGTAGGTGGGCTACAGGAGCTTTCTTCAATTGTGGCAGGATGGGGCATCATATACAGTACTGCCCGGAGCCGAAGAAGGATAGGATGACATTGGAATGAGAACCGATTGATATATGCAAGCGTCGCATATATCATGCTCTTGTGAGTTTCATCACGAAAACTGGTAGTCCTTTCATTTCGATCTATGCGCCGTGTTATTCGATCAGATTTTCAGCGTAGATATGTAAATTTGCAACTTGTGAACTTTGAAGTTTGTGTAATTGAGAACAATTGGGTCTTGGGAGACCTTCAACATCATTTTGTCGTGGGGGTCAATATATTTTAAAATTCAGTGTGTTGTTGTCGATCTTAAATTCAGCATGAAATTGTTTATGATATATGCGTGTGATTAGTACACATGAATGCATTGTGCCTACAAGACGTCAATGGGGGTTTGCATGGCTTAAATTGCTTTGTTGGGGGTATGGTCTCACTTGGGATGAGACTTTTTGTAAAGATGTGTTCCAGAGGATAGCTCAGTTAAAGGATTGGGTTCCTTTAGGGATGAATCTTCGACTCTCTTAGGTGTGTATAGAGCTTGTGTTATTACGCGACCTACGTGACACCCCTCAAATTTTGTGGACGAAAATTGGTTAGGAGGGAAGAATGTAACAACCCCAAAATTTTACGTATCAATCGTTTCATATCAAGATGTGAGTGTTCAGTTTGATGTGCATGATAAGACCTCATTACTTAGGTCAATTTTCGAGGATGAAAATTTAGACGGTGGGAAAAATGTAATAGCCCTAAAAATCTTGAAAATCGTGTAAGTTAGATAATATCTGTGTGTGAATGTGTTGTGTGTGGTTCACAAGGGAACCCATGCAATTTAACACACTTTTGTGTGTATGTGTTTCACACCAAGGGAGTTAGTGGATAGGTGTAACACAAAATAAATGTGTTTGTGCCTTGCAAGAAAGCAAACACACTTGCTATGTAAGGGGGGGGGGTCTCACTTGTGAGACCCATTTATAGGTTTTGAGAGTTGTAAGCTTAGAGAGAAAGGAAGAAAGAAAGGGTTTGAGAGAAGAGAAAGGAATTTTCTTGAATCCTTGTGTTAGATTCACTACATTGTAGTGAGGTTTGTGTGACGCATATGCGCGTGTAAAGGATCGCCTATGATTACATTGGCTAGGACATGTACGAGGAGCTCGGTGAGATCGGTGTGGGTTTTGGAAACCCTTTTCCTAATAACGAGGAAGACGATCTGATCTACGAGTGAATCGTCGTAATAAAGGTGAGAAATCAATACTAAATGTGTTTAAAGTTTATTATTAAATGCTTGATGTAATGTGTATGTTGTATGGAGGAGTTTTGGTGAAGATCAAGTTGAGGAAAAACTCGGATCTGAAACATCTCTGGTTCTCACGCGTACGAGCTCCCGAGCTCGCTCGCACGAGAGACCTTTAGAAGGTATAAGAAAGCCATGGGGCTTTGTAACTCACTCACGCGAGGACTTAAATGATTTGAGGCTTGCTCACGCGAGGCCTTGCATGACCATCAGCAGCCGACCAAATTCCAGTCGGTCGTGCGAGAAAAGCTATGTTTTGGGCTTGCTCGCGAGAGAAACAGAGTCAGATTTGTTTTGATTATTTTGATGTGAATTCTTTGGACATGTCTATCTTTAGGTTTTCTTATACATTCCTATGAGATATTTGGACACTTTGAATGTAGGATTGGAGTGTTGAGCTTGCGTGCGAGTTCTTAGGAAAGCGATGTGTGGAATGTGATAAGCGTGAATTGAGGTAGGGGAAATTCAACACAAATTTACATGTTTGACCTTGATTCATAGTTCTTTAATATGATTTCATGAAAAATGTTAAGTTTGGCCATATGTGGACTAGCGTTTAAATTCTTTGAAACTAGAACTAGAATTTTTTATTGTTTTGACGAAGTTAGAAAGATGTGAATTATTGATACTCGGAAATGTCGATTAACATGACACTTGGACTTTGGACATGACACTTGCATTCAGAATCCTTTGGATTCTTTGACTGCATCCCTTGGAGCTGGTACGGCGGCATACTCCGTACATGCATTCATACATACGCTGCATATGCATCCCTTGGAAACATCATTTATCCCTTAGAAATCATGCATCCCTTGGACAAACATTGATAACTTGGACACCCTTGGATACATTGTGACACCCTTGGAAATATTGAGACACCCTTGGAAATGTTGAAACTCCCTTGGATACATTGTGACAACTTTGGAAACCCTTGTACCCCTTTTCGGTTGCAAATTCGACATTGTTTACAAATATGCTTGAAACTTGGAGACCCTTGGATAATTTTAACTGTATTAAAATATGCGTTTGCACCTACAGTTTGATGAAACTCTGTTTTGAAAAGTATATGCTTTGAAAGTTCGTTTTGAAATGAAAGAAAATGATAAATGCTTTGAAAATCAATTTTGAAAGATGGTTTTAAATTCTGTCATTGAATCTATGATTTCTTATGATAAAATGGAAATTGATATTGAATGTCCTCTACTGAGCTTAGTTATTAGCTCACCCCGACTATACGTCACAGGCACAGGTATAGGTATTGATCGAGAACTTACCCATAAGGATGATTTAGATTACGTACCGGAAGAGAAGATCGTCTGGTTGAGGACTTAAAGAGTGCTAAGGTTTCAGGATCGTAGATTGTGTACCTTGTGAAGTGTGGTAACTTAGGACTTGGTACTCTTTGTACTCGTATATACTTATTGTATACCACTTTTTGGTGATGGTTGGTCATCACCGATGATTTGTTTTAGTTACTGTTATTGTTGTATGTTAGAACTGGAGTTTTCTTTTTATGCCATATGTTTGCACCAAGTATTTTCTGTATCAGATTGTAATCTACGCTCTGGAGGTCTGTATTTTTTCATTTAGTTTTGGTGTAAAGTTATAAAAAAAAAGTAATACCTTAGAATTTTAGGTTGAGAAAATCTGGGCTGTCACAATATCAGTCTACAAGATCGATCTAGGTAGAATAACTCTTTTATTATGGTCGATCTACAAGATCAACGACTATAAATGAGTATTCAAAGATAATGTAATAAACACAAACTAAAGCCGTACGATTCAATAATTATGACAAGAAATGATGGGATTGAAAATAAATTAATTACTCATCTAGGGGTCGCTTCCCCCTAGAACGAGGGATTTTAGCCGCTTATCCTCGATCCGTATGCAATACACGATTCCGAAGCATCAACACGTTCTTTAATTTATTAAATATTTGGATCTTTTAGGAAAAGATCCGGAACCTTACAAAACTTTGATTCCTAATTACAAAACTAATTAACATCAACTAAAACTAAACCTAAAAAAATGGAAAAAACTTGGAAAAATATTGAGAAATTTCGGCCAAGAGAGGTCCCCCAAGCCCTAAATATTGCTTTGTTTATATAGGGCGCGTGAGGACAAATTTCCTTTTACAGGTCAATCTATTGAACTTTAAAATTCAATTGATTGAATTTCAAAATTAAATCGATTGAATTTAAAATTTGAACTTGGCGGGCTCAAATTTGAATTTAAAGTCAATCGATTGATTCTTGGAAATCAATCGATTGAATTCAAATTCAAATTTGCGAGACAAACAGTTGTAAAAAATTCAATCGATTGAATTTTATAATTCAATCGATTGACTTTGACATGTGACATATTTAGTCCTTCTCCAACAATGTTTAGATCATTCGATTCTTTCATAGTTTTTGATGCTTCCGTTGGCTTCATGGTTCAATGCTTCCATGTTTTCCTTAATTATATTCATATATGCTTTTGCACGATCCAACGGTCAGGAACACCTGCAACCACTAAAACTATGTAATAGTCGTTAGACTGCCTTCATTGAATGGTTAAGTGTATATTTTAGGGTGTGAAATATAGTTTTATTTTGGCACCGATAACACCCCTAAACCTACACTTTGCTAGTCCTCGAGCAAAGAGAATGATAAATATGTAAAAAATGAACTACCAATCTGAGAAAATAAATGCCACTTTCGTAGGGAGCACGATTGCATTTAGCATATGCAATAAGCCTTTGAACCCCTAGGTGATCCCTAGTGGAGGAGTTGTGTCTCTTGAAGGTTTTTAGTGAAGATACCTACAAACTTCAAAGCCTTTAAATGCCAACAATTGTTTTCACAACCATCAATTGTTTACAACCTATGAAACTTTAATATCAAACACAACGCCATGCTAATCTTATCAAAGCCCATTCAAATTAATTCAATTCTTTGATCTTCCGATGATTCTTTCATTCATGCCTAGAGTGTTGTGTGTGCTTACCAATGTTAAAAATCTCCTGTCAGGGAACAAGCCCAAACAAAGAATCTTTGGATCCCATGTCTAGACTCAATTCTCAGTTTAGATATGCACTCAAAATGAAACCACTCTTATGAATGACTGACTTTTACACACATGTAAGAGGGAGTTACAATGCAAGTTAAATAGTCTCTCACGATCCAAGAAATACGGTGCATCAAAGAATAAAATAAATCTCATAATGAAAAGATGTTTGTATCCTAAGCATGTCATACCAAACACCATAGACAATGTACTCTCCCTCTCTATAAGGCATTTATCAACTGAGATTGGATCAAGGTCATTTTACAGGTTGTAATGGGGCTCGGGTAAAGGTTTGTGGAAGAAAGGAAAATTTGATTCAAATCTATCCGAGAAACTGGGAAAAGAAACACACTTGATTTTCTCATTTTCACTCTTTCAGTTTTAAAAATTTTTCAGAATTTTTCTCTCCTTTCTCAACTTTCTTTTCTTTCATCCCTTCTTTTTCTTTTTCTTTTCGACATCACCTCACACACACACACACACACACACATACATATATATATATATATATATATATATATATATATTATTTTTTTCATTTTTCTATCTCTTTCACACACATATATTTTTTTCTTTTTCTTTTTCTTTTCACCCTTTTCCATCAACATTTCTGCCCTATTCTCCCAATGGTCACCACTATCGCACTTCTCCACGTATTCTCCTTTCTTTTACTTTTTATCCTTCTTTTTCAATTTTTCAGAGATCGACGGGTAAAACTTAAATTTCAGCAATAGTGTCGGGGTATGATTAGAGTGGCTTAACAAGAAATATTTTAAGGCAATTTTTTTTTTAACAAAGCTCAAAAGGGGTGCTAAAAGGTAAATTAGTGTGAGGTGGGGCATTTTAGGTTCAAACGAGCCAAAGACGGCCTTCGATCATTTCCTCAAAAGGTGGTAACGATGCTTATTTGTTTTGAGTTCAAACGCAATGTGTTATAGTACGATGATATAACAATGCAACATAAACAAGCCAATGAAAAATGTATGAGATTTAAGTAAGTAAGCACGAATTCCAAAGATACTCCAAATTTATTTAAGCACTCGTTAAGGACGAGAAATCGGCTTTAAAAGCTCACGGGTTTTTAGTCTCTACTAGAATCCTAGGATTCAACGTTTTAGATTGATTCCTTGACTTCGAAATTTAAGCATGACAATGGTGTAAAACGTTCTAGATATGAACTGCAGAATCATATTTTGAATCTTCACATTGAAACTAATAATCATAGACAATTATAATCATATCATGGCATAGAACTTTTCACAAAAGATTCACGAGTCTCGATAATTAAAAATTCTGAACAACTCATTGAAATTCGAAAATAGGCCTCATTGTGCACAGTTGATCGATTGATTTTAAGAACTCAATCGATTGAATTTGCACCAGATTTTTTTTTCTTTTTTTTGAATAGCCATAAAAAAAATGTTCTACTCTATTTAAAAGGAGATAACCTGTTTAATCGAATGCATGGCGTTTTTCACCCCCAAACCTATGAGATGCAATGTCCTCATTGTTCAAAAGTTATAGAATTGGGCACCCCCAAACCTGATGAAAACTCATCACGACCATAAGTGTGCAATCGTGGACTTTTAACGATCCCGTTGCGACGATGTACACTCGTGAAAAATTTTGAGTCGCCACCCAGAGCTTTTGGTGTCCCGGGAAACCTAAAATCAATATTAAATACATCGAAGTGCTAAATATGACTCTGATTCACCGGTCTACGCCAAAGGCTCTTGGGTAGGGGCTTCGATTATCGATCAGGAAGGTGCTAGGAACCCGATCAAGCCGCTTAATGCAGTCTCTATTTATGGCTAAAACTAAAATAAAATAAAAGCAAAAAGATCCTTCCTCTTGCCTCAGGGCACCAAAATCCTATTTGTGCTCCTCCGTTCCTACCGAAATTTTGGCGGCGTAACGGCACAAATGCGAGGATAGAGGAAGAACAAAGAAGTAGAGGAGTAGAAGGGAGACCCGGAGCTCTCGGGCCCTTGTTGCACCACTGTGGATCCTTACATAGGCATGCTTCAGTGAGCTTTCAATGGCTTGTGTGGTTAGAACAAGGGTTCTAGCTCCTAGGGCTTAATAGCTAAGAGGCAGAGAAGGAAGGCTAGAGGGTAGCTCTCACCTAAACTAAGAGGTTTTCATGAAAGGTAAGGTCTAAAAGGGGTCTTGGGAATTCTGAAATTTGTATGCAAAAGGGGCACCAAAGGGGAGAAGGAGCTTCTTTCTTCATCTTCTCTCTTAGGAAAATTTTCAAGCCCTTTCAAAGGGAGGGGTACCTCTCTATTTATACAAAAAGGAGAGTTTAGGAGGGTGCTTAGAGGCTTAAGTTGGATTAGTAATTAGGTAATCAAGCATCTAAGGTTTTCTAGGATTTTTGAAGCTTAGAAAAGTGTGAAAGTAGCTCTAATGGTTGGATGATAGGGTAGTATTTCAAATCACTTGAGGGTTGTAAATAGGATAAGGAAGGGTGCAACAGAACAAGTGAAACACACCCAGGGCATCAAGATAGTCAACAAGTCAAACCCCATAGATAGAATTCGAACAAAAAACCTAGGGTTACTATAGCTAAGCCTGACGCAACTAATAGACACGCCAGACAAAGGTATAGTAAAATAATGTCAAAACAGTGCTTGGGAAGTTCCTTGCCTGCGGGGGGACCCACTTCTACTTGGCGCAACTATTAGTTGCGCTAGGCCACTTTTGGGGAGAAATGGCTTGGCGCTAGTATTACTTCCGCCAAGTACACAGTGGTATCTCGCAAAGTTCTTTCATGGTTCAAGGCAAGCCTCGCGAGGTTCCAATGTTGCCCATTTTGTGCCCAAGTTTCGGATCGCCGTAACTTTTGATGCGTAACTCGGATTGGGGCGATTCTTAGCTCATTGGAAAGCTGGAAACCTCTACTTTTTAATGGTATATGATTTAATTATAGTAGAAGATATCAACTAGTCCTGGTGCACCACTCTCTAACCATTACCCGAAAGGTTCGGGGAGGTTTTTAAGGGATCAGGTGTGATTCCTAAGGGTTTGGAGATGACCCCTAAGGCTTTGAAAAGGTTCCTAAGGTTATGAAACCTACCATCAGAAGCTCAGAAGTATGCCTCTCTCGAAGTATGTTTCGATCGGCCCTTAGGCCAAATTTGGGTGTCTACAGATGCCCCTTTTTAGTATCTGATCACTAATTATCGAATGCCAAAGACAAAAGACATCCGAAGAAGCCCACGACATTACTGACGAGTCCGCTGTATTCAAAATAAACCTTAAATATCAGGCGAGTAATATGGTGAGAAAATGAAAGCCCTATATATAAAAAAAAATGTCCGTTTCTCAAGGGTATCGGTCCCTAAGTGCTTAGCAATATTATTAGGCATAACTGAGATGGTGCGAGTTGCGAAAGCCCAATATGCTAGGAAAAATATCCGCTTCTCGAGATGATTAAAGTGGCTTGATGTTCAAGTTTCATTCTGAATCCAACAACTCCGTAAGTAAGAGGGTGATTGACCCATACTTGAAAATAGGCACGAAGTAAATACGCAAAGGTCCACAGTTTTCATCCAACCCTATGAGGCATTGACTGCCCCATTTGACCGGTCTTGTATTCCCCTACATGAAGCAGAGTTCGAGGTCTTTAGGCGAACCCAACGATCCCGAAATTGATATAGCATGACTACTCGAGTGGAACGAATAGATGTCGTAATGCTTTTTAGGAGTTTGTGCCGCTTTTGTTATTACTTTATGTAGAATTTTTTTGTTACTTTATGCGAAGATTTTAATGATTTTATGTGGATTCTTATGTAGGATTTTTTTTGTGTTTCTATGTGGATTTTTATATGGATTTTTATGATTTTATGTGATTTTTTTTGGACTTTTATGTTATGATTTTATGTGAATTGTTTTGATTTTTATGTTATGATTTTATGTGAACTTTTTGGATTTTTATGTAATGATTTTATGTGAATATTTTTTTTTTGGATTTTTATTTTATGATTTTATGTGATTTTTTTTTTGTATTTTTATGTTATGATTTCATGTGAATTTTTTGGATTTTTATATTATGATTTTATGTGTGATTGAGATTCTTGGAGGATGCTTATCGATCTCGATCCATTTATTCTAGCACAGCTTCCCGAGCAAGTCAAATAAGAGTTGATTTGCCATTTGGGGGTGTGTGCAACTACAGAATAACAAACCAAAAGAAAAAGGGGTCAGGCAAGGTGTGTACAAACCACCAAGCCAGAACCCAGCTCGAAAGTAGACTGGCGCAAACTTCTTAGCTTTTGGCGGCCCACGTTCTCAGGTAGTTCCTCCTTCAGATTGGTTCCCCGTAGCTTTGATTGACTTGTGATCTCTATTAATGGAAACCCTATTTCTTTTCACAGTTTGAGCAAGGAGGTGATTTTGATGATGTTGATGGGGCGGCGGCGAGTACTGCTGGTGCCTTAGGAGCTGGTCCTTCATCTGGAGCCCCTGGTGTTGGTGCCTCTGGTAGTTCGATTGTGGAGGTCCAGGGGACCTTCATTGCCTCGATGATGCTTTCCTTGGTGGTTTATGTAAGGCCGTAGAGGAGCAGGCACTCATATCTACAGAGGCCATCTGGGTTCCCCCTCCTAAGTTAGTTGCCAGGGCCACTTTTTTTTTTTTCTTTTTTAGAGATATGCCTGTATTTATACTTGTAGCCCCTATAGCTGATATCCTTCTTTTTCTTAATGCAGGACTATGAGTCATTCGTGAATCGGGTCGAATATTATCGTAACATTGTTGGTCTCCGGGATGTGGAAGTGGTGAGCATAATATTGACTACTCTTTCATTATTGCCTCGCCATTTCTTTCGACTGATCAGATTGGTTGTTGTCTTTCAACATGCCTATGAAAAGGAGGCATGCTTCCTGCTCAGCCGACTTTCTCAGGCATGGACTCGGGTTGGAGACATTCGGACCTATCAAAGCTCTTCACGTCGATAAAAGAAATCGAAGGGCACCACCAAGGATTAGGCTTAACTCTTGGTTTTGAACTTTAAACATTCTGGGACATATTCATTTTGGGATTTTGATCAATTTGTAATGGATGATGTGATGCTTTGTTCAATTTCCTTTGGATGGTTTTTCAGCTTCTTTGGAATATTAGTGCTTTTTTTCTTGTTATCGCATGCTCTGCTTCCCTTGTATTGTATCTGATTGCTTGCAGGATGGGTTTGATTTTGGCAAAAAGGAGGTCCTCCTAGGCTACCTGCTTTGTTCAATGTTTTATTCGCCTTTGATGTGGATTTTTCTTGCACAAATAAATGCTTATATAAGTTTGGGGCAATAAAATTTTTTGTTATGTGATCACAGGATGAAGCATAGGTGAACTGGCTAGGGGGGTCTAGCAAAGACCAAAAATTCCCCTTCAAAACCCCACATTTGCTCTAAAAGGGGGCCAGATTGGTCTGGCGCATGTATTACATGCGCTAGGCCAATTCCTGGACAAAATGTACTGGCGCATGTAATACATGTGCCAGGTGCTTCCTGGGGCAGTGGGCCCTTTTAAGCCCGAGAATGACCCTTTTTCCTTATCTTTTCATTTTGGCTTGACCTTTTCAGCTATTTTTTACTCTCCTTGCCTTCCCAAGGATGGGTCCAATGTCCTACATCGAATTTTTACATTTTTGAAAAATCCTTGTATGTCAATGGACTCGCTTCCATGGAGGACTCGGAACCAATTTACTCCTCTCTTTGGGCTTAGGGCCCAGTTTTTTCAAAAGTTGGCTTGGGTGCCTGAATGAGAGTGAGCTCATTGATTTAGATTAGCTTGGAGTCTTGCGCCTCTCGTCCTTCCTGGAGGTTTCTCCACAGTGGGACCTACTTCATGCAGCAACCTCCTTTTGGGATGTAAATGCACATGTGTTTCATTTTGGGAAGTGAGAACTATCACCCACACTTAAAGAGCTCTCCAATCTGTCAGGCTTGAAGCTCCATAGAGGCCTTGCAAGAGTTGTGCCGAAGCCGGGCTACGCTAAAGCCATCCACCTCACTCTAGGTTAGAAGAAATCCGAATATGAGAAAAGTCTCATTGGAGGGCCCACCAGGTGTTCGATAAAATTCCTAAGAGAACTTTTCGGTGACAAAAGTCTTTGAAAGTGCCAGTCCGGAATGTGTTCAATGTGAAGGCCTTTGCTCTAGGTCTAATTTCTGAAATCCTTTTCTTCACTGGGGGAGAGAGCTTCTCTCTTGCTCTCTGCGACGTTTTGAAAGAATTAGAGAGGGGCCGGTCAGTGATGCATTTGGTCTTAGCTGAACTCTATCGTTGCCTTGATGCTTTTGCTCTGAGCAAGGTGGGGTGCCTCAGGGGATGTCCGCTTCTGCTCTAGGTCTAGCTAGGAGAGCATCTTGCTATTTTGGGACTAGTGCCTCGCTTCTATATTGCTCGTGGTGAAGTGGTCCGATGCGTTTTGGGCAGGTGCCACATGCTTCCATAGGGAGATATTTTAGAGTTGAAGCTTTGGCTGACCGATGCAGAGCTGGTATGGAGACTTCCTTGGTTAGATTGAACCTTCCCAGTGGTTCGCTCTGGAGATCATGAGGGCATCACCCTCCTTGGATTGATTGGCAGTATCTTCTACTTCCCATTTCGGGTGCTGCACCAGTTCGGCTGCTCTCAGTAGGTGCCTTGCTGGACGAAACCCCCTTTATGTGATTTGTTCTTTTTCTCGGGGGTCCTCTGGGGACATGGATCGGATTGCTGCTCTCTGAGAACTACATTAGTCGACGCTTATGTGCGGCTCGGAGCAAGGGAGTTTAGTTCTGTCCTCCCCCGAGTACGAGGCCTGGCTATTATCCGAGCAGCCTACTGCTGATCATTTGGATCAAGTAGAGAGTGAAGATGTGGGAGGGCCTTGGCCGAAGAAGGAGTAGGAGTTTCGAGCCCGTATTAAGCTGCTAGTGGATAAGAAACCCATTCTGCATGAACATTCAGAAAAACAAAAGGTTAGAGCAGAAACGACAAAGGCTAGAGCTGATGTCACCGAGTGAGAGGTCCTCCGTCTGGGAGGAGCCTTGAATGACGCTCTTGGTGCTACTGACGCATCCCGAAAGTGGTGTAGGAGCCTTCACGGTCGCTGGATGATCGAGCAGGATGTACGGGAGGATACCCTACGTGTAGAGATTTGTGCGTTGAAGCACGAGTTGGGTCGTTGACTCCGTCCTGCACATACTTTTTCCATAGATCAAACTGGTGAAAGGGGCGTAAGAAACTCCTATTAGATACATCTTTTTGGTATACATATTTTCTTTATTATTATTTTTTATTATTTTTCTGCACTTTTGTAAATAGAAAGAAAGAAGCTAGATAGAAGCTAGACATCACATATTATCTTTTGGGATGTGGTGTCCGCCAGGTACAGACTTGTAATAAAAAAAAAAGGAAATCTATCTTTTTACAAGGATTTTATCTTCTCCATTTTATTTTTGTAAAATGATAAATTGGGGGTTTGTGCCAGCTATTCCTGTGGCGCACACAGTATGGGTGTGAAAATGGGAAAGGAAAATGTATTATCTTTTACAGAAGTGGCCTTTCGGTCAACGAGCCAATCATCCCGGAGTTGGGTGTGCACAGTGCTGGGAAGAGAAGATCATTAACTCTTTGTGTGGTTTTTTCTTTTTGTCTTTTTTTTTTTTTAATGTCTTAATTATTAGGGGGATGACGGGGCCTCTTTTGAGCATGGTCAAACCCCTCTTTCACGTGATTGGATTCGAGTGAAGTTAGCAACTTTTACCGACGTTGGAACATCTATCCCTTTGGATCAAATCGGCCTTCTCTCCTTACCCTGGGTCAAACATTTGACGGTGTGGCCATTTAAGACATTCTTTGTTGGGACCCTGATTTCAGTTAACATATGCGGCTCGGTCGAGAGTCGAGTGTACGAAAGGGTAACCAAGGGATTATTCTTATTATCTTTCAACCTTTTCTCCTTTTCAACATTCTTACTCACAACGCCCAAGGTGGGTTTTCGTCGTGGCCGTTGCTTCCCTCTTTTTACCCGTAGCGCCCTCTCGAGTTTTCACTACGTCCATGGACTTGCATTTTTACCCCTGGCGCCCTTTCGGGTTTTCACGTAGTTCGCACAAACTCGCTGTTTTTACCCGTGGCGCCCTTTCGAGTTTTCACCATGTCCATCTTGCTTTGAGCTTGTATATTCTTATTTTGTTTTTCTTTTTCTTTTATATATTATATTTTTTTCCTACTTCTCTTTGTTTTATATTTTTCGAAAGCCACGACATGGACATCGATTCCATCATAGCCGGCTGGATGGAATTCATTTGATCGTCTCACAGCTTGGCTCGTGCTAACTCAACGGATACTGTGACTGCTCGTGGACCTTTAAAGAAGGCTTTATTCAGGGATGTATCTTGGCCATGGGTAAGGATAGGATTTTTGAAGGTATCCTAGGTTTAAAAGGTTTCCTTCATACACTTCTTCCTTGGGGGAATTTTGTCTGTACATGCCCCACTTTTCCTTTTCTATTTTTTCTTTTCTTTTTAGACATCCTCTTTTTGGGATTTTACTTTTCTGATTTTTTTTTGGGATTTGATAGTAACTCTTTTTCTCCTTATTTTTTGGTATATACACTTTCACATTTTTCTTTTGGGAGTGGTTATGAAGGAAAGGCTCATGGCTCAAAATGTGTAGCAAAGGATGTCATTGCTTAGGGATGCTTTTGGCTACTTGGCTTTGAAATGATGTCCTCTTTTACTGGGCCCTTAAGCAGTCATGCAACCATCTTGTCAATAATTACCTTGCCGCGGAGACTTAGGAGTAGAATCATCGGACGTATCCAGCGTTGATGGGCTCAGGAAAGTGATCTCCGTCCATAGTGGCGAGGCGGATGACATACCCCAAGGGCACTTCTCGAATGACGTAAGGCCCTTCCCAATTAGGCTTGAATTTTCCTCTCGGGTTGGTGTGGAGGGATGGGAAGATCTTCTTGAGAACCGTGTCTCCTTCCTTCAGATCTAGACCACGAACATGTTTGTTGTAAGCATGTGCGATTCGCCTTTGATAGACTTGGGTATGACACAAAGCCAGTAGCCTTTACTTGTCCAGCAGGTTCAACTACTCAAAGCGGGATCTCTCTTTCAGTATACGGAGCGAGGGCACCTCCACCTCTAACAGTAAGACGACCTCAGTTCAATACTCAAGTGAGAATGGTGTTAACCCTGTAGTGGTACGGATCGATGTTCTGTAGGCCCATAATGCAAACAACAACAAATCGCACCAATCTCGATAGGTGATGACCATCTTCTTGAGGATGCGAATGACAGTTTTGTTAGCAGCTTCTACGACACAATTGGTTTTTGGCCAATAAGGTGATCAGCTGTGGTGCTTGATTTTATACTGTTCACAAAAGGCCTTGATGCGCTTATTCGTTAAGTTTGTGCCGTTATCGGTGATGATGTCCTTGGGCATGCCAAACCGACACACAATGGTGCTTTTGATGAATTTCTCGACATGCCCGATCGTGATGTTTGTATATGACGCTACCTCTACCCATTTGGTGAAGTACTCGATGGTGATGAGGATAAACTAATGCCCGTTTAAGGCTTTCGGATTAATCATTTTGACGACGTCGAGGCCCCAGGTGGCGAAGGGCCAAGGAGTGGTCATGCAATGTAGATTGATGGCTAGAGCGTGTATCAGATTAGGGTGTTCTTGGCATTTGTAGCATTTCTGAACATGCCTGCAGTAATCAGATTCCATAGTGGTCCAAAAGTATCCTTGTCATAGGATTTTCTTAGCAAGTATATGACCATTGACGTGGGCACCGCATACTCCCTTGTGGATCTCCTTCATGAGGTTGACTACTTCATCCTCTGTAAGGCACCTGAGCAAAACATTATTGAAAGATTGTTTGTAAAGGCAATCGTCACAGATGACGTAGCCTGTCACTATATGTTGAATGGTCTGTCGGTCCATCTTGGACATATCCTCAGGGAAAGTACGTCTCTCGAGGAAATTCTTGATATCTATGAACGAAGGTGGCTTGTTATTTGACTTTGTAGGTTCCTCAATCTGGAGGCAGAAGGCTGGCTCATTCCTCTATTCGATGATGATTGGCTTCATCTCGACACCATAGGGGATCTCTATCATTGATGCCAAAGTTGCTAATGCATCGGTGAAGCGATTCCTTATCTATGGGATATAGGAGAACATGACATCCTCGAAGCATGCTACCAGATCCTTGAGGTGCTTGTGGTAAGGGATCCATTTCTCATCCTTTGTCTTCCAATCTCCATTTGTCTGGCATATGATTAGCTGCAAATCACCAAATACCCTGAGGTGAGTGACCTTCAGGTCCAGTGCTGCCTGCAGTTCTGCTGCACAGGCTTCATATTCAACCATGTTATTTGTGCATGGGAAGTTGAGCTTGATAGAAACTGGTACGTACGACCCTTTCGGCGAAATAAGAATCGCACCAACTCCCTGACCATCAGCATTCGCTGCCCCATCAAAATACATTACTCAGGATTCCTCTACTTCTTTTGTATCGTCCTCCATCATGAATAGGATGTCCTCATCAGGGAGTTCGGTTCTCAAGGGCTCATAGTCTGTCAATGGATTGTCGGCAAGATGATCTGCGAGTGCTTGCCCTTCGATTGACTTTTGGGTGACATAGGTGATGTCAAATTCTGATAAGAGGAGCTGCCAGCATGTAGTTCACCCAGTAAGAGCTGGCTTTTCAAACAGGTACTTCAACGGATCCATGCGTGCTAAGAGTAGAACGGCCTGAGATAGCAAGTAGTGGCAAAGCGTCTGTGTAGTCCCTACGAGAGCCAGGCATGCTTTCTCCAGATGAGAATAGCGCGTCTCGTAGTCAGTAAATTTTTTATTGAGGTAATAGATGGCCCGTTCCCTTCTTTCTGTCTCATCATGCTACCCTAGGACACATTCCATCAAGACTTCCATCGTGGTGAGATACATCAAGAGTGGTCTCCCTGGCTCGGGTGGTACTAAAACTGGTGGGTTGATAAGATAACCCTTGATCTTATCGAAAGTGTCCTGACAACAGTCATTCCATTAAACGGGAGAGTCCTTTCTTAGTAACTTGAAGATCGGCGTGTAGATAGGAGTGAGTTGTGCGATGAACCAGCCAATATACTGTATCCTGCCCAAGAACCCTCTGACCTCTTTCTCGGTAAAAGGTGGTGGCATTTCTGTGATAGCTTTCACTTTGACTGGGTCAACCTCGATAACTCTTTTGCTAACGATGAAGCCCAATAGTTTCCTTGACATAGCGCCGAATGCACATTTTTGAGGATTTAGCCGCAACCTATATTTTCTCAGCCTCTCAAATAGCTTCTGGAGATTTATCAGATGATCACTTCTCTCCGATGACTTGGCGATCATTTCATCGACGTATACCTTGATTTCTCGATGCATCATGTCGTGAAACAACACAGTCATGGCTCTTTGGTATGTTGCACCGACATTCTTCAACACAAATGGCATAACCCTATAGCAGAAAGTTCCCTAGAGAGTGATGAACGCTGTCTTCTCTCGGTCTGCCTTTGCCATCTTGATTTGATTATATCAGGACAATCCATCCATGAATGAAAGCATCCCGTGCCTAGCAGTGTTATCAACCAAGATGTCAATGTGCGGTAATGGGAATTCATCCTTTGGGCTCGCTTTATTCAAGTATCTGAAATCAACGCACGTATGGACCTTTCCATCGTTCTTCGGCACTGGAACGATATTGGCTAGCCACTGGGGGTATTTGGAGACCTTGAGGAATCCTGCGTCATATTGCTTGATGACATCGTCCTTGACTTTCAGCATCCACTCGGGTCGGAGTCATCTCAACTTCTGCTTGACCGGCTTGATATCAAGGTAGAGTAGCAACTCATGCTCGTCCAAATCAGTGTCCAAATTAGGCATGTCCTCGTATGACCGTGCCTAGATTGACATCCTTGATTTCTTCAACAATAAGAGTAGGACCGTGCTCAAAGTCGGCAAACCGTTCAAGGAGTTCCTTGGTAAGATCCTCAGTAGGGATCTCCTCGTCCATACTTGTGACTCCTACCTCTTCTTGTATTTCTCTAGGAAAGGGGTCAACTTCATGTGAGATGGGATTTTTAATTAAGGCATCTTTTTCTCTGATTTTATTCAAAATATTAAAGGACAATATTGTTGGGTTTTGTATTTTATCTATGTTTTTGAGATTTTTATTTTCTTCATAAATGTGCTCTTGGCAAAGCGAGCCCCTATATATAGATGGTATTGCCTGCCAAGGGCTCATCTTACTTTTTATAGGTTTTTTTTTTTTTGAAAAATCGGTGCCAAATTTCAGGCCACCTGTCCCTTCTAGAGTTTGGGGCATAGATGCCCAATTGCGTACCTGAGATGCCACTCCTTTACCTGTTTGGATTTGGATGGAGGGTGCTGACTGATATGGCTCTTTGGAGTCAGCCTCCATCATGTTAATCTTAGGTTCGTCTAAGATTCTTTCCTCAAACGTCAACATAGTCCTGTGATGGTTTACCACAAGGAGAGATTGTACAGGTATGGAACATCGTTCCTCAAGGAGAGACAATGCGGCCAGGTCTATTTCCAGGCTGGGAAGGATAATCTAGGGATTGGTGGGGTGAACAGGTGCCGTGGGTTTACGTGGTGTTAATTAAGTTACCCCATTCCAATCGATTTTCACAACCCCGATGCTCACAAATGAATCTCTGATGTGAGGCCTGGGACAGGGCTTCTCCTCTAGGTTTATCCCCTTAGCTCTTACGGCTGCCGTGGCACGGGCTCTCTCCTTAGCCTCTCGGATTTCTTCATCTGTGGGCTTGTAACCTAGCCCAAATTTGACCTGCTGGCCTCCCTTGGCCTTGACCGGTTCTCTCCTGCCATACAGTCGGGGCCCTAGTCCTTTACCTTTTTGATAGTCCCATTTATGGAGCATGGCCGCTGCCGCTACCATACCACCTTTGGTTCTTAAAGTGATGCTTTCTAGGGGATCTGGAACTACAGTCGATACCTCGTATTCGAAATTATGGAGGTCAATATCTTTAGCCGTGTGTGGCACATCCAACACTTTAGGGTTCTCAATGCTGTGGGTGGCCTTTTCCTTCTCATAGTATCTTTCACCTATGATGGTGATAATTTTCTTCCCAGACACGAACATAAGCTTTTGGTGCAACGTCGATAGTATCGCTCCAACTTCGTGTAACCATGGGCGCCCTAGTAACAAATTAAAAGAGGACTTGATATCTATTACTTGAAATGATATGGAGAAGGTCATTGGCCTAATCACCAGTTCAAGGTCAACTTCTCCTATTATCTCCCTTCTCGTGTTATCAAAACCTCTGGCACTAGTTCTTGTAGGTCTCAACATGCACGGATCTACTCCCATCTTTGTAGCTGTTCTCAGGGGGTGTACATTCAGAGCAGACCCGTTATCAATTAATACCAAGGGAATTATCATGTTTCCAAATTCCAGTGATATTGAGGGATTTTGAGTGACTATTTTCCTCCTCCGATAAATCGGCATCTAAAAATAAAATGGCATTGGGAGCCATCACCTGCCCAATTATCTGCTTGACTTCATTTAGGCTCACCTGAAGAGACACATGTGCGCTCTTTAACACCCCCATTAAGGCTTAAAAATGAAGTGGGGATGCCATCAATAGGTCCCAAACTGTGATGTGGGCTGGCATCCTTTTCAACTGGGTCTCCTGTATGTGTTCTTTACTCATTTTCTCAAACGGGCTCACAGCACTATCTTTCTTCCTCTCTGATTGGGCTTGTGCTGCTGTTGGTGCCTCTGACTACTTAGAGATCTTCTCGAATCTGGTAACAAAGTCCACTGCCTCTTCTCTGTTACTGCCGGTGTTGATGTCTGTCTGCTAATAACTGAGAGGGACGTGATGAGGATTGTAGATTGGTCCCGAGATCTGAAATGGAGTGGTTGTTGGTATCTGATGCGGTTGTACTGATGGCTCAGGAAGGGTAGGTGATACTTGGCTAATCTTCGACAGAGATGGGTGGGTGGAGAAAATGGGCCAACTGGGGGTGGCGAGGTTTGTGGATGGTTGCACCGGGGGTAATGGGGTATGGGTGGACCACTGATAATTGATAGGTGGTGGTGGGATATGGGGGACATGATGGGTTATTAGGTAATTAATGGGAGTGGCAGTGTACGGTTGATAGGCATTAATTTGTACGTAATTGACAAGAGTGGGTAATGGGAAATAAGCCCTAAGATTTAAGGGTACTATTTGTAGTGCGGGGTTGGGAAAGTAATCTACCAAATTCAAGGTTTCAATCACCCCAATACTTCCTTCTTCTTGATCTCCTTGCCTTAGTGCTACAAAACTTTCTTGGTCACTAATGTAACCCGACGGATCAAATTCAAATTCCTCATCATCCTCTTTGATCATACAAATAATGGGTCTCGGACCTGCCCCACCGGGAGGGTGTGGGGGCAGCGGTGCTTGATGTATATTTGTGTGCTGGTTCACTTGGGAAGGTGTAGGTGGAATAATTTTTTTGGCCTCAATTAAATCCTGTATTGCGTGCTTCAATGGAAAGCAGTGATTAGTTGGGTGACCCAAACCATGATGAAAGTTGGAATTAGTCTTGGGGTCATAGTTCCTCGAGATGGGATTTGGAGGAGATCATGGTTGGAGGGTTATGACTAATCCGTTTTCTATTAATAAAGGCAAAAGTACGTTCAGTGATTGCCCTAAGGGCGTAAAAACTTGATCATAGCGGGCCCTTCTTTGCTTTGGAGTAATCTGTGCTCCCTGCCCATTCTCAGTTCTTTGCATCCGCTAGCTTCTAACTGAAGTTGGCTAGGCGGCTTTGAATTGGAATGGGATTATATTAGTGTTGGGTTGAGTGTTAGCAATATTCTAAACATCGGCTCCTACACTTTTCTCATTTCTCTGCTTAGAAAACCTTCTGACCTCACTGGCTCCGTCAGGTACGTTCTTGCTTAGACGACCTTCCCTGATAGCATCCTCGCAATGATTGGCATTTCTCACCAAATCAGCAAAGCAGGACTCCTGTTGGTAAACAAGAAAGTTTGAGATCACTGGCAAAGTATTCTTTAAAATCATCTCAATTTGTTCGTCATCAGATATTCTATTTCTCACCGTAGCTGGCAGTGCTCTCCAACGCCCTAAGTAATTGCTAAAGGTTTCGTTATGGTTCTGCTTGAATTGGGCCAAGTCTGACTTGCGAGGTTCAATGTCTATATTATAGACATATTGCTCTTGGAAAAAATGAATAAGATCTTTCTATGTCCTTATCATAGATGGTTCTAGGGACGTGGACCACCTTAAAGTCGGACCATTTAAACTTTTTTGAAAGACCTTTATCAGTAGTCTTTCTTCTCTCCCATACTGGCACATGTCCCCACAATAAGACTTGAGGTGTGCAATGGGATTGCCAGTGCTGTTGTATTTATAAAAAATTGGCATTTAAAATTTTAGGCGTAGGGGGACCTCAGCAAATAAACACAAGTCTGAGAAGTTCGTGGCATGGATTTCGGCTCCACCCATCTTCAACAACTATTTCTGGATTTTGTCTAGCTGCTCTTTCAACTGCTTTGACTCCTTAGACAGGGGGGTTACCCTTTCAACAATCGGTCTTGATTCACTCTGTGCTACCAGGGGATTGGTTATTATGGATGGAGGATTAATGTTGGCTAATGCCCTGACATAAGCCCCACTATTCCTGTTCTCGTCCTCTTCATACTGTTGGTCTGCATAGGGTGTAGTGAGGGCAAGATTCTCTTGTTGTTGCATGGACTGAATGGGGGTCGGATGAGACCATTGAATGTGAGGGAAATTTTATGGAGTGATGGGATGTGTGGAAGTTAGATTTTGGGGTGGGGCGTGATGGGGCCATTGGGTATGGGGAAAAGCTTTAAGATGGCTTTGGGGTGTAGGGGCATGGGTAAATTGGGGTTGATGCAAGGCATGGGCTTGAACTGGGTATGAGGGTTGTGGGTGAGTGAAATTTTGGAGGAATTGTGAAGGGTATGGGTGCGAGGATCCAAGGTTTGGGCCTTGCTGGGCTTGGGTGTAGGGTAAAGAGCTCTGATGGGTTTGGGCCATAAAGCCTAGGGAAGGTTGGGCCATGAAGCTTTGGGAGGGCTGGCCCATGAGGCTTTGGGCATGTTGGGTCTGGCCCATTGGGCCTTGGTGGGTTTGGCCCATTGGGCCTTGCAATATATAGGTCATGGGCCCCTGATGGGTCTGGGTGATGGGGTTTGGGCCATTGGACCTTGAAGGTTTTGGGTAATGGGGGTTTGGATGGTATGGATCATGGGGGGTTGATGGGGATCATGGGGGAATGAGGCACGGAGGCTTGATAGTGTATATGAGGGGTTCATGGATGTGTGGTGTGGATGAGAGGGGGTTGTTTTAGAAGGCCTTCCAACTGGTGTAGGCCCGAACCATATCCTCCATCATGGCCATTGGAGAGGGATCGGATGGAGATGGTGCATTTGAGGGTATTTGGGTTGTGGATGAAGTGGAGGTGTGGGGAAAATTGGGCATGACCTGGGTAAATGAGGGGATATGGGGTGGGTTGGAGAAATTAGGTGGGGCATTGGGGAATGTTGGTGGATTCGGTATATATTGGGATGATGAGGGATGAGGTATGGATGTGGGGGATGAGAGAGAAAAGCTGGTCATGGCCCCAGTAAAAATGGGCATGACCTGGGTAGATGGAGGGATGTATGGGGGGTTGGAAAAATTGGATGCGGCATGGGTAGTGCGGGTGGATTGGGTATGTGTTGGGAAAATGGGAAATGGGGTATGGTAGATGTGAATGGGAAATGTGGTTGATTTAGCATGGATATGGGGGGGAATGGACATGGTTTGGGAAAATGATGGAGAATAGGGTGTTGGATTTTGAGTGTTTTGAGAGGTGGCGGATGGGAAGATTAGTGCACCGAAAGGCCCAATGACAGTGAATGGGGATTGGGTAAGTGGGATGGATGTGAAAACTTCTTCCACGTGGGAATGAGTTGGGGAATGCGGCGGGGATGAGTTGGGATCGGCGTAGGCCGGGTCCACTGCCCATGACATGGCTCGATATCGGGTAGGGTACGGGTGCCTCGGGTGGGGCCCGTAAAGTTTCCTCCTTCTTTCCCTACGGGATGATGGAGGGTAAGGTGATGTCGTTGTGCCGACACCACAAATCTCCTATTTTGGGTTTTTTTATTATTAATAATTTTTTTTTTCAAATTTTTTGTAAATAAAATAATTTAAGGATTCCGGGGCCTTTGAATTCCCGTCTCAGGTGGCTTTCGTACCCTAAATAAGTCCTGGGATAAGACCCTGATGCGCTTCGGAAGAATTAAAGGGAGGCCCTTTGATCTATTGAAGGCACGAAAATAGATGCAAATAACCCAATCTCCTAGAGCGGGTAAAAAAGAAGTCACATTCCTTTGACCGACGAGGGCGTATTGGGTGTCGGATAATGCGAAACTTAAATAGAGGTGCTAAGCCACTAATCGGGGAATCCGGGATGGTGAGATAGGCCACAGATTCAGGCTGCAGTGCCTAAAACAGGCTTGGCATAAGTATTAGATGCGCCAGGCAAAATTACTCAGTTTCTAAGCTTGGCACATGTATTAGTTGTGCTAGAGCAAAACTAGGTAATTTTGGCATGGCGCATGTATTAGCTGCGCCAGGCAAGACAGTGGGGTCAAATAGGTTTGACAACAGAAACAGCAGCCCGAAATGAGTCTCTTTTTTTAGTTTTTTTGGAAGCTATGCTTCCGGGGACAACTTGCTTAATTACACTGGGTCTCTCTTCACCAAACCTAAGGGATAAAAGGCCGATGCGGGTCTACTAATGCTCTCTCCCCATGGGATTTAGGCTTTGTAACGAGATAGGTTACCCACCCGATATACCTCCAGTATAAGCGCTTTCTCAGATAGTTGGTGGGCTGATACTTTTTCGGATCATCACCACTAGGGGCTGCCTCCGTACTAAGAATCGGGTGTTTGTATCTTTGCCTAGAAAAATCCAACCCTTGAAAATCTAACCCCGCAAAATTCAATTAGGTCTCATTTGTTGGCTCAATTTTAATTTTCAACTTTTAGAAGAGTTTTCTTTAAAGTCTAAAATGGGTGTTGATGGTCCCGTGCCCGCCTCTATAGGCCGGTGTCCACTTATAATATATCATCGCGAGAAAGTATATGCGCACGTAGGCCCGCCAAACGGCTAAAGCATGTAAATGATGAAACAATAAAGAAAATTAAATGACAATGCGCAAGTAGGCCCGCCAATCGGCTAAGGTACTTTAAATGACGTAAAAGTAAATAAAAGTAAATGCAATGCGCAAGTAGGCCCGCGATCGGCTAAGGCACGTAAATGACGTAAAACTAGGGGTGAGAAAAAGAAGAAATTGTAGGGATGAGTAACAAAATAGTAAAAAATAGCAATAAGGTTAGTGAAATGAAATAAAAAAAGGCCAAAATTCGAGGGGAAGCTCTACTAGCTACTCCCCAGTAGAGTTGCCATCTGTGCAACCTTGGACTTTTAACGATCCTGTCGCGATGATGCGTCCTCGTGAAAAATTTAGAGTCGCCACCCAGAGCTTTTGGTGTCCCGGGAAATCTAAAATCAATATTAAATGCACCGAAGTGCCAAATATGACTCTGATTCACTGGTCTACGCCAAAGGCTCTTGGATAGGGGCTTCGGTTATTGATCGGGAAGGTGTTAGGCACCCGATCAACCCGTTTAATGCGGTCTCTACTTATGGCCAAAATAAAAGTAAAATAAAAGAAGCAAATAGATCCTTCCTCTTTCCCTAGGGCACCAAAATCCTATTTGTGCTCCTTCGTTCCTACCGAAATTTCGACGGCGTAATGCACAAATGCGAGGATAGAGGAAGAACAAAGAAGTAGAGGAGTAGAGGGGAGAGCCGGAGCTCTCGGGCCCTTGTTGCACCGCTGTGGATCTTTGCATAAGCGTGCTTCAGTGAGCTTCCAATGGCTTGTATGGTTCGAACAAGGGTTCTAGCTCCTAGGGCTTGATAGCTAAGAGGTAGAGAAGGAAGGCTAGAGGGTAGCTCTCACCTGAACTAAGAGGTTTTGATGAAAGGTAAGGTCTAAAAGGGGGCTTGGGAATTCTAGAATTTGTATGCAAAAGGGGCACCAAAGGGAGAGGGAGCTTCTTTCTTCATCTTCTCTCTTAGGAAATTTTTGAAGCCCTTTCAAAGGGAGGGATACCTCTCTATTTATAGGAAAAGGAGAGGTTAGGAGGGTGCTTAGAGGCTTAAGTTGGATTAGCAATTAGGTAATCAAGCATCTAAGGTTTTCTAGGGTTTTTAGAGCTTAGAAAAGTGTGAAAGTAGCTCCAATGGTGGATGATAGGGTAGTGTTTCAAATCACTTGAGGGTGGCAAATAGGATAAGGAAGGGTGCAACAGAACAAGTGAAGCACACCCAGGGTATCAAGATGGTCAATAAGTCAAACCCCAAAGATAAAATTCGAGCAAAAATCCCAGGGTTACTGTAGCTAAGCTTGGCGTAACTAATAGATGCGCTAGGCAAAGGTACAGTAAAATAGTGTCAAAACAGTGCTTGAGAAGTTCCTTGCCCGCGGGGGGACCCACTTCTACTTGGCACAACTATTAGTTGCGCCAGGCCACTTCTGGGAGAAATGGCTTGGCGCAAGTATTACTTGCATTAAGTACACAGTGCTATCTCGCGAAGTTCTTGCGTGGTTCAAGGCAAGCCTTGCGAGGTTCCAATGCTGCCCATTTTGTGCCCAAGTTTTGGATCGTCGTAACGTTTAATGTGTAACTTGGATTGGGGCGAATCTTGGCTCATCGGAAAGCTAGAAACCTCTATTTTTCAATGGTATATGATTCAATCATAGTAGAAGATCTCAGCTAGTCCCAGTGCACCACTCTCTAACCATTGCCTGAAAGGATTATCTGTGGGTTCAGAAGGGTTTCTAAAGGTTAGGATTGGTTTCTAGAGGTTCACGGAGGTTTCTAAGGGATCAAGGGTGATTCCTAAGGGTTTGAGGATGACTCCTAAGGTTTTGGGAAGGTTCCTAAGGTTATGATCCCTGCCATTGGAATCTTGAAAGTGCACCTCTCTCGAAGTGTGTTTCGATCAGGCCTTGGTCTAAATTTGAGAGTCTACAGATGCTCCTCTTTGGTATTCGATCACAAATGATCGAATGTCAAAGATAGGAGACATCTGAAGAGGCCCAAGGCATTACTGATGGGTCTGTTGTATTCAAAATGTATCTCAAACATCAGGTGAGTAACATGGTGAGAAAACGAAAGCCCTGTATGTCAGGAAAAACGTCCGTTTCTCAAGGTTATTGTTCCCTAAGTGATTACTGACATTACTAGGCATGACCGAGATGGAGAGAGTTGCGAAAGCCCAATATGCTAGGAAAAATATTTGCTTCTTGAATGTTCAAGTTTGATGTTCAAGTTTCATTCTTAATCCAATAGCTCTATGAGTAAGAGGGTGATCGACCCCATACTTGAAGATAGGCGCGAAGCAAATATGCAAAGGTCCACAGTTTGTGTCCAATCCTATGAGGCATTGACTGCCCCATTTGACTGGTCACGGGTGCCCTTGCATGAAGCAGAGTTCGAGGTCTTTGGGCGAACCCAACGATCCCGAAATTGATATAGCAGACTACCTGAGTGGAGCGAATAGATGTCGCAACGCTTTTTAGGAGTACGTGCCGCTTTTTGTTATTATTTTATGTAGAATTTTTTTATTATTTTATGCGGAGATTTTTATGATTTTATGTGGATTCTTATATGGGATTTTTTTTTGTGTTTCTATGTGGATTTTTATATGGATTTTTATGTGATTTTTTTTGAATTTTTATGTTATGATTTTATGTGAATTTTTAAAATTTTTATGTTATGATTTTATGTGAATTTTTTAGATATTTATGTTATGATTTCATGTGAATTTTTTGGATTTTTATGTGTGATCGAGATTCCTTGAGCATGCTCATCGATCTCGATCCATTTATTCTAGCACAGCTTCCCGGGCAAGTCAAATGAGAGTTGATATGCCATTTGCGGGTGTGTGCATCTACAGAACAATAAAACAAAAGAAAAAGGAGTTAGGCCAGGTGTGTACAAACCACACCTAGCTAGAACCCAACCCAAAAGTAGCCTGGCACAAACTTCTTAGCTTTTGGCGGCCCACATTCTCAGGTAGTTCTTCCTTCAGATTGGTTCCCCGTAGCTTTGATTGACTTGTGATCTCTACTAATGGAAACCTTATTTATTTTCACAGTTTGAGCAGGGAGGTGATTCTGAGGATGATGATGGGGCGGTGGCGGGTACTGCTGATGCCTCAGGAGCCAGTCCTTCATCTGGAGCCTCTGGTGCTATTGCCTCTAGTAGTTCGATTGTGGAGGTCCAGGGGACCTTTAGGCCCCTTGATGATGCTTTCCTTGGTGGTTTATGTAAGGCCGTAGAGGAGCCAGCCCGCATATCTACAGAGGCCATCCGGGTTCCCCGCCTGAGTTAGTTCCCACGCTAAGTTTTTCCATTTCTGCATGTTTTTTTTTCTTTTTCAGAGATATGTTTGTATTTGTACTTGTAGCCCCTTTAGCTGATATCCTTTTTTTTCTGAATGCAGGACTATGAGTCGGCTATGAATCAGGCCGAATATTACTGCAACATTGTTGGTCTCCCGGATGTGAAAGTGGTGAGCATCATACTGACCGCTCTTTGATTATCGCCTGACCATTTCTTTCGACTGATTTGATTGGTTGTTGTCTTTCAGCGTGCCCGTGAAAAGGAGTCGCGCTCCCTGCTCAGCTGACTTTCTCAGGCATGAACCCGGGTAGGAGACGTTCGAACCTGTCAAAGCTCTTCACGTCGGCGAAAGAAATCGAAGGGCGCCACGAAGGATTAGGCTTAGCTCTTGGTTTTGAACTTCAAACATTTTGGGACATATTCTTTTTGGGATTTTGATCAATTTGTAATGGATGATGTGATGCTTTGTTCACTTTCCTTTGGATGGTTTTTCTGCTTCTTTGGAATATTAGTGCTTTTTCCTTTCTTATCACATGCTCTGCTTCCCTTGTATTGTATTTGATTGCTTACAGGATGGGTTTGATTTTGGCAAAAAGGAGGGCCTCCTAGGCTACCTGCTTTGTTCAATATTTTACTCGCCTTTGATGTAGATTGTTCGTGCCCAAATAAATGCTTAGATAAGTTAGGTGCAATAAAAAATTTTGTTATGTGATCACAACATGAAGCAAAGGTGTACTGGCTAGGGGGGTCTAGCAAAGACCAAAAATTCCCCTTCAAAACCCCACATTTGCTCTAAAAGGGGGACCAGATTGGTCTAGCGCCTGGGGGCAGTGGGCCCTTTTAAGCTTGAGAATGACCCTTTTTCCTTCTCTTTTCATTTTGGCTTTGACCTTTTCAGTTATTTTTTTCTCTCCTTGCCTTCCCAAGGGTGGGTCCATCGTCCTACATCGAATTTTTACATTTTTGAAAAATCCTTGTATGTCAATGGACCCGCTTTCCAACCCTCCCTTACATGAAGGGCCTAGAACTAATTTACTCCCCTCTTTGGGCTTAGAGCTCGATTTTCTCAAAATTTGGCTTGGGAGCCTGAATGAGAGTGAGCTCATTGATTTAGATCAGCTCGGATAGTTGCGCCTCTTGTCCTTCCTGGAGGTTTCTCCACGGTGGGACCTACTTCATGCGACAACCTCCTTTTGGGATGTGAATGCCTATGTGTTCCATTTTGGGAAGTGGGAACTATCTCCCACACTTGAAGAGCTCTCCAATCTGTCAGGCTTGAAGCTCCACAGAAGCCTTACAAGAGTTGTGCCGAAGCCGGGCAATGCTAAAGTCATCCACCTCACTCTGGGTTTGAAGAAATCCGAATATGAGAGAAGTCTCATTGGAGGGCCCACCAGGTGTTCGATAAAATTCCTAAGAGAACTTTTTAGTGATGAAAGCCTTCGAAAATTGCCAGTTCGAAACATGTTCAATGTGAAGGCCTTTGCTCTAGGTCTCATTTATGAAATCCTTTTCTTCACTGGGGGAGAGAGCTTCTCTCTTGCTCTCTGTGACGTTTTGACAGAATTAGAGAGGGGTTGGTCGGTGATGCATCTGGTCTTAGCCGAACTCTACCGTTTCCTTGATGCTTTTGCTCTGGGCAAGGTGGGGTGCCTCAGGGGATGTCCGCTTCTGCTCCAGGTCTGACTAAGAGAGCTTCTTGTTGTTTTTGGACCAGTGCCTCGCTTCTATATTGCTCGTGGTGAAGTGGTCTGATGCTTTTTGGGCAGGTGCCACATGCTTCCACAAGGAGATATGTCAGAGTTGAAGTTTTGGCTGACTGATGTAGAGCTGGTATGGAGACCTCCTTTGTTAGATCGAACCTTCCCAGTGGTTTACTCTAGAGATCTTGAGGGCATCACCCTCTTTGGATTGACTGGCAGTACCTCTTCCCATTTCGGGTTCTACGTCAGTTCAGCTTCTCTCAGCAAGTGCCTTTGTGGGACGAAACCCCCTTTATGTGATTTGATCTTTTCTCGGGGGTCCTCTGGGGACATGGATTGGATTGCTACTCTCTGGGAGACGCATCAATCGACGCTTATGTGCAGCTTGGAGAAAGGGAGTTTAGTTCTGTCCTCCCCTGAGTACGAGGCATGGCTATTATCCGAGTAGCCTACTGCTGATCATCTGGATCAAGTAGAGAGTGACGATGTGGGAGGGCCTTGGCCGAAGAAGGAGTCAGCTCTTCAAGCCTGTATTGAGCTGCTAGTGGACGAGAAATACATTTTGCATGAACATTCAGAAAAATAAAAGATTAGAGAAGAGACGATAGAGGCCAGAGCTGATGTAGCCGAGTGCGAGGTCCTCCATCTGGGAGGAGCCTTGAATGATGCTCTTGGTGCTACCGATGTGTCCCGAAAGTGGTATAGGAGCCTTCACGGTCGCTGGATGACCGAGCGGGACGCATGGGAGGATGCCCTACGTGTAGAGATTTGCACCTTGAAGAGCGAGCTGGGTCATTGACTCCATCCTGCACATACTTTTTGTATAGATCAAACCATAGAAAGGGGCGTAAGAAACCCCTATTAGATCCATCATTTTGGTATACATATTTTCTTTATTATTATTTTTTTTTCTGCACTTTTGTAAAAAAGAAAGAAACAAGGTAGATAGAAGCTAGACATCACACATTATCTTTTGGGATGTGGTGTCAGCCAGGTACAGACTTGTAATAAAAAAAAGGAAATCTACCTTTTTACAAGGATTTTATCTTCTCTATTTTATTTTCATAAAATGATAAACAAGGGTTTGTGCCAGCTATTCTTGTGGCACACATAGTGTGGGTGTGAAAATCAGAAAGAAAAATGTATTATCTTTTACAAAAGTGGCCTTTCCGGTCGTCGAGCCAATCATCCTGGAGTGGGGTGTGCACAGTGCTGGGAAGAGAAGATCATTAACTCTTTTTGTGGTTTTTTTTTTTTTTTTTTGATGCCTTAATTATCAAGGGGATGACGAGTCCTCTTTTGAGCATGGTCGAACCCCTCTTTCACGTGATTGGATTCGAGTGAGGTTAGCAACTTTTACCGAGGCCGGAACATCCATCCCTTTGGATCGAATCGGCCTTCTCTCCTTACCCTGGGTCATACGTTTGACGGTGCAACCATTTAAGACATTCTTGGTTGGGACCCTAATTTGAGCTAACATGAGCAGCCCGGTCGGGAGTCGGGTGTACGGGAGGGTAACCAAGGGATCATTCATAATATCTTTCAGCCTTTTCTTCATTTCAACATTCTTACTCACAGTGCCAAAGGTGGGTTTTTGTCGTGCCCGTTGCTTCCCTCTTTTTACCCGTAGCACCCTCTCAGGTTTTCACTGTCCATGGGCTTGCAATTTTACCCCCAACGCCCTTTTGAGTTTTCACCTGGTCTGCACAAACTCGTTGTTTTTACCTGTGGTGCCCTTTCGGGTTTTCATCACGTCTATCTTACTTTGAGCTTGTATATTCTTTTTTTATTTTTATTTTTCTTTTATATATTATATTTTTTTTCCTTCTTCTCTTTGTTTTATATTTTTCAAAAGCCATGACATGGACGTCGATTCCGTCATAGCCGGCTGGATGGAATTCATTTGATCGTCTCACAGCTTGGCTCGTGCTGACTCAACAGATACTGTGACTACTCGTGGACCTTTAAAGAGGGCTTTATTTAGGGATGTATCTTGGCCATGGGTAAGGTTAGAATTTTTGAAGGTATTCTGGGTTTACAAGGTTTCCATGATACACTTCTTCCTTGGGGAAATTTTGACTGTACATGCTGCACTTTTCCTTTTCTATTTTTTCTTTTCTTTTCAGACATCCTCTTTTTGGGATTTTACTTTTTTGATTTTTTTTTATAGATTTGATAGTAACTCTTTTTCTCCTTTTTTATTGGTATATACACTTTCACATTTTTCTTTTGGGAATGGTTATGAAGGAAAGGCTCATGGCTCAAATGGTGTAACAAAGGATATAATTATTCAGGGATGCTTGTTGGCTACTTGGCTTTGAAATGATGACCTCTTTTACTGGGTCCCTAAGCAATCACGCAACCATCTTGTCAATACTTACCTTGCCGCAGAGACCTAGGAGTAGAATCATCGGACCCATCCAGCATTGATGGGCTAAGGAAAGTGATCTCCGTCCATGGTGGCAAGGCGGATGGCATACCCCGGGAGCACTTCTCGAATGGCATTAGGCCCTTCCCAGTTAGGCTTGAATTTCCCTCTTAGGTCGGCACGAAGGGATAAAAAGATCTTCTTGAGTACTGTGTGTCCTACCTTCAAATCTCGACCGCGAACATTTTTATTGTAAGCGCGTGTGATTCGCCTTTGATAGACTTGGGTATGACAGAAGGCTAGTAGCCTTTTCTCGTCTAGCAAGTTCAGCTGCTCAAAGCGAGATCTCTCTCTTTCATCTTCGGGTACGCCTAACTCAAGGAGTATACGGAGCGAGGGCACCTCCACCTCTACTGATAAGACGACCTTAGTTCCATACACAAGGGAGAATGGTGTTGCCCTTATAGCAGTATGGATCGATGTTCTGTAGGTCCATAATGCAAACGACAACATCTCTCTCCAATCTCGATAGGTGATGACCATTTTCTCGAGGATGCGGACGACAGTTTTGTTAGCAGCTTCTATGACCCCATTGCTTTGTGGCCGATAAGGCGATGAGCGGTGGTGCTATATTTTATACTGCTCACAGAAGGCCTTGATGCGCTTATTCGTGAAGTTCATGCCGTTATCGGTGATGATATCCTTAGGTACGCCAAATAGGCACACAATGTTGCTTTTGATGAATTTCTCGACATGCCCGACCGTGATGTTTGTATATGGCGCTGCCTCTACCCATTTGGTGAAGTACTCGATGGTGACGATGATAAACTAATTCCCGTTTGAGGCTTTTGGATTAATCATTCTGACGACGTTGAGGCCCCAGGTAGCGAAGGGCCAAGGAGTGGTAATGCAATGTAGATCGATGACAGGAGCGTGTATCAGACTGGAGTGTTCCTGGCATTTGTAGCATTTCTGAACGTGTCTATAGCAATCAGATTCCATAGTGGTCCAAAAGTGTCATTGTCGTAGGATTTTCTTAGCAAGCATATGACCATTGACGTGGGCACTGCATACTCCCTCGTGGATCTCCTTCATGATGTTGACTGCTTCATCCTCTGTAAGGCACCTAAGTAAAACGTTATTGAAAGATCATTTGTAAAGGCAGTCATCACAGATGACGTAGCTTGCCGCTAGACGTTGAATGGTCCGTCGGTCCGTCTTGGACATATCCTCAGGGAAAGTACGAGTCTCGAGGAAATTCTTGATATCTGAGAACCAAGGTGGCCCGTTATTTGACTTTATAGGTTCGTCAATCTGAAGGCAGAAGGCTGGCTCATTCCTTTGTTCGATGATGATTGGCTTCATCTCGACACCATAGGGAATCTCTATCATTGATGCCAAAGTTGCTAACGTGTCGGCAAAGCGATTCCTTATCCGTGGGACATAGGAGAACATGACATCCTCGAAGCATGCTATCAGATCCTCGAGGTGCTCGTGGTAAGGGATCAGTTTCTCATCCTTTGTCTTCCAATCTCCATTTGTCTGGCATATGATTAGCTATGAATCGCCAAATACCCTGAGGTGAGTGACCTTCAGGTCCAGTCCTATCTGCAGGCCTGCTGCACAGGCTTCATATTTAGCCACATTATTTGTACATGGAAAGTTGAGCTTGATAGAAACTGGTACGTGCGACCCTTTCGGCGAAATTAGAATAGCGCCAACTCCCTAACCATCGGCATTCGCTGCCTCGTCAAAATGCATTACCTAGGATTCCTCTACTTCTTCTGTATCGTCCTCCGTCATGAATAAGATGTCCTCATCAGGGAGTTCGATTCTCAAGGGCTCATACTCTGGCAATGGATTGTCAGCAAGATGATTGGCTAGTGCTTGCCCTTTGATCGACTTCTGGTGACATAGGTGATGTCAAATTCTAATAAGAGGAGCTGCCAGCATGCAGTTCGCCCAGTAAGAGATGACTTTTCAAACAGGTACTTCAATGAATCCATGCATGTTAAAAGTAGAACGACCTGAGATAGCAAGTAGTGGTGAAGCCTCTGTGTAGCTCATACGAGAGCCAGGCATGCTTTCTCCAGATGAGAATAGCGCGTCTCGTAGTCAGTAAATTTTTTGCTGAGGTAATAGAGGGCCCATTCCCTTCTTGTCTCATCATGCTGCCCTAGGACATATCCCATCGGGACTTCCATCGTGGAGAGATACATCAAGAGTGGTCTCCCCGGCTCGGGTGGTAGTAAAACTAGTGGGTTGAGAAGATAGCCCTTGATCTTATCGAAAGCGGCCTGACAATCATCGTTCCATTCAATGGCGGAGTCCTTTCTTAGTAACTTGAAGATCGGTGTGCAGATAGGAGTGAGTTGTGCGATGAACCGGCTGATATACTGTATCCTGCCTAAGAGCCCTCTGACCTCTTTCTCGATAGACGGTGGTGGCATTTTCGTGATAGCTTTCACTTTGAATGGGTCGACCTCGATACCTCTTCTGCTGACGATGAAGCCCAAAAGTTTTCCTGACATAGTGTCGAATGCGCATTTATGAGGATTTAGCCGCAACCTATATTTTCTCAGCCTCTAAAACAACTTTTGGAGATTTATCAAATGATCACTTCTCTCTGGTGACTTAGCGATCATGTCATCGACGTATACCTTAATTTCTCGGTGTATCATGTCATGAAACAGTGCAGTCATGGCTCTTTGGTACGTTGCATCAGAATTCGTCAACCTAAATGGCATAATCTTATAGCATAAAGTTCCTCAGGGAGTGATGAACGCCGTCTTTTCTCGGCCCGCCTCTTCCATCTTGATTTGATTATATCGGAACAATCTGTCCATGAATGAAAGCATCCCGTGCCTAGCTGTGTTATCGACCAAGATGTCAATGTGCGGTAACGGGAAATTGTCTTTCAGGCTCGTTTTGTTCAAGTTTCTGAAATCAATGCACTTACGGACCTTTCCATCCTTCTTCGACACTGGAACGATATTGACTAGCCACTGGGGTATTTGAAGACTATGAGGATTCCTGCATCAAATTGCTTGATGACCTCGTCCTTGACTTTCAGCATCCACTCGGGTCGAAGTCGTCTCAACTTCTGCTTGACCAACTTGATATCAGGGTAGAGTGGCAACTCATGCTCGACCGAATCAATGTTCAAACTAGGCATGTCCTCATATGACCATGCAAAGACGTCTTGATATGACCTAAGGAAATTCGTCATGTTTTTTCTTTCCTCAGGAGATAGCGATGTTTCGATCTTGGTGATTCTTGGAATCTCCTCAGTACCAAGATTAACATCATCGGTTTCTTCAACAATAGGGGTAGGACCATGCTCAAAGTCGGTAAACCGTTCAAGGAGTTCCTTGGGAAGCTCCTTAGTAGGGATCTCCTTCTCCAGACTCGTGACTCTTACCTCTTCTTGTATTTCTACAGGAAAGGGATCGACTTCACGTGGGACGGGATTTTTGAGTAAGGCATCTTTTTCTCTTATTTTCTTTAGAATTTTAAAGGATAATATTTTTGGGTTTTGTATTTTTTCTATGTTTTTGGGATTTTTGTTTTCTTCCATAATGCGGTCTTGGCAAAGATAGTCCCTATATATACATAGTATTGCCTGCCAAGGGCTCATGTCACTTTTTATAGGTTATTTTTTTTGGAAAATCGGTGCCAAATTTTGGGCCACTTGTTGCTTCCAAAGTTTGGGGCATAGACGCCTAATTGTGTACCTGAGATGCCACTCCTTTACCTATTTGGATTTGGATGGAGGGTGCTGACTGATATGGCTCTTTAGAGTCAGCCTCCATCATGTTGATCCTAGGTTCGTTTGAGATTCTATCCTCAAAAGTCCGCATAGTCCTGTGATGGTTTACCACAGGGGAGATTGTACAGGTATGGAACATCGTTCCTCAAAGAGAGATAACGTGGCTAGGTCTATTTCCAGGCTGGGAGGGATAATCTGGGGGTTGGTGGGTTGAACAGGTGTCACGAGTTTACGTGGGGTTAATTGAGTTACCCCATTTCGATCGATTTTCACAATCCCAACACTCACAAATGACTCTCTGATGTGAGGCTTGGGACAGGGCTTCTCCTCTAGGTTTATCCCCCTGGCTCTTGTGGCTGTCGTGACACGGGCTCTCTCCTTAGCCTCTCGGACTTCTTCTGTGGGCTTGTAACCTAGCCCAAATCTGACCTGCTGGCCTCCCTTGACCTTGACTGGTTCTCTCCTGCTTTACAGTCGGGGCCCTAGTCCTTTACCTTTTTGATAGTCCCATTTATGGAGCATGGCCGCTGCCGCTACCATACCACCTCCGATTCTTAAAGTGATGCTTTCTAGGAGATTTGGAACTACAGTCGATACCTCGTATTCGAAACTATGGAGGTCGATATCTTCAGCTGTGTGTGGCACATCCAGCACTTTTGGGTTCTCAATGCTGTGGGTGGCCTTTTCCTTCTCATCGCATCTTTCACCTATGATGGTGATAATTTTCTGCCCAAACAGGAACTTAAGCTTCTGGTGCAACGTTGATAGTATCGCTCCAACTTCGTGTAACCATGGGCGCCCAAGTAACAAATTAAAAGAGGACTTGATATCCATTACTTAAAATAAAATGGAGAAGGTCATTGGCCTAATCACCAGCTCAAGGTCAACTTCTCCCATTATCTCCCTTCTCGTGTTATCAAAACCTCTGGAACTAGTTCTTGTAGGTCTCAACATGCACGGATCTACTCCAATCTTCGTAGTTGTTCTCAGGGGGCGTACAATCAAAGCAAACCCATTATCAATTAATTCCAAGGGAATTATCATGTTTCCAAATTCCAGTGATATTGAGGGATTTTGAGTTACTATTTTCCTCCTTCGGTAAATCGGCGTCTGAAAATGAAATGGCATTGGGAGCCATCACCTGTTCAATTATTTGCCCAACTTCATCTGGGCTCACCTGAAGAGATACGTGTGCATACTTTAACGCCCCCAATAAAGTTTGAAAATGAAGTGAGCTCGTGATCAATAGGTCCCAGACCGTGATGTGGGCTGGCATACTTTTCAACTGGGTCTCCAGTATGTGTTCTCTGCTCATTTTCTCAAACAGGCTCATTGCACTATCTTTCTTCCCATCTGGTTGGGCTTACACTTCTGCTGGTGCCTCTGGCTGCTTAGAGATCTTCCCAGATCTAGTAACAAAGTCCACTGCCTCTTCTCTGCTGCTACCGACGTTGATGTCTGTCTGCTCGTAACAGAGTGGGACCTGATGAGGATTGTAGGTTGGTCCCTAGATCTGAAATGGAGTGGCTGCTGGTATTTGATGCGCTTGTACTAATGGCTCAGGAAGGTTAGGCGATACTTGGCTAATCTCCGACTGGGATGGGTGGGTGGAGAAAATGGGCCAATTGGGGGTGGCGAGGTTTGTGGATGGTTACACCGGGGTAATGGGGTAGGGGTGAACCACTGATAATTTATAGGTGGTGGTGGGATATGGGGGACATGATGGGCTATTGGGTAATTAATGGGGGTGGCAGTGTATGATTGATATGCATTAATTTGTACGTAATTGGCAAGGGTGGGTAATGGGAAATAAGCCCTAAGATCTAAGGGTTCTATTTGTGGTGTGGGGTTGGGGAAGTAATTTGTTAAATTCAATCACCCCAATACTTCTTTCTTCTTGATCTCCTTACCTTGGGACTACAAAACTTTCTCGGTCAATGATGTAATTCGATGGATCAAATTCAAATTCCTCATCATCCTTGATCATACCGATAATGGGTCTCGGACCTGCCCCACCGAGAGTGTGGGGGCAGCGATGCTTGATGTATGTTCGTGTGCTGGTTCACTTGGGAAGGTGCAGGTGGAATGATTTTTTTGGCCTCAATTAAATCCTGTATTGGCCACTTTAATGAAAAGCAACGATCGGTTGGGTGACCCGGACCCTGATGAATGTTGTAATGAGTGCTGGGGTCATAGTTCCTCGGGATGGGATTTGGAGGAGGTCGTGGTTGGAGGGTTGTGACTAATCCCTTTTCTATTAATAAAGGAAAAAATACATTCAGTGATTGACCCAAAGGCATAAAAACTTGGTCATAGCGGGCCCTTCTCTGTTCTGGAGTCATCTGTTCTCCCTGCCCATTCTCGGTTCTTTGCATCGGCTCGCTTTTGACTAGAGCTGCCTAGGCTGCTTGGAATTGGAATGGGATTATATTAGTATTGGGCCGAGTGTTAGCAATATTCTGAGCATCGACTCCTGCTCTTTTCTTATTTCTCTGCTCAAAAAACCTTTTGACCTCGCTGGCTCCGCCAGGTACATTCTTGCTTAGACGACCTTCCCTGATAGCATCCTTGCAATGATTGGGGTTTCTCACCAAATCCGCAAAGCTGGACTGCTGTTGGTAAATGAGGAAGTCCGAGATCACTAGCAAAGTATTCCTTGAAATCATCTCAATTTGTTCGTAATCTGATATTCTATTTCTCACCTTAGATGCCAGTGCTCTCCAACGCCCTAAGTAATCGCTGAAGGTTTCATTATGGTTCTGCTTTAATCGGGCCAAGTCTGACTTGCGAGGTTCAATGTTTATATTGTAGACATATTGCTCTTGGCATAAGTGAGTCAGATCTTTCAATGTCCTTATCATAGATGGTTCTAGGGACGTGAACCACCTCAAGGCCGGACCAGTTAATCTTTTCTAAAAGATCTTTATTAGTAGTCTTTCATCTCTCCCATATTGGTACATGTCCCTAGAATAAGACTTGAGGTGTGCAATGGGATTGCCAGTGCCGTTGTATTTATCAAAAACTGACATTTTAAATTTTGGGGTAGGGGGACCTCAATAAATAAATACAAGTCTGAGAAGTCCGTGGCATGAATTTCGGCTCCACCCATCTTCAACAACTGTTTTTAGATTTTGTCTAGCTGCTCTTTCAACTGCTCTGACTCCTTAGATATGGGGGTTACCCTTTCAGCAATCGATTAGGATTCACTCTATGCTACTAGGGGATTGGTTATTATGGGAGGAGGATTAATGTTGGCCAATGCCCCGACATAAGCCCCATTGTTCTTGATCTCGTCCTCTTCATACTGTTAGTCTGCATAGGGTGTAGTGAGGGCGAGATTCTCTTGTTATTGTTATATGGACTATATTGGGGTGGGGCCATTGGGTATGGGGAAAAGCTTGAAGATGGCTTTGGGGTGTAGGGGCATGGGTAAATTGGGATTGATGAAAGGCATGGTCTTGAACTAGGTATGTGGGTTGTGGGTGAGTGAAATTTTGGAGGAATTGTGAAGGGTATTGGTGTGAGGCTCCAAATTTTGGGCCTTGCTGGACTTGGGTGTAGGGTAAAGAACTCTGATGGGTTTGGGTCATAAAGCCATGGGAAGGTTGGGCCATGAAGCTTTGGGAGGGTTGGGCCATGAGGCTTTGGGCATGTTGGGTATGGCCCATTGGGCCTTCAGATATATGGGTCATGGGCCCCTGATGCGTCTGGGTGATGGGAGTTTTTGCCATTGGGCCTTGGAGGTTTTGGGTAATGGGGGTTTGGATGGTATGGATGATGGGGGGTTGATGGGGATCATGGGGGAATGAGGCATGGAGGCTTGATAGTGTATGGGAGGGGTTCATGGATGTGTGGTGTGGATGAGAGGGGTTGTTTTGGGAGGCCTTCCAACTGGTTTAGGCTCGGACCATCTCCTCCATCATGGCCATTGGAGAGGGATCGGATGGAGATGGTGCATTTGAGGGTATTTGGGATGTGGATGAAGTGGAGGTATGGGGAAAATTGGTCTTAGCCCTAGTAAAATTAGGCATGACGTGGGTAAATGATGGGATATGGGGTGGGTTGGAGAAATTAGGTGGGGCATTGGTGAATGTCGGTGGACTGGGTATATATTGGGGTGACGAGGGATGGGGTATGGATGTGGGGGATGAGAGAGAAAAGCGGGTCATGGCCCCGATAAATATAGGCCTGACCTGGGTAGATGGAGGGATGAATGGGGGTTGGTAAAATCGGATGCGGCATGAGTAGATGTGGGTGGATCGGGTATGTGTTGGGAAAATGGGAAATGGGGCGTGGCAGATGTGAATGAGAAATGTGGTTGATTTGGCATGGATATGGGGGGGGGGGGGGGAATGGACATTGTTTGGGAAAATGATGGAAAATAGGGTGTTGGATTTTGAGTGTTTTGAGAGGTGGCGAATGGGAAGATAGGTGCACCGAAAGGCCCGGTGATGGTGAATGGGGATTGGGTAAGGGGGATGGATGTGAAAACTTCTTCCACGTGGGAGTGAGTTGGGGAATGCGGCGGGGATGAGTCGGGATCGGCGTAGGCCGGGTCCACTACCCATGACATGGCTTAGTATCAAGTAGGGTACGGGTGCCTCCCTACGGGATGACGGAGGGTAAGGCGATGCCATTGTGCCGGCACCACAAATCTCCTATTTTGGTTTTTTTTATTATTGAAATTTTTTTTTTGGAATTTTTTGTAAATGAAATGATTTAAGGATTCCGGGGCCTTTGAATTCCCATCTCGGGTGGCTTTCGTACTCTAAATAAAACCTGCGGCAAGACCCCGATGCGCTTTGGAAGAATCAAAGGGAAGCCCTTTGATCTATTGAAGGCATGAAAATTGATGCAAACAACCCGATCCCTTGGAGCGGGTCAAAAAGAAGTCACCTTCCTTTGACCGACGGGGGCATATTGGGTGTCGGATAATGCAGAACTTAAACAGAGGTGCTAAACCACTAATCGGGGAATCCGGGATAGTGAGATAGGCCACAGATTCGGGCTGCACTGCCTAAAACAAGCTTGGCGCAAGTATTGGATGCGCCATGCAAAATTGTGCAGTTTCTAAGCTTGGCGCATGTATTAGTTGTGCCAGAGAAAAACTGAGTAATTTTGGCTTGACACATGTATTAGTTGCGCCAGGCAAGACAGTGGGGTCAAGTAGGTTTGACAGTAGAAATAGCAGCCCGAAATGAGTCTCTTTTTTTAGTTTTTCTAGAAGCTATGCTTCCGAGGACAGCTTGCTTAATTGCATCGGGTCTCTCTTCACCGAACCTAAGGGATACAAGTTCGATGCGGGTCTACTAACGCTCTCTCCCCATGAATTTTAGGCTTCGTAATGAGATAGGTTACCCACTCGATATACCTCCAGCGCAAGTGCTTTATCAGATACTAGGTGGGCTGGTACTTTTCTTGATCATCACCACTAGGGGCTGCCACCGTACTAAGAATCGGGTGTTTGTATCTTTGCCTAGAAAAACCCAACCCTTGAAAATCTAACCCCACAAAATTCAATTAAGTCCCCTTTGTTGGTTCAAGTTTAATTTTCAATTTTTAGGGGAGTTTTCTTTAAAGTCTAAAAACGGGTGGTGATGGTCCCGTGCCGCCTCTATGGGTCGACGTCCATTGATAGTATATGATCGTGAGAAAGTAAATACGCACGTAGGCCCCCCAAACAACTAAGGCGTGTAAATGACGGAAAAATAAAGAAAATTAAATGACAATGCACAAGTAGGCCCACCAATCGGCTAAGACACTTTAAATGACGTAAAAGTAAATAAAAGTAAATTTAATGTGCAAGTAGGCTAGCCGATCGGCTAAGGCACGTAAATGACGTAAAATTAGGGGTGAGAAAAAGAAGAAATCGTAGGGGTGAGTAAAAATAAAAATAAAAAATAGTAATAAGGTTAGTGAAATGAAAAAAAAGGCCAAAATTCTAGGGGAAGCTCTACTAGCTACTCCCCAGTAGAGTCTCCATCTGTGCTGTGCAATCGTGGAGTTTTAACGATCCCATCACGACGATGCGCACTTGTGAAAAATTTAGAGTCGCCACCCAGAGCTTTTGGTATCCTGGGAAACCTAAAATCAATATTAAATGCACCGAAGTGCCAAATATGACTTTCATCACCGGTCTACGCCAAAGGCTCTTGGGTAGTGGCTTCGGTTATTGATCGAGAAGGTGTTAGGCACCCGATCAACCCGCTTAATGCAGTCTATACTTGTGGCCAAAATAAAAATAAAAGAAAAGAAGCAAAAAGATCCTTCCTCTTGCCCTGGGGCACCAAAATCCTATTTGTGCCCCTCCGTTCCTACCGGAATTTTGGCGGCGTAACGACACAAATGCGAGGATAGAGGAAGAATAAAGAAGGTAGAGGAGTAGAGGGGAGAGCCGGATCTCTTGGGCCCTTGTTGCACCACTATGGATCCTTGCATAAGCATACTTTAGTGAGCTTCCAATGGCTTGTGTGGTTAGAACAAGGGTTCTAATTCCTAGGGCTTGATAGTTAAGAGGTAGAGAAGGAAGGCTAGAGGGTAGCTCTCACCTAAACTAAGAGGTTTTGATGAAAGGTAAGGCCTAAAAGGGGGCTTGGGAATTCTGGAATTTGTTTGCAAAAGGGGCACCAAAGGGGAGAGGGAGCTTCTTTCTTAATCTTCTCTCTTAGGAAAAATTTCAAGCCCTTTCAAAGGGATGGGTACCTCTCTATTTATAGGAAAATGAGAGGTTAAGAGGGTGCTTAGAGGCTTAAGTTGGATTAGCAATTAGGTAATCAACCATCTAAGGTTTCCTAGGGTTTTTGAAGCTTAGAAAAGTGTGAAAGTAGCTCCAATGGTGAATGAAAGGGTAGTGTTTCAAATCACTTGAGGGTTGCAAATAGGATAAGGAAGGGTGCAACAGAATAAGTGAAACACACCCAGGGCATCTAGACAGTCAACAAGCCAAACCCCAAAGATGAAATTTGAGCAAAAAATTCAGGGTTACTATAGCTAAGCCAGGCGCAACTAATAGATGCGCCAGGCAAAAGTATAGTAAAACAGTGTCAAAACAGTGCTTGGGAAGTTCCTTGCCTGTGTGGGGACCCACTTCTACTTGGCGCAACTATTAGTTGCGCCAGGCCACTTTTGGGGAGAAATGGCTTGGCTCAAGTATTACTTGCGCCAAGTACACAGTGGTATCTTGCGAAGTTCTCGCGTGGTTCAAGTCAAGCCTCGCGAGGTTCCAATGTTGCCCATTTTGTGCCCAAGTTTCGGATCGCCGTAACTTTTGATGTGTAACTCAGATTGGAGCGATTCTCAGTTCGTCGGAATGCTAGAAACCTTTACTTTTTAATGGTATATGATTCAATCATAGTAGAAGATCTCAGCTAGTACCGGTGCACCTCTCTCTAACCATTGCTCGAAAGGTTTATCTATGGGTTCGGAAGGGTTTCTAAAGGTTGGGATTGGTTCCTAGTGGTTCGAGGAGGTTTCTAAGGGATCAGGGGTGATTCCTAAGGGTTTGGGGATGACTCCTAAGGTTTTGGGAAGGTTCCTAAGGTTACGATATTTTTCATAGAAAGCTTGGAAGTGCGCCTCTCTCGAAGTGTGTTTCGATCAGGCCTTGGGCCAAATTTGAGTGTCTACAATAAGGCAAGATCAGGTGATAAAATATCATGCCACAAAAATAATATTGCAGGTTAAAAAAAATCAACAATCAATACCAATGAGTAGATTGAAAAGATAATGCAAAATTAATAAAATAACCTAACCAAACACACTAAACACAAAAACTTCCCATTTCATTTTTAAATTTTTTTTAAAATTTTTTTAATTTTATTTTTCCAAAAAGCAAAGTCAATTCAACTGGGTCCCAGCAAGCACTATGTTTAGTTGTCGATAGCTCGACCATTTGATTATCAACCCTTGGGATCTATGAGATCAATTGATTCAATGGACATCTCGGTCAACGGTTCAAACATTAGTTTGAGTCGTTGCCCATTGACTTTAAGCATACGATTTATCTCTAAGATCTCGTATTTCTATAACACCATGGGTAGAAGTAGATATGACCTGAAAAGGTCCTTCCCACGTTGATCTTAATTTGCCTGGATGGAACTTCAGCTTGGTGTAGAATAACTACACCTTTTGACCTGGGTGGAATTCTTTATGAGAAATCAATCGATCATGCAGCTTTTTGGATCGCTCCTTGTAAAGCTTCGAATTCTAATACGCATCATTGCACAATTCTTCAAGTTTGCTCAACTGTAAACGACGACTCGACCCAACCATTTGCATATCAAAATTACAATGTTTTATCGCCCAGAAAGCCTTATGTTTTAATTCAACCAGAAGGTGACAAGCCTTCCTGAATAAAAGTCTAAAAGGAGACATCCCGATTGGCGTCTTGAATGCAATCCTATACGCCAATAAGGTGCCAGAAAAGCGGAAGGACCAATCTTTTCTGTTCGGTCACACGATTTTTTCCAAAATTCTTTTAATATCTTGGTTTAACACCTCCACCTGACCACTAGTTTGAGGGTGATATGGCATTGATACTTTATGCATAATTTCATATTTCTTCATCAGTTAATAGAAGTAGTGGTTACAAAAATGCGAGCAACCATCACTAACGATGGCTTGCGGTACACCAAATCAATGGAAAATATCTTCTTTCAAGAACCCGACAACAACCTTGTGGACGGTTGATCTTATGGCTATTGCTTCCACCCATTTCGAGACATAGTCCACTGCAACCAAGATGTAAAGGAAATCAAAAGATGAAGGAAAAGGACCTATGGAGTCAATTCCCCAAATGTCGAAGACTTCGACGATTAAATCGGCTGTAACAACATCATATTTCTCCTTGAAGTGTTTCCCAGCCTTTGTCATCTCAAGCACTCTTTGCAATACCTTGATGTATTCCAAAAATTGGAGGGCCAATAAAACCCGCTTTGAAGAATTTTATGCGCAGTCTTTTGTCATCCAAAATTATAACATCCCCAAATTTTCCAAAACACTAATACACTAATTAAGTGTATGTGCTTAGTAAGATATACGACGTATGCTATGAAACTTCCTTAAAATTATTTATGGGAAATAAATTTCTTAGTTTAAATAACTCAAATATATAATTGTGTAAATAAATACACAAGCTCCGTGAGAGCATTAGTGGTAGGACGCTTGAATTCTAAGCAAGAGGTCTAGGATCAAACCTTGCTAGAGACTTAAAAACCTTATTTTGAACTTTAAACTAAAAGCCTATATACCCACACTTGGTGTGTTGGATCCACATGGGATAAACCCCAACAAGTTAGAAAAATTTTGGATACAGGGAGACTAATTAAAATCTCCCTAAAATTCTAATTTGTAACCTATTAGGTTTCCTTCTAAGAGAAGAACCGAGAGAAAAGCTTCTTGGTTTTCTCTATAAAAGGAACCCCAACCCTTCAGTTTCTTATTCTTATTTTTCTCCGTAAGAAAATCTTGCCTTCTTTTTCAACCCTTCTTCTTTAACCTTCTTCAAACCATTAAGGCGTTTCTCCATAGAGCACCTTGCTCACCGCCATCCATACGAAGGAGAAGAAGAATCATGTAGCGTGAAACTTCGGGATTCTAGCAAACCATCGTAGGATCATTGGCCATGCTACGAAAGGTAACTCTATTCATTAATAATGATCTATAGGGTTGAAAGCTTGATAGATAATCAAGTTTATGATTTTCCAAATCATTAGAATAGTATATGGATCACAAATTTCAAATCTCGAATGAATAAGAAACTCGGATTCTAAAAACCCCAATGATAGCTCGCTGTGATAAGACCCACAATGCACTGTCATGAATGACAGCTCGCTGTGGAGACACAATAGGTCGCTGTCACTTAAATGAAAATCAATGCCGCTAAGAAGAGAGTTTATTTCGACGGCCATAAATTTTGATAGAAAACTCCGATTGACCATTATAATATATCGTTTTGGGGTATCTTTGTATCCAATGAGCATGAAAGTATTCACAGTTCACTGTGGTATATATGACAGCTCGCCGTGGATACTGAAATAGTGTACATTTTGTGTTTTCAACCATAGCTCACTGGGAGCACTGAAGATCAGGAATATTTTTATACAGTTAAGTCATTCGATTATGAACTTTTAGTGATTTATTCCTTTAGGTATAAATTGTACATGGACCATAGAAGGGAGAATCAGACATATTGCAAGGAGAATATCTCATTCCGAACCGTACAATCTTCGAAATCGAGGTAGGGAAAATTCACTGCATAATTACGTTTTGAGTTTGATCTATGGCTTTAGTGATATTCTCAAAATAAATCTCAAAAAAATAGCATTGAACTCATTGAAATTATTTCATCGAAACTGGGAATCTTCTGACTATTGCACATTACAATTTACTTTAAATCATGAAACTTTTTACGTCTGAATGATTGCACCTTTAAAATTTATTTTCGCATTAGATTTTGTATATTGAATTAAATCTGAATATTGGACCCTTTGAATCAACTTTTAAACCTTTAAACCCTTTAGACTCTTTGGACTTTGAATTATGAACCATGATCATTGTATTATGTGATAGAAATTTCATGTGATTTATAAAGATTCATATGGAACGAATCCTATGCTTCGACACCTTTGGACCTTCGGGCCGCACAAGGATCCCTCACAACGCAGAGGCTTGGGCACTTTGGAAAATTATTCTTAGAATGACCATGGTTAGGATTCCCATCAGTTTTAACTTCGGCTCTAGCGCTATATTCGCGATTTAAAGATTATTTAAGTTATGGATTTAAGATCTTCATTGAATAAGGAACTACATGTGAACCCTAAGGCGGGATAGTATCATTAAATCTTGCATGAAAATTATTATGAACATATGTGTTTCGCTCTTTGCACATCAGAAACTATGCTTTGTCATTTAAGTAACTACTTCGAATCTATCATTGGAACTATGTTTTGATCATATGAAATACAATTGTGTATTATATTGCCCTACTGAGCTTAGACTGTTAGCTCACCTCGACACTATGTGTCACAGATACTGAAGTGGTTTCGGGCCTTGAGTTAGAAGAAGATCTAGACTTCGTACCGGAGGATGAGGCAGATCTTCCTCCTGAGAAGTTTTATCCATAGATTTCTTCAGTACACTTAGATTTGGTATAGTTTAAATGAACTTTTGGAGCCTATTAATATTATTTTGGAGTTAAGTGCTACTATATGTGTGACGAATGGCCGTCACCGGTGGTTTTACTTTTTCGTTTAAGTTTTCATTTATGCAATGGTTTTAATCTAACAACTTGCTTTCTATTGATATTAAAGAATCTCTGTAATTAGATTATGATCTATGATCTAGCGATCCGGGAATTTCCATGTGTTTCGGGTTGAAAATTTCGGGGTCATTACAGTTGGTATCCGAGATACGATGTTAGATCCCATGTGCCACCATAAGAACGGGTCAACTATGACATCATGTGTCATAGTTGGTATTAGATATATGGTGTTAGATTCTATGTCACAACGTAAGAGTGGGTCAACTGTGACACCATGTGTCATAGTTGATATCAGAGCAGTAGCTTTAAGTCTTATCAGAACATAGACTGGACTCTCATGATTTTTTCTGATTATACCTTTGTTCAATCATGACAGGTCCTAATGGCACCTTATCGTAGATCAGAGACCACTAACACTGAGTGCCCCTCCAATGGAGCCGAAATTTCCACAGGCGCCAATAACATTCTGGTGGGAGGAGAAAATAACAACACACGTGTCAATCAAACCCTGGAGACAATGGCGAATGCCATGGCATAGTAGGCGAACACTATGGCACAACAAACTTCCCTACTTGCAATCAAGTACCAACCCTATGGATTCCAGGAATTCAGGATGATGAAACCTCCCAACTTCTTCAGAAAGGTTGAACCTGGCGAAGCAGAAGCATGGCTGAACCAAATGGAAAAGATCTTTCGTTTAATACTTTGCATGGAAGATGAAAAAGTCATATGGGTGTCATTCCAATTAGAAGGGGAAGCAGATCCATGGTGGAAATCTGTGAAAAGGACCCGAGAACCAGAAATGCCGAATACATCGTGGATCTAGGCTCAATTTACCAAGAAGTTTAATGAAGAGTATTTCCTTGAAGTAGTCAGAGATCAATATGAAGTCAATTTTTTTTCACTGCAACAAGGCCAAATGACTGTGGCAAAATACGAGACAGAGTTCACACGACTTTCAAGGTTTGCTCCCAATTTTTTAGCCACAGAAGCAATGAAGTTAAAGAAATTCGAGCGAGAATTGAAGCTAACAATCTAAGAAAGAATATCGCTATTCAAGCTGAGAACCTTTGCTGAGGTGATGGACATGGCTCTCATTGCCGAGAAGGACATTAAGAAGATGTATAAGAGGAGGGAACAAAAAAATAAAAATAGGATGAGTCAAAGGCAAGTGAATACCGATGACCAGTCAAACAAGCAGACAAACTTTTCAGTCCTAGTGCCTGCTTGATCCGTTCAGACTACTTACTCTAGGCAAGTCGCATCAATGCCTATGAGACCTTTTCGTTCATCACAGCCTACTACCTTCTGAAGCATTAGTAGCACAAAGGACACAATACACTACCTCCTCAATATCGACCGAATCCTGCCCACGATGTGGAAAGTGTCACTGATTAGATGAATGCCGGTGCAATTCGGGTGCATGTTTCTAATGTGGCCAGTGTGGAAAAATGCCTTGAATCGAAGAAGGAAAAGATGTTAGCTGCATCTACACAGAAATCTACGCGACCTACAGTTCAGGGATGTAATAACCTAGATTTTTGAATTTTATTTAATGGTATTAGATGATGTACCACACAATGCGTGGTGCTAACGCTCCACACCGGAATATACCCACTTTAGAAATAGTCTAATTTTATATATATATATATCAATATTAGACTCATTGCGGAGTACTTGTCGATACGATTCCAACGATATATAATTTGTCGATTTTCGATAAGAATATAAAAAGTTATGCCCGTTTGAAGAGTGAAGCGGGTTAAAGGGCACAATTGTAAATTCGGGAGAGAATCACCATTTACCTTGGTGCTTACACAAAGCGCTGGAGCAAAACCTCTTCTCAAGCTTTTCAAGTCACGTATGAATTCTACTTGCGTGTAAAAACTACTATTTTATTAAATCTTATACGAAAAGTCTTAATTAGAGTTAACTTATCTGAGAATTAGATATATATTTACTTTCTCTCGGTTTGCTTTCTTATTCTCTCTTCTAAAAGCTCGATGCCCATCTTTCATAATTCCTCGTTGGATCTCTATCGATTTTCAATCTTATCAGAGAATCTTACACCATCAAAGTTTCTCATCGCTGTGACCAATTTATCGTAAGAAAGGAATTCTCGCGAAAAGACTCGGGCATATCGTCTCTCGAATCCGATCTCCATCAACCCAAATCATCGTAGGATTCGAATCACGCTTCAACAGGTGGGTGCCTCTAAATCCATCTTAAATTATTCAGTTATTTCTTAAAAAGAAAACCCTAATTTTTCCTTGAGTTTTGATAAATTTCGGGTCTTAAAAACATTGAAATTAGGCCCAAAATCGATAGGATCGTTTTTCCCAGATTTTCGTGAAATTCGGCCAAACTCTTCAACAGACACAGCCTCGGTATTTTGGCTATAACTTTTTATCTCGAACTCCGATTAAGACGATTCCTTTTGCGTTGGAAAGCTAATAGAAAAATCTACAACTTTTATGTTTTGACCAACTTATGAATCAATCGTCTTGATAGTTAAAAAAATATGAGAATATTACGTCAAATCGCTCGAGCGAGCTATTATCATCGCTCGAGCGAGGTATCACCGAACTCCGATATTACCTTAGTATTTTAGTCATAATGTTTTATCCCGAACTCCGATTAAGAAGATTCTTTTTGCGTTGGAAAGCTAATAGAAAAATCTACAACTTTCATGTTTTGACCAACTCATGAATCAATCGTCCTGATGGTTAAAAAAATATGAGAATGTTGCGTCAAATCGCTCGAGCGAGCTATTATCATCGCTCGAGCGAGGTATTGCCGAACTCCGACATTGCCTTAGTAGTTTAGTCATAACTTTTTATCCCAAACTCCGATTGAGACGATTCTTTTTGCGTTGGAAAGATAATAGAAACATCTACAACGTTCATGTTTTGACCAACTCATGAATCAATCGTCTTGATGGTCAAAAATATATGAGAATGCTACGTCAAATTCTAGGATTGGCGCAACTTGCCTGTTTTGACTTGTTTTTGAGGAAACACTTAAATAGGTATATATTATTAGTAATTAGAGTTAATCTTAATGCATGAACGTATATTGTGATATAGATTGAGGGCGAGAGGCCATCAATAGGACCTTGCTTGACTTCGCATAACTCCGAGTTTTAGGTAGGAGAATCTCATCTTTACAGTATTTTATTTTAATTTGCATGGATATTTTGAATTAAAATCTTTAAACTTGCATATGCCATTGAAATCACATCATGGTGAAATTGATATGAATGACTGAAAATCTAAATCTACCTGAATCCTGAAACCTGAATCTGCTTAAGCTCTGAAAATCTGAAATCAAAAACCTGAACTATGTACAAGAGACTTGCATCTGATTTATATTAGTATCTGCATTTGTTTTATGATTGACCTGAACGACCCCTCAAAAATTCCTGAACAACTTCCTGGCACAAGTTTCCCTCATTACGCAGGGGCTTGTTGCATCCTGAAAAAGGGTTCATGAACGACGATGGTAGGTAGGGGTTCCCATCGGCTATATTCCTGCTCTCGAGATATAGTTTACTCGGGAGGTATTTTAAGTTGAGGATTAAGTCATGAATTACTGAACTTTGCATATAGAAGTTAGAGAAACTAAGACACTGAAACACTGCATCTGTTCTTAAAACTGTTTTCACACATTTAGAAATAAATGAGTTAGACTTGAATTTGTGGGCCCATTTTAGTTGGATACCATAGTTTTATATTTGACATTGATTTCTGTTATGAGCCATGTTTCGATGATGGTCGGCCATCATCGGTGGTTCTTTACTTTTAATTGCTTCCGCATTTATTTTAGCTATGGATATTTATTGCGCTTTACTCTGATATGTGCCCTATTTGTCCGGCTTATCGTTTATTCGATAGGTTGGCGAACCGGCCTTTCCTATACCTGAGGGATTGGAAAAGTCGGGTCGTCACAGTTGGTATCAGAGCCTAGGCTTTATTTCCTTGAGGACTGTGTGGCTCATGTAAGTACACTATAGTGATGATGTGATAATGATTTTGATATACCCCAAGCTTTAGATCTTTTGTGGACTGAAGGATTTTAAGAAAGTGTGATGATCAATGACGTAAGATTTAAAAGTTCAATTGAAGATTTAAAGATCTATTTGATGATAACTTATATGAGTTAGGAGCATGTGAAAGAAATTGAGAAGAATCTTTGAAGATTGAAAAGCAATTAAAAGATTTATTTTTAGAGTATTAGGGAATAATTAGAAAAGATAAATCCTGACTGGTTTGATGGTTTAAATATTCATTATAGGTTGAGATGTTGACTATAAGAATAACTTATTAGAAGTGAGTTCAGATGGAGGAATAAATTATTATCATCAACCTCAGATTTATTTGAATTACTTTATGGTCAACAAGATATAATAATGATGATAGCCTATATGAGTGTTAGAAGTAATTGATGTTGAGAAGTGAGTATATTTTGAATAAATAATTTAAGAGACTACGAGAATTTGATTTTTGAAAAGTTAAGGATTATAAAGAGTGGAAGAACATGAGGAACACCTTCGTCTCGCACTTCAGGCACTCCGAGGTCACCAGTTGTATGCCAAACTCAGTAAGTGTGAGTTTTGGCTTAAACAAGTAACCTTTCTGGGACACGTGGTATCAGCAGAAGGAGTAACCGTCGATCCTTCTAAGATCAAAGCAATTACAGAGTGGAAAGCACCGACGAGTGTTACCGAAGTTAGGAGTTTCCTCGGATTGGCGGGTTACTATCGTCGCTTTATTGAAGGATTTTCACGCATTGCTCTACCGCTCACCCGCCTCACACAGAAGAATGTCAAATTTGTGTGGACCGATGAATGTGAATCAAGTTTTCTAGAACTGAAGAAGAGGCTTACTACTGCACCAATCCTCACCCTACCTTCCACTTCCAACACTAGTGAATTTGAAATATTCACAGATGCATCTCGCCAGGGACTTGGTTGTGTGCTTGAACAAAGTAAGAAAGTTGTCGCTTATGGGGCAAGACAGCTCAAACCTCATGAAAAGAACTATCCGGTTCATGACTTGGAACTGGCCGCAGTCATCTTCGCCCTTAAACTATGGCGACACTATCTCTACGGCGAGACGTTCAAGATTTATACGGATCACAAAAGTCTCAAGTACCTTTTCTCACAAACGGACCTGAATTTGAGACAACGTAGATGGATGGAATACATAAAAGATTACGACTGCTCCATAAATTACCACCCCGAACAAGCAAATGTCGTCGCTGATGCACTTAGTAGAAAATCTCCGGCACTATTAGCCAGATTAAACATTTGGAAGCCCTTCAATGAACTCGCCAAGAAGACATTTACCTCCAAGAGATTGACGATGGTGTATATTTGTACGAATTGTGATGAGTCCGTTCATTTTGGACAAAATCAGGAAATACAACGTCTGCAGATCCTCAAAATCATTGAAACCATAGGATCGAAACCCGATTTCAGCCTAAGGACGGATGGGATGTTACTCTTCAGACAAAGACTGTGCGTACCCAATAACCCTCAAGTGAAAAAGGAGATACTTGATGAAGGTCACAAATCAGGATACTCCGTACATCCAGGCAGTACGAAGATGTATCGAAATCTGAGAAATTGGCATTGGTGGCCGAATATGAAACGGGAAATAGCCGAATACGTGTCGAGATGTTTAGTGTGTCAACAAGTCAAGGCAGAACATCAAAAATTGGCCGGACTTATACAACCCCTACCCATCCCGGAATGGAAGTGGGAAAACATATCTATGAACTTCATCGTAGGTCTACCAAAGACGATGAAGAAGAATGATGCAATCTGGGTTATCGTTGACAGATTGACCAAGTCAGCTCATTTCTTACCCTTCAAGACTACCACAGATGGGAACAAACTTGCCGAAACATATTTGAAAGAGATTGTCAAACTACATGGGGTCCCAGTCAGTATTGTCTCTGATCGAGACTCCAAATTTACTTCAAAATCTTGGGCGACCTTCCAAAAAAGCTCTGGTACTCGATTAGATTTTAATCGCCTTTCACCCACAGACGGACGGCCAGACTGAAAGAGTGAATCAAGTAGTTGAAGATATGTTACGAGCGTGTATGCTCGACTTTCAAGGGAACCGGGACGATCACCTCCCGCTGATCGAGTTCTCTTACAATAATAGCTACCAGGCAAGTATAGGAATGCCCCCTTTCGAAGCTTTATATGGCAGAAGTTGCAGAACGCCATTGTGTTGGGACGAAGTTGGAGTTAGGAAGATGCTTGGACCCGAACTAGTCCAAACTACGACTGAGAAAGTCAAACTGATACGCGAACGACTTAAGATAGCCCAGGATCGTCAGAGAAAGTACGCCGACTCTCACCGTCGTAATTTAGAGTTCGAGGTAACACATTGAAAATTTTGAACTTTAAATTTCATTGCAATTGTGTTCGTGATTAAACACAAAAATTTGTTTAACAGGTTGGCGAACGAGTATTCATTCGCGTCTCTCCGACTAAGGGAGTCATGCGCTTTGGAAAGCGCGGGAAGCTGAGCCCCAGATATGTAGGGCCTTTCGAGGTCATAAAACGTGTGGGCGAGGTTGCGTATAAAGTCGTTCTACCACCACAATATACAGGAATCCATGACGTTTTTCAAGTCTCAATGCTGAGGAGATACATCTATGACCCATCACACATAGTGGAGATCGAACCCGTCGATATAAAGGAGGATCTCACTACCATAGCAAGACCGATCAAGATCCTCGACCACAAAGTTCAAGTCTTCAAAAACAAAACTATGAGATTAGTGTTGGTCCAATGGCAACATCACACGCCAAAAGAAGCGACCTGGGAAAATGAAGACGACATCAAAGAAAACCATCATGAGCTTTTTGAATAATCGGTACATAATTTTCGAGGACGAAAATATTATAAGGGGGAGAGAATGTAATAACCTAGATTTTTGAATTTTATTTAATGGTATTAGATGATGTACCACACAATGCGTGGTGCTAACGCTCCACACCGGAATATACCCACTTTAGAAATAGTCTAATTTTATATATATATATATCAATATTAGACTCATTGCGGAGTACTTGTCGATACGATTCCAACGATATATAATTTGTCGATTTTCGATAAGAATATAAAAAGTTATGCCCGTTTGAAGAGTGAAGCGGGTTAAAGGGCACAATTGTAAATTCGGGAGAGAATCACCATTTACCTTGGTGCTTACACAAAGCGCTGGAGCAAAACCTCTTCTCAAGCTTTTCAAGTCACGTATGAATTCTACTTGCGTGTAAAAACTACTATTTTATTAAATCTTATATGGAAAATCTTAATTAGAGTTAACTGCGAATTAGATATATATTTACTTCTTCTCTCAGTTGTCTTTCTTATTCCCTCTTCTCTGCAAAAGCTCTGACAGTGCCATCTTTCATAATTCCTCGTTGGATCTCTATCGATTTTCAATCTTATCAGAGAATCTTACACCATCAAAGTTTCTCATCGCTGTGACCAATTTATCGTAAGAAAGGAATTCTCGCGAAAAGACTCGGGCATATCTCTCTAATCCGATCTCCATCAACCCAAATCGTAGGATTCGAATCACGCTTCAACAGGTGGGTGCCTCTAAATCCATCTTAAATTATTCAGTTATTTCTTAAAAAGAAAACCCTAATTTTTCCTTGAGTTTTGATAAATTTCGGGTCTTAAAAACATTGAAATTAGGCCCAAAATCGATAGGATCGTTTTTCCCAGATTTTCGTGAAATTCGGCCAAACTCTTCAACAGACACAGCCTCGGTATTTTGGCTATAACTTTTTATCTCGAACTCCGATTAAGACGATTCCTTTTGCGTTGGAAAGCTAATAGAAAAATCTACAACTTTTATGTTTTGACCAACTTATGAATCAATCGTCTTGATAGTTAAAAAAATATGAGAATATTACGTCAAATCGCTCGAGCGAGCTATTATCATCGCTCGAGCGAGGTATCACCGAACTCCGATATTACCTTAGTATTTTAGTCATAATGTTTTATCCCGAACTCCGATTAAGAAGATTCTTTTTGCGTTGGAAAGCTAATAGAAAAATCTACAACTTTCATGTTTTGACCAACTCATGAATCAATCGTCCTGATGGTTAAAAAAATATGAGAATGTTGCGTCAAATCGCTCGAGCGAGCTATTATCATCGCTCGAGCGAGGTATTGCCGAACTCCGACATTGCCTTAGTAGTTTAGTCATAACTTTTTATCCCAAACTCCGATTGAGACGATTCTTTTTGCGTTGGAAAGATAATAGAAACATCTACAACGTTCATGTTTTGACCAACTCATGAATCAATCGTCTTGATGGTCAAAAATATATGAGAATGCTACGTCAAATTCTAGGATTGGCGCAACTTGCCTGTTTTGACTTGTTTTTGAGGAAACACTTAAATAGGTATATATTATTAGTAATTAGAGTTAATCTTAATGCATGAACGTATATTGTGATATAGATTGAGGGCGAGAGGCCATCAATAGGACCTTGCTTGACTTCGCATAACTCCGAGTTTTAGGTAGGAGAATCTCATCTTTACAGTATTTTATTTTAATTTGCATGGATATTTTGAATTAAAATCTTTAAACTTGCATATGCCATTGAAATCACATCTGTAAACTGAAATTGATATGAATGACTGAAAATCTAAATCTACCTGAATCCTGAAACTGAATGCTCAAAATCAAATCAAAACGAACTATGTACAAGAGACTTGCATCCGATTTATATTAGTATCTCCATTTGTTTTATGATTGACTGAGCGACCCTCAAAATTCTGAACAACTTCACGGCACAAGTTTCCCTCATTACGCAGGGCTTGTTGCATCTGAAAAGGGTTCATGAGCAGCGATGGTAGGTAGGGGTTCCCATCGGCTATATTCTCGCTCTCGAGATATAGTTTACTCGGAGGTATTTTAAGTTGAGGATTAAGTCATGAATTCTTGAACTTTGCATATAGAAGTTAGAGAAACTAAGACACCAAACATCATTCTGTTCTTGAAACTGTTTTCACACATTTAGAAATAAATCTTACATATGATTTCCGCACCTAAATTCAGTTTATTATCTGCTTATATGTTTGACAAGCTATATTCTGATATTTGTTTTGAAACCATGTTAGTTAAAGTAAAATGCCGTAGATGTCTTTCTTCTACTGAGCTTTGTTGGTTAGCTCACTCCGACTATCGTCACGGAGTTCGGTATTGGCGTGGCTATTCAGTGAGACTGATCCTGACTACGTGCCTGAGGAAGAGCTTGAGGTTCCTCCTGAGGAGTTTTTCCCAGTATAGAACTTACTGATTTTCTTATTTGTGGTGAGAGTTAGACTTGAATTTGTGGGCCCATTTTAGTTGGATACCATAGTTTTATATTTGACATTGATTTCTGTTATGAGCCATGTTTCGATGATGGTCGGCCATCATCGGTGGTTCTTTACTTTTAATTGCTTCCGCATTTATTTTAGCTATGGATATTTATTGCGCTTTACTCTGATATGTGCCCTATTTGTCCGGCTTATCGTTTATTCGATAGGTTGGCGAACCGGCCTTTCCTATACCTGAGGGATTGGAAAAGTCGGGTCGTCACAAGGGATGTGCCTACGCAGTCTCTGCTCAAGACGTCCAAACAACAAATGACGTCATCCAAGGTACAATGCTATTTAAATTTTAAACCAATCACCTTATATTTAAATAGTGAATTCTCTTCAAATTTGGAATTGCATTATATCATTGCCTGATAAATACAACCCATTACACATTATTGATTGAATTAAACACATGAACCTTAGGTACTTTAAATATGTATCAGAGTAGCGACATCTGCCAATGAAACGCACGTGCTCTGATAGATCCGGGCTCTACACACTTGTTCATGACTGCTTAGTTTGCTGTTAAACTGAGCATCACGCCAGAGCCCTTGGATTTCATCTTATCCATATCAGTCCCTACATAGAACTCAGTAGTCATAGACACTATCTGCCGATCGACTATCGTTTCGATTGAAGGTCATGAGACATCAATCGATTTGATTATTTTGGATATGCAAGGATTTGACCTAATCCTTGGCATGGACTGACTATCTACCCATCATGAAAATGTAGACTGCCTTCGAAAAATAGTCACTTTTCACCCCAAGGGGGGAAAACCATTTAGATTTTATGGAACTAAGCCGAAAATTACACCTTTTATATCCGCTATTCGAGCTGGATGGTTAATGAACAATGGATGCTACGGTTATCTCACATTCGTATAAAATCAACGGGAAGTGAAGGTCACCATTACCGATATTCCCATCGCATGCAAGTTTTCCAATGTGTTTCTTGAAGAGTTACCGGGATTACCGCTAGATAGAGAAGTTGAATTTGTAGTGGACTTAGCTCCAGGCACAAAGCCAGTATCGAAGGCACCATACCGTATGGCATCGACAGAGCTGAAAGAACTCAATATAAGAACTCCTAGATAAAGAATTCATAAGACCGAGTGTTTCTCCATGGGGAGAACCTGTACTATTTATCAAAAAGAAGGATGGTCTATGCGACTTTGCATCAATTATCGTCAATTGAACAAGTTGACGATCAAGAACCGTTACCCACTTCCTCATATTGACGACCTCTTCGATCAACTTCAAGGCACAAGATTTTTCTCAAAGATAGATATGAAATCAGGATACCATCAACTGAAAGTTAAGGCAGAAGACATTTCGAAAACTGCTTTTCGAATAAGATATGGCCACTATGAGTTTCTAGTGATTCCATTCGGGTTAACGAATGCACCAACATCCTTCATGGACCTGACGAACAGAGTGTTCATACCACATCTCGACAAGTGCGTAGTAGTCTTCGTGGATGACATTTTCATCTATTTGAAGACTAGAGAAGTTCATGAACACCATCTACATCTAGCACTTCAGACACTTCGTGATCGCCGACTATATGCAAAATTGAGCAAGTGCGAATTTTGGATGGAACAAGTGAATTTCTTGGGACATGTAATATCCGAGGAAGGCATTAAAGTCAACCCAGCAAAAACTGAGGCCATTATAAAATAATAACAACCGAAGACAGTGACCGAACTTCGAAGTTTTCTGGGCTTAGCCGGATATTACAGAAGATTTGTCGAAGGGTTCTCCAAAATTACAGGACCACTTACTTAACTTACAAGAAAGAATGCAAAGTTTGAATGGAATGACTTATGTGAAAAGAGCTTCCATGAACTCAAAAAGAAGTTAACTTATGCTCCAATACTAGCAATACCTTCAGGTAGTGGAGGTTTCATAGTATTAAGTGATGCCTCACATAGTGGATTGGGTTATGTACTCAACCAAAATGAGAGAATCATCGTTTAGGGCTCTCGACAGCTCAAGAATCATGAGAACTACCCGACTCTTGACTTGGAATTGGTAGCTGTTATTTTTGCCTTGAAGATTTAGAGGCACTACATCTACGGTGAAACATTCGAGATCCTGACCGATCATAAAAGCCTAAAATATCTTTTTACTCAGAAGGATTGAGCATGTGGCAAAGAAGATGGATTGAATTCTTAAAAGATTATGATTGCACCATTCAGTACCACCTTGGTAAAGAAAATGTAGTAGTTGACGCTCTAAGCCGAAAGACATCTGCTCAGTTGTCAAACCTCATCACGAAAATTCATAAATGGCGATTGTTTGAGGATATATCACTATATAACAAAAAGTTTGAGGGTAAAGAATTTGGAGCATTACTGGCTAACATCACCATCAAGCCAACAATATTCGATAATATCTGAGAACTCCAGATGACTGATAAAGAATTTATGGTAATCAGACAGGATGTAATCAATGGGGATAAATCAGATTTCTCCGTCAAAGAGGACGATTCCTTACTATTTAGAGATCGACTATGTGTACCATTAGATAGTGATCTTCGACATCTAATTCTCGAAGAAGCACACAAGTCAATATATGTCGTCCATCCTGGTTGTACAAAGTGTATTAGGACCTGAAGAAGAGCTTTTGGTGGAGAGGCTTGAAGAAATAAGGAAATATGTATCGAGAAGCCAAGTGTACCAACAGGTGACAGTTGACCATCAAAACCCCGCTGGCTTGTTATAACCTTTGCCGATACCAAAATGGAAATGGGAAGCTATATCCATGAATTTTAACCTTGGATTACCGAGAACTATGAAAGGGCATAATGTAATTTGGGTGATAGTTGATCACTTAACCAAATCTGCACATTTTTTGCCATACAGCATGAGATATACAGCCAGTTAGCTTATAGAGTTGTATCTCAAAGAAATTGATAGACTACATGGTAACCCAGTCATCATCATCTCATATAGAGATCTGATGTATATGTCAAAGTTCTGACAAAGATTTCAAGAAGGGATGGGCACAAGATTGGATTTTAGTTTTGGATATCACCCTCAAATAGACGGTCAGACCGAAAAGGTGAATCAAATTATCGAAGACATGCTTTGAGCTTGCATGTTGGACTTTCAAGGGTCATGGGACAAACACATGCCTTTGATAGAGTTCACCTATAATAATAGTTACCAGGCAAGCATAGGGATGGCCCCTTCGATGCACTGTATGGTCGGAGATGTAGGTCCATGCTCAATTGGGAAGAGACCGGGGAGAAATTCATATTAGGCCCAGAGATTATTAAGAGCACAACTGAAGTGATTCGGTTGATTCATGAAAGATTAAGGGTCGCTCAAAGCCGACAGAAAAGCTATGCGGACTTTGAACGAATGAGTATCGAATTTCAGGTAAACTTAGTGAGAGTTGTTAGTTTAGCTCCCCTGTTATTATAAGCATTAGTAAGACAACGCATTCCTTGCAAGCGGGGGACAACATATTCGTCAAAATCTCGCATACTAAGGGAGTAATGCGATTCGGAAGACGTGAAAAACTGAGTCCAAGCTACGTCGGACTCTTTGAGATACTAGGACGAGTCGGAGAAGTGCATACTAGATTGCGTTCCCACCTCAACTATCAGGTATGCACAATCTATTCCATGTATCCATGTTGAGGAAGTACATCAAAGACCTGACTCACATCTTAGACTACGAGCCCATTGAGCTCGAGGACAATATGACAATAGTCGAAGAACCAATTTAGATCCTCAACCAAAAGGAGCAAACTTTACATACCAAGCAGATCCCGCTCGTGCTTGTTAGGTGGCAAAATCACTCATCTAAAGAAGCCACTTGGGAACGAGAAGCAGAGATTCCCGATTAGTACCCACACCTCTTTGAATAAGGTACGCTAATTTTCGAGGATGAAAATTCTTTTTAAGGGGGAGGATATAATATCCCTAAAATTTTCAAAACACTAATACACTGATTAATTGTATGTGCTTAGTAAGATATACAACGTATGCTACAAAATTTCCTTTAAAATATTTATAAAAAATAAATTCCTTAGTTTAAATAACTCAAATATATAATTGTGTAAATAAATACACAAGCTCTGTGAGAGCAATAGTGGTAGGAGGCTTGAATTCTAAGCAAGAGGTTTAGGGGTCAAACCTTGTTATAGACTTAAAAACCTTATTTTGGACTTTAGACTAAAAGCCTATACATCCACACTTGGCATGTCGGCTCCACATGGGATAAACCCCAACAAGTTAGAAAAAGGTTGGATACAGGGAGACTAATTAAAATCTCCCTAAAATTCTAAATTTGTAACCTATTAGGTTTCCTTCTAAGAGAAGAATCAGGAGAAAACCTTCAGTTCCTTATTCTTATTTTCCTCCATAAGAAAACCTACCCTTCTTCTTCAACCCTTCTTCTTCAACCTTCTTCAAACCATTAAGGTGTTTCTCCATAGAGTACCTTGATCACTGCCATCCATATGAAGGAGAAGAAGAATCGTGTAGCGTGGAACTTCGGGATTCTAGCAAACCACCGTAGAATCATTGGTCATGTTGCGAAAGGTCACTCTAATCATTAATGATGATCTATTGGGTTGAAAGCTTGATAAATAATCAAGTTTATAATTTTCTAAATCATTAGAATAGTATACGAATCACAAATTTCGAATCTTGAATGAATAAGAAACTCGGATGCTAAAAACCCTAATGATAGCTCGCTGTGATAAGACCCACAATGCGTTGTCATATGTCACAGTGTGCTTTGACAAGTACCAAAGTGTGCTATGGTATATATGACAGCGCGTTGTCATGAATGACAGCTCGTTGTGGAGACACAACAACTCACTGTCACTTAAATGAAAATTAGTGCCGCTAAGAAGAGAGTTTCTTCCGACGGTCAAAACTTTTGATAGAAAACTCTAAATTACCATTATAATATATTTATTTGGGGTAGCTCAAGATGATGCATCTAATGGGTATGAAAGTATCCACAGCTCACTGTGATATATATGACAGCTTGCTGTGGATACTAAAATAGTGTATATTTTGTGTTTGCAACCACAGCTCGCTGTGACCACTGAAAATTAGGAATATTTTTATACAGTTAAGTCATCAAATTCTAAACTTTAGTGATTTATTCCTTTATGTGTAAGTTATACATGAACCATAGAAGGGAGAATTGGACCTATTGCGAGGAGAATATCTCATTCTGAACCGTACAATCTTTGAAATCGAGGTAGGGGAAATTCACTGCATAATTACGTTTTGAGTTTGATCAGTGGCTTTAGTGATATTCTCAAAATAAATATATGAAAATTAGAATTGAACTCATTAAAATTATTGCATTGAAACTGGGAATCTTCTGAATATTGCACATTAGAATTTACTTTGAATCAGAAACTTTTCTGCCTGAATGATTGCATGTTTAATATTATTTTCGCATTAGATTTCGTATATTGAATTAAATATAAATATTGAACACTTTGAATCAACTTTTGAACTTTGGAACCCTTTGGACTCTTTGGACTTTGAATTATGAACCTTGAGCTTGAATTATGTGATAGAAATTGCATGTGATTTATAGAGATTCATGTGGAACAAATCTTATGCTTCAACACCATTGGACCGCACAAGTATTCCTAACAATGAAGGGGCTTGGGCACTTTGAAAAATTATTCTTAGAACGACGATGGTTAGGATTTCCATCGGTTTTGACTTTGGCTCTAGCGTTATATTCGCGATCTAGAGATTATTTAAATTATGAATTTAAGATCTATATTGAATAAGGAACTTTCTGTGAACCCTAAGGAATAGTCTCATTAAATCTTGCATGAAAATCATTATGAACATATGTGTTTCGCTCTTTACACCTTAGAAACTATGTTTTGTTATTTAAATAACTACGTCAAATCTATCATTGGAACTATGTTTTGATCATATAAAATATAATTGTGTATTGCATAACCCTACTAAGCTTAGGTTGTTAGCTCACCTCGACACTATGTGTCGCAGGTATTGAAGTGGTTTCAAAGAAGATCCGGACTTCATACCAGAGGACGAGGCAGATCTTCATCCAGAGCAATTTTATTCATAGATTTCTTTTGGACACTTAGATTTGGTATAGTTTAAATGAACTTTTAGAGCCTATTAATATTATTTTGGATGTTAAGTGTTACTGCTTGTGTGACGAATGACCATCATCGGTGGTTTTACTTTTTCGTTTAAGTTTTCATTATGGACATTATGCAATGGTTTTAATCTAGCGGCTTACTTTCTATTGGTACTAAAGAATCTCTATAATTAGATTATGATCTACGATTTAGCGACCCGGGAGTTTCCATGTGCTTCGGGTTGGAAATTTTAGGGTCGTTACAAAAATAGCCTCCACATGTCGTGGTGTGACAGAAGTTCATAATACTCAATTGCTCTTCCTTAGGTATGCATCTTCTTATCACCTGGTCTGAGTTAAACTTGAACAAGTGTGGCTCATCCCAGAAGTAGTATTTTACTTGGGAGAAAAATAGATCTTTATCATTTTTATCCCACTATGAAGAGATTCTCCCAGTGACCAAGTAGTTCTCTATGTTTGCAAACCAAGGAGCTCTATTAGCTGCCACACCTATCGCCATTAATTGTTCATCCGGGAATGTCTCACGAATGGTCTCCGTTGATGATGATTCTTTAGGTAAGATTCGCGACAAATGATCGACAACCACATTCTCTACTCCCTTTTTGTCACGGATTTTAAAGTTGAATTCTTGGAGAAGCAAAATCCATCGGATCACTCTCGATTTTGCATCTTTTTCGCCAATAAGTATTTTAACGCCGAGTGATCTACAAAGACCACTATTTTTGAACCTAGCAAATATGAACCAAATTTATCCAACGCATATACCACAACCAATAACTCCTTTTCTGTCATGATATAATTTAGCTGCGCGCCCATTAATATTTTACTGGCATAGTAAATCACATGGGGTAATTTACCTACCCTTTGTCTTAAGACCGTTCCTATTGCATAGTTTGAATCGTCACACATTATTTCGAAAGGAAGTGAGTAATCCAGAGGTTTGATCATCGGGGCGTTTGAAAGTAACACTCTCAGTTTTAAAAAAGCTTTCATGCAATCATCATCAAAGTTAAAAGGAGAGTGCTTCTGAAGCTGCCTACATAATGGTTTAGCCACTTTGCTAAAAATTGATCGTATTTGACGAACGGTCTTCGGGGGTGGCTAGGTAGCAATCAAGTTTACTTTTACCTTGTCGACTTTGATTCCTTTCTTTGATATAATGTGACCCAGGACGATTCCGTGTTGGACCGTAAAATGGCTTTTTTCCTAGCTTAGAACAAGATTAGATTCTTCACAGCATTGTAAAACTAGTGTCAAATGGTGCAGACACAATTCAAAAGTCTTTCCAAAGACTGAAAAATCATCCATGAATACTTCAATGAACTTGTCAACCATATCATAAAATATGGATAACATGCAACGCTGGAAAGTGGCAGGCACATTACAAAGTTTGAATGGCATCTTACGATACATAAATGTGTCATAAGGGCAAGTAAAAGTCGTCTCCTCTTGATTTGCCAGAAATACGGGCACTTGGTTGTACTCAGAGTAATCATCAAGAAAACAATAGAATTCCTTTCCTGCCAGTTTCTCTAGAATCTGATCAATAAAAGGGAGAGGAAAATATTCTTTTCACATAATAGATTTAATTTCTTATAATCAGCGCAAATAGGCCACCCTGTGGTCTCGTGTGTAGGAAACAGTTCCCCTTCGGTGTTCTCCTTCACCGTTATACCTGATTTTTTTGGGGCAATTTGAACCAGACTTACCCATTCGCTGTCGGAGATTGCATAAATGACTCCTGCATCATGCAATTTGACAATCTCATTTAGAACGACTTCTTTCCTGTTTGGGTTAAGTCATCTCTGCACCTCCTTTGATGGCTTGCTATCCTCTTTGAGTTGCATCTTATGCATACACACCGACAAATCAATTCCCTTAAGATCTGTCAGGGTCCACCCGAATACTATTTTATGGTCTTTGAGCACCTTCATCAATTCACTCTCTTGCTTGTCAGAAAAAGTCGATGAAATTATCACTAGGAGCATTTCATGGGGTCTCAGAAAAGCATATTTGAGTGAATTGGGCAGCAGTTTCAATTCAAGGTTTGGTGGCTGCTCTATTGATGGCCTTAGTTTTGGATTTTCTGTAATGGGTAATGGTTCAACCCTTGCCTTCCATAGCCTATTATCTTGAAATGTTGATATAGTCTTCATTCCTTTAGAATATTGCTTTGAACCGCCTCTTTCATCATAGATGGCTAATAGGGCAGTTTCAAATTCTTCCTTGGTTAGCATCGATGGAAGAGCCTCCTCTACCACTTCATCAACCTGGTCGATATATAAACAATCAACTTCCTCCTTGTTTGGGAAATGGTTCATGGCGCTGAACACACTTAGCCTTACTTTCATATTTCCAAATGAGACATCCATGACCCCTATATGACAGTTAATACAGGCATTCGCGGTTGTAAGAAAAGGACGTCCAAGGATAATGGGGATTTGATTTTCTGATTTGGTTCGGGGTTTCATGTCCAGTGCAACAAAGTCTACTGAAAAGAATGAATCAATCCCTACCAGAACGTCTTTGATGATAACTCTAGGCCTTCTCTCTGACCTATCTGCTAACTGGAGTGTCACAGCAGTTGGTTGCTATTCACCAAGTCCTAATTTTTCGAACACTAAATATGGAATCAAGTTTACACTTGCCCCCAGATCCAAAAGCGCTTTACCAATTGTTTGCCCACCAATAACACATGAAACAGTCGGAACCCCGGGGTCCCTAAACTTTGGTGGCGCATCCAATTTTAAGAAGGAGCTAACTTGATTAGTCAGGAATACCTTTTTAGATACATGGGTACGTGACTTTCGCTTTCAAGTACACAAGTCCTTGAGGAATTTAGTGTACGTGGTAACTTGGTTGATTGCATCAAGCAATGGAAGATTGATCTTCACTTGCTTAAACATCTCTATAACGTCATCAAATTTTGATGGATCCTTTCACAATCTTGACGGTGGTGTAAGGCACTCAAGATATGGTGCCTTAGGCACATGAGAATTATTTTCCACAGCCGGGTCTTCCCCGAATTCCGTTTGGACAATTTCAGGGGCTTCTTTCTCTGGTTCTGTTTCTGGTTCCTTCTCCTTCTCCCCTCCCTTTTACACTTCTTATTTAGACGGGATTTCAACATGATTATCAATGATTCGCTCACTTCTCAAAACGGTTACAGCCTTCAGCTAGTGGCTGGTTGATGGTCCTTCACCAAATGGTGCTTGACCTCGAGGATTATTGATGGGCTGACTGGGAAGCCTTTCTTCTTCCCTTTGACTCATTTGGTTAGCCAATTGACTGACCTGGTCTTCCAGCTTTGCTATGGATTGCCCATAAGATTGTATAGTTTGAAACATTTTTTCTTCAAAATCAGAACTTCTTGATGTATTGGTTTGATGAAAATTCTGATTATGCTGGAAATCAGAATTTGGGTGTTGATAGTTCGGATTTGACTGGAAGTTGGAATTCTGTTGTGGATGAAAGCCTTGTGATCCACTCGGTACATTCGGTCTGAATTGCTGGTTGACAGGTTCAACCTGATTTGATCCCCCCATCCTAAATTAGGACTGTTCCTCCATTCCTGATTGTAATTGTTAGGATAAGAATTCCTATCCTACCATTGGTAAGATTGGGTCACATTTACCTGCTCTTGAGGGTTAGAATCCTCAGGAAAGATTAATTGAGTGGTTGGACACTCATTAGTCATGTGACCTTGATGTTCATAGATCAAACAGACAATAGGAGTGATGGGATTTTGAGCTTGTCGGGTTGTTGCCAATAACAAATTCATTTGTCTTGACAATACATCAACTTTGGGAGCTAGATCAGAGGTATTGTTGACCTCATACAACCCTCCTTTCGTACGCACATGGGTGTTTTTATGACATATCAAGGTTAGCACGACCCAATGTCTCGCCTTGCATTGAATTTTGGCTCAATCTTTCGAATAGAGCCCAAATTTCTCCCTCCTCCATTACGATGTATGATCCTCCACACGATGCATCCACCATGCCTCTTTCTTTTGGTATCAATCCATTGTAGAAACTCTAGACTTGTTGCCATCTTGGGATTTGGTGATGTGGGCAACTTCAGAGTAATTCTTTAAATTGCTCCCAACCATTGTGAAATGTCTCAATGGGTTGCTGAGCAAATTTCAAAATTTTCTTATGCAAATCAATGGTTTTACTGATGGGAAAGTAATTCTTCAAAAATTCTCTTCGTAGCTCAGTCCAATTCCTAATCGATCCTGGTTCTAGAAATAGAAACCAATATTTCGCCTTATATCTCAAAGAGAAAGGGAAAAATCTCAGCTTTGCTATCTCATCAGTCACATTGTGTACCCTAAACATCTTGCAAATGCCGTTAAAATTGGTTAGATGTGTGTGTAGATTTTCATTGCTTAATCCGTTGAAAATTAGCAACATTTGAATTATGGCCGATTTAAATTCGAAATGATTCCTAGGAATGGGAGCATGAGTGATACTATCCTGATCCTCGTAAGGACCAGGATCATTGTATTCCTCCAACGTTCTTGGACCAATTGGCCCCTCATTGTGATTTCCATTTTCTCCTTCATTATTATTGTTCTCATTCCTTCCTCCTCCCCATCTTTATTCAACCATGATCTGAATGTTATCACGCAGAATTCTTTGGTTTCTAGGATTTGTTTTGCAAGATCTTTCAGTCTCACAATTCAACGATTGTAAATTTGGGTGATGAGATCGGGTAAAGCTCATTCACCGATAAACCGAGACAGGGATTACAAAACCAAAATGAACTCAGAAGCAGCTACAGTTCAAAATCAATCGATTGATTTATGAAAATCGATCGATTGATCTATATTAGTGAGCAAGAGTAATTCACAGATGGTCTTCTTACGTTAATTGATTGAATTTGAAAAATCGATCGATTGAAATAGAACAGAGAGCGGATTTCACACAATTCTCTGCTTCCTAGTCGATTGATTGAATTAGGAGAATTAATCGATTGACTTGAAATAGAGAGTAGGATTCATAGTTTGATCAGAACAAAAACTAAATTGAAATATTGTTTTGTTTTTTTTTTTATATATATATATGACAAGTCGGACTGGAAACAGGTAAGAATCTTTCAATCGATTGAGATAGATCAATCGATTTAATTGAACCATGAGCAAAATTAGTTGATTCAGTTCTCTGATTATTCAATCTATTGATATTTGAAAATCAATCAATTGATTTGTCATAGTGAACAGATTGGCTCACAGATTCTGCATATCAGTCGATCGATTATTTTCACAAATCGATCGATTGAAAACAACAGTGAACAGAAATTTAGAGTCCGAGCAAAATGAGATTTTTTTTTTATTTTTTTATTTTTTAAATCAAATAAAATACTCTTAAAAATTAACAAAATTCCGCTGCTTCCTTGGCAAAAGTGCCAAGATTATGATGGTTTTAAAAGTAATACCCTTGTAAGCACACAAGTTCGAAGAGTGAGGGCGAGTACAATGGATGTCGAATCCACAGGGAAGCGTGAAATTTAGTTAATTCTAAAAGTGTAAAATGAACCTACGGAAGTACCAAAGGTGAGATTTTTGTTACTATGAAGATTAACATCTACACAAACACAATTAAAGAGATCTAAACAAAGCTTACGCAAGAAAAATAATAAATAATCAAACAACGATGATAAGATGATGAAGGAGTCTACTAACCCTAGATTTTCAATCTTTCTACTAACAATCCAAACATTTTAATGACAAATTATCTACCCACCTTTTACTACAAGCAAAATGATTCAATATAAATGTGATTATGATAATCGGCATACACTATCTTAACACTATGACGCATTCAATCATGACATGAATCATGCGAAAGGTATAACATATCACAAGCACATAGCCACAAGTAAAATCAATCATACGACATCCTATATCGGTCTTGAAGATCGACCTAGGTGGAATAACTCTTTTATTATTGCCGATCTACAAGATCAATGACTATAAATGAGTATTCGAAGATAACGCAATAAGCACAAACTAAAGCCGCATGATTTAATAATTATAACAAGAAATAATGGGATTGAAAATAAATTAATTACTCATCTGGGGTCACTTCCTCCTTGAATGAGGGGTTTTAGCTGCTCATCCTCGATCCGTACGCAACAAACGATTCTGAAGCCATCAACACATTCTTTAATTTATCCAATGTTTGGATCTTTTAAGTAAAGATCCAGAACCTTACAAAGCTTTGATTCCTAATTAAAAAACTAATTAACATCAACTAAAACTAAACCTAAAAATAATAGAGAAAACTTAGAAAAATATAGAAAAATTTCTGCTAAGAGAGGTCCCCACAAGCCCTAAACATTGCTTTATTTATATAGAGCGCGTGATCGGCTTTTAAAGTGTACCCTTGCAAGTGTACAAGATCGATTGTAGCAAGGCAAGAATACAAGAATCATACCTACAGGGAAGCACAGAATTAAATTAATTTTAAAGAGAACACGAATGCCCAAGGAAGTACCAAGGGTGAGAAGGTTGCTTTGCTAAGTTATCACCACACGATGCTAAAATAATAAGCTACAAATAATCTAAGCAAGAACAATTGATGACAAAGAAAATAATAATTAAGAGATGATCAAGGAGTTTGCTAACCCTAGATTTGTAATTTCTCTACAATCAATCATACGATTTTATATCACACCAATATACCGTCATTTAACTACAAGAAAAATGAATCGTAAAGAGAGTGATTATTAATCCAGCATACCCTATCCAAACACTATGACTCATCCTAATACGGCATGAATCATGCAAAAGGCATCGCGTATCTCAAATTTGAAATCACAACATTCAAAATGAATCACTCGCTATCCTAGATCAGTCTGTAGGATCAGATCTAGGCGGAATGACTCTTTTATGGTTGTTGACAAACAAGATCGACAGCTATAAATGAGCATTTGATGATCATAAATTAAGCACACACTACAAGTTAAATGATTCAATGACGATGATAAGAAATTATAGAAATAACAGTAAATCAATTACTCATCTAGGGGTCGCTTCCTCCTTGAACGAGGGGGCTAGCCGCTCATCCTCGATCTACACATATGATGCAAACCAGAAGCCATCATCAAGTATGCTCTTTTATTTATTAAAAGATCTCTCCTTACAATGTTCTTTTTCTAATTACAAACTATTATTCAAAATGCAAAAGAAAAATTTGGAAAAACCTAAGAAAATCTGCCAAAAAAAACCCTCCTAAACCCTAAGCATAACATTGCTTTTATAGGGTGCGGATAGGAAAACTTTCATAATAGGCTCAATCAATTGAAATTTAAATTTCAATCGATTGAGTTTAAATCCATCTTTTGGCGAAATCATTTGAATTTGAATTCAATCGATTGAGTTACACATATCAATCGATTGAATTAATTTAAATTCAAAATAAAGGGAGAAAAAGCTGTCATCCTTGTCAATTGATTGATTCCTAAGATTCAATCGATTGACGATGGCATGAGATATATTCATTCTTCTGGTGGAGGCTGGAACAATCAATTATTTTCATGGATTTCGGTGCTTTTGCTGGCTTCTTGGTCCAATGCTCTCATGCAACCCTTAATTACACTCAATTACGCTCCTACAAGATCCAACGGTCAAGAACACCTGAAACCACTAAAACTCCATAACAACCGTCAGATGGCCTTCATCAAATAGCCAAATGTTGATATTAAGGTGCAAAATATGGCCATATTTTGGCATAGATCACACTCCCAAACCTACACTTTTCTAGTCCTCGAGCAAAGACAATGAAAATATAGAGAAATAAACTAACATCATAAAAGAAAATAAATGCCACTTTCATAAGGAGGACGATTGCATTTAGCATATGCAATAAGCCTTTAAACCCCTAGGTGATCCCTAGTGGAGGAGTTGTATCTCCTAAAGGTTTTTAGTGAAGATACCTACAAACTTCAGAAACCTATAAATTCCTGAATTTATTGTCGTGCCCTTTGATTGTTAAATGTCCATAAACTTTTAATAAGATGCTCTCAGCCATGCTAATTTTATTGATGCTCATTCAGATTAATTCAATGCATTATTTTTCTGATGATTCTTGATTCATGCCTAGAGTGTCATGCTCTTACCATTGCTAAAACCCCTCCATCAGGGAGTAAGTCCAACTAGGAATCTTTGGATCCCATGTTTTGACTCAAGCCTTGCCGTAGATATGCACTCAAAACGAAATTGCTCTGATGAATGGGTTGTTTTTCATACACATGTGAGAGAGAATTATAATGCAAATCAGGAGGGCTCACATGGCATAAGAAGAACGGTTCATCAATAAAAAGGAAATCTCATAAAGAAAGATATTTGTGTATCTAGCATATCCTACCAGGCACCGTAGGCATTGCACTATCATTCTCCACAAGGCATTTATCACTCAAGATTAGATCAAGAAGGTCCTTTTCAAGGTTGTAACGGGGCTCAGGTAAAGGTTTAAGAAAGAAGGGGAAATCGAGGATCAAATTTCTCTGAGAAACTGGAGATAGTAACACAAATTGATTTTCTCATTTTCCACTTTCTTTTGCCAATTTTTTTTTAGAATTTTTCTTTTTACTTTTTCTTAATTTCCTTTCTTTTCTACTCCTTTTTGCTTTTCATTTTTCAAGTCACCACATATTTTTCATTTATCTCCTTTTCTACCTTTTGCATTTCCTCCTGCAATATCACAACCACACCTTCATTCCCTCTCTTTCTGTCATCTCGAATTTCTCAGAGATAGAGAAATAGTTTGCATTTTCAACTTGTGAGGGGCATGGTTAATATAGCTTAATCAATAAATATTTAGGGCTAAAATTTTCATCACAGCTCAAAGGGGTGCTAAAAGATAATTGATTATAAGGTGGGACATTTTAAGCACAAACGGGCCAAAGGAAGCCTTCAATCATTTCTTTTCAAGGTGATAGTGATGTTGGTTTGTTTCAAATTCAAACATAATGAGTTTTAGTATCTTGATATAGAACAATGCCAAATAAACAAATCAAGTTTGAATGTATGAGATTCTAACAATCAAATATGGACTGAAAAATACTCTGAATTTTAATCAATCACTCATCAAGAATGAGGAAAGGTTCTAAAGCTCTCTGTGTTTTTAGTCTCCACCGGAATCTTAGGATTCCAAGTTTTAGACTCGACCCCCAGATTTTAGAATTAAAGCGAGGTAATGGTGCCCAAGTTTTTGGACATGGACTGTGAAATCATCATTAAACTTGCATTAAAATTGATAATCACGAGCATTTATAGTCTTATCATGGCACGATGACATTTTCTAAAAACTTTCGGGCATCAACAATTAAAGGAAACAATTTTCGGAATATATAGGTTTATTGGTTATCAGTCAATCGATTGACTTTTGTAAATCAACCAATTGATTGCCCTTAACTACTGAATGCTTCTTGGCCTAATAGCTATCAGTCAATCGATTGATTTAATGATTTCAATTGATTGACTGATATACTTTTAACAATCCGAGAACAACCTTTTTTTTTTTTTTTTTTTTTTTTCAGAGTATGCTAAATTGAACTTCTCACCCCCAAACTTGCGGTTTCCAATATCCTCATTGGTCGATTTTGAAGGTGTATAGGACCCCAAACCTGTGAAATGCAATTGACAACCAGAGAGCTGACAAGGTGAAAAGTATTGTGATTCCTAAAAATTGATCATCCAATTAAACAAACACACTTTACTAAACTAAAATTCCATTAATTATGTGTAATCTACCACACTTATTAAAATAAAAAAGAAACTATCCTAATGCAATAAGGAAAAGAAACTAGTCTAAAACCTTAGAAAAAGAAACTAAAATCTAACAAGATTTTGAAATCTAAAACCTAAAACTAAATCCAACCATGATGATAGCTCTTAGTCATCATCTGAAGTCATCCCTGGCTTGGGCTTTGGAAACATCATCCTCCACATTTTGTCGGTGATTCTGACTTCGTCGGGTGGTTGGATTGGTGCAAGAGGTGGTGATGGAGGCAGAGTTTGTGGCGGAGGGACAAGTGGTGGCTGTGGAAACAGTTCCGCCCAAAAATTGGTTGGAATTATATTCATAGCCGGGTCATGTGCGGCTTCAAAGGAGCGAGTGAATGGTGGGCGATTTTGCGGCAATGAAGGTGGGCTCGGTGAATCGATGGACATTGAGTCCAGGGGTGAATTTGGCGATGATGGCGGAGGGGATTCCGATTCTACATCGATGATCTCATGGTTTGACAAATTGAGAGGTTGGCGAGGCGAGTTGTGTCGTGCACGTTTTCACGCCGGCTCTGCCATTCTCCTGACCACCGATCGAGTGCAATATTTGATTGAATCCATAGCACAAGGTAAAAGAGGACAATTGATTTTTGACTAAGGGATATGATTTAAAATAACTAACCTAAGGGTTGATTAAATAAAGAAAAACTATCCTAAAACACAACATCTAAAAATGGAATGAAGTTTGGATTTTCGAGGTGCAAAGATGGACTTTCAGGATTTGTATCAGTCAATCGATTGATTTTTCAATATCAATCGATTGACAAAGTATAGCCGGAAGGTTGGATGGGAGGTGGATAAAGCAGAATTTCCAAAAATCCCAACGCATTCAATTTTAGTAACTTTCGTTTCCAAACATGATCAATCGATTGAATTATTTCATTCAATCGATTGATTCTATTCAGAGTGAACTGCCATTTATAGATCAATCATGATGATATCAGCAAGATTCACACGATATCAGTGTGGTACTAGGCCAAATTGATCGATTGAAGTTGACTTGGTGACTTGAATTTGTTCTCTTTTTACAACGCATCCAAAGTTTCAATCGATTGAAAAATAATTCTCAATCGACTGACTGATGAAATTAAGCACAGTTCAAATTATATCAGTGAGATCTCACACCATTCATCTAAAATATTTCATTCACCCAATTTGATTTGATTTGATCAGAAATGCTTACAGCACACATACATAATCCAGATTAACTCAACATAAACTAAAACCTATCACATCCTATGATTGATCTAGCACACAGACAAAAACAAACACAAAACACTCTAAATTATCTCATTTTAACAAAATAACAGACCAAGCACAAGACAAACAAACTATTCATCATCATCATCGTCTTCAACATCTCCTTCTCCATCCATCGCTGCTCGCGCTCCTGCGATGAAGTCATCGACTTACGTTGGGAATGATTCCCATGGAATCCGCATGAGGAGAGAACTATGAAAACAGGACCGTCGATCGATACTTCCAACCATTGTACTCAACCCGTCCATCCGCGCCTCGAGGGGAGCGGCTGCTGCCTCAGCATTGAAATCAGAGACCTCTTCAGGACGAGATTTTCGTAGGCCGCCACGTTGGCATTGTGCAGGGTTTGGTTGGGGAGGGGGGGAGGCATCTCGTCATCTTCGAGGGGTTGCTGCGCAACTGGTGCATTCCTAATGATGGCTTTAATACTCTTGTTCCAAATATTTGTATCATAGTGGTAAAACTGCATATTTCCCATTACCTCATCATCAAAAATTGGACATCTGATCTGGTCCAATAGGTGCATGATGTAGTGAGGGAAATGAAGAAGAATAGCCTCTTTCTTACATTTCGAGGTGGTGACAAGTACATCATTATGACACCGCCACATTTCATCAAGCATTAAACCAGGTGCATCAAACCAGGTGTTTGTGTGGGCCGCGTAGAGCGCTGCCACCCTATTCTTCGCCCGCTCACTCTTTTTTCCATGCGACAACAAATTAGTTGACATGATGATATTCCAAAACAAGATGTCCATCGGTAAAGCTGCTTGCTTTGTCGACATTCCTGAGCCGTGCCTACCGCCACACATGTTGTTAATCATAATCTCTTGGCTGAGGTCTATGGCTGGATTGATATGATGATTTAGTGGTCTAACAATATAGAAATTAAATGCATGAGCAAGATCTGCGGCGTGCAAATTGTAAGACCAATTATCAATCCTTAAGAGGATGAAAGCAAACCTGTTGGAGACTGCAGTGCCAATACCCAATCCATGTTTTAATAGAAAAGCCGAATGAGACGTAAAGAAACGTCAATAGGGGGTGGTGCGAGCAGCCTTTCAAGATGCAATGCTTCAATGAACTCGATTGAACGTGCAGCCTTAGGAATACGATGAAATTTGGTAAGGTCGAAGAAGTTCTCGGTTTGACACTCCCGATCCACATAGTCATCGTTAGGTTTGCATGGGATTGTTATCAGGACGAGGTGGTCAGTAAATTGGGGGGCCGAGTGCTGCCATTTCGATCATACGAGAGAATTTTGGAAGGAATGAAAAGGGTTGGTCGGCTGAATTTGCAGAGTTGGGGAAGAAGGGACCACGGTTTGTCCCTTAAATCTAAATTCTCATGCATGCGGTTGGGGAAACCATAATGTCAATCGATTGAGAATGGAATATCAATCAATTGGCATTCCCAAAAACATTTGACCTTCCCCAAAAATTCAATGCTCGGTGCCGTTTCGATGGGATTTCTTGAAAAGGTGAGACGGTAACTCCTTGGGAAATAGCAGGAGTTAATTCACTTCGTCAGGTCAATCAATTGAAAAGGGAATCTCAATCGATTGACATTAAGACGATGTGATATCTTACCCTCCAGATGAAAAGACTCGACGGTTGACGCTTGAACTTCGAAAACTGACAGGCGATTCGGAGTTATATCAATCGTTTGAATATGGATTTTCAATCGATTGACTTGAATGTAGTGCCGAATGGTCTGACAACATAGAATATGTAGAATGACTGCGTAATGATGGCTTGAACAGAAATATCAATCGATTGAGAAAGGTAACCCTCAATCGATTGAATAAACTACAAAGTCAATCAATTAACTTTTCTCAAAATCAATTGATTGAGACAGACTTTCAAATTCTACCATAAAGAAGTAAGAATTAAACTATGCACTGGGTTGCCTCCCAGGAAGCGTTGAGTTTATGTGTCGACAGCTCGACCATTCGATTGTCATTTTTCTCGGTCACTGAGGTATGTTGATTCAATCTGCATTTGGGTCATTGGTTTAAGCCGTTGCCCATTCAACTTGAAAATCCGATTATCCTTAGGATCCCTAATATCAATTGCACCGTGTGTGGTGGTAGACACGACCTGAAAAGGTTCTTCCCACCTCGACTTCAGTTTTCTTGGATGGAGTTTAAGCTTCGAATTGAACACCCAAACCTTTTTTCCTACGTGAAATTCCTTCCGAAAAATTGACTGATCATGTAATCTCTTGTATCGCTCCTTGTAAAGTCATGAATTTTCATATGCATCATAGCGTAGATCTTCCAAGTCATTCAATTGTAACCTGTGATTGGATCCTGCCTCTTGCATGTCGAAGTTAAATCTCTTTATCGCCCAAAATGCTTTATGTTCCAATTCGACTGGGAGGTGACAAGCTTTCCCATAAACAATTCTGAAGGGCGACATTCCAATTGTGTCTTGAATGCAGTGCAATATGCTCAGAGAGCATCAAATAAATGATTTGACCAATCTTTCCTATCTGGTCGCACAGTCTTTTCTAAAATTCGATTGATCTCCCGATTTGACACCTCTACTTGACCACTAGTTTGCGGATGATATGGTGTTGTAACCTTGTGGGTGACACCATATTTCTTCATTAATGTCACAAAATGGCTATTGTAGAAGTGTGAACCGCCATCAGTAATGATTGCTCAGGGAATCCTGAATCTATTGAATAAATTTTCCTTCAAGAACCTTACCACCACCTTATGGTCATTCAATCGAGTTGCCACAACTTCCACCCATTTTAAAATGTAGTCGACGACTACCAAAATGTATAGATAACTGTATGATGGGAGAAAAGGACTCATGAAGTCGATCCCCCACACATAAAAAATTTCAACTATAAAAATTGGGTTCAATGGCATCATATTCCATCATGAAATATTTCCAAGTTGTTGACATCGTTGGTATTCTTTGAAAAATCATTTCGTATCTCGAAATATGGAGAGTCAGTAAAATTCACTTTGAAGAATTTTATGTACAGTCTTTTGTCCTCCAAAATGGCCTCCACAAGTCCCAGAATGATAGAAATTCATAATGCTCATTTGCTCTTCCTCTGGTATGCATCTTCTGATTACCTGATCAGAACAAAATTTAAACAAATGTGGGTCTTCCCAAAAGTAGTGCTTTATTTGGGAGAAGAAGAGATGTTTATTGTTTCTACCCCATTGCATAGGGATTCTGCCAGTGACCAAATAGTTCACAATGTTCGCAAACTAAAGAATTTTTGTAGCTGTTGTGTCTATTGCCATTAATTGGTCATCTGAGAATGTGTCACGGATGGTCTCTGGCACAGATGATTCTTCAGGTAGAATTCTTGATAGATGATTAGTGACAACATTTTCAACCTCCTTTTTGTCTTTGATTTCAAAATTGAATTCTTAGAGGAGCAGGATCCATCGAATCAGCCTTGGTTTCGTATCTTTTTTTGCCAATAGATATTTCAACGCAGAGTGGTCTAAAAAGACCACTATTTTGGACCCAAGCAAATAAGGATGAAATTTATCTAGTACATACACCACAATTAATAATTCCTTTTCAGTTGTGGTATAATTCAGTTGCGCATCAATCAATGTTTTACTGACGTAGTAAATTACATGAGGTAATTTACCTACCCTTTGCCCTAAGACTGCTCTAATAGCATAGTCCGATACATCACACATGAGTTCAAAAGAAAGTGAATAATCCGGAGGTTAGATTATTGGAGCATTTGACAACTCTCGTAGTTTCAGAAAAGCCTTCATGCAATCCTCATCAAAGTCAAATGGTACATCTTTTCCAAGCAAGTTGCACAATGGCTTAGCAACCTTGCTAAAATCTATAAATCTTCTGTAAAATCGAGCATGCCCCAGAAAAGATTGAATCTAACGAACACTTCTTGGTGGTGGAAAATTAGCAATTAAGTCGACTTTTGCCTTGTCGACTTCAATTCCTTTTTTGATATGATGTGCCCCAAAACTATTCCCTGACGAACCATAAAATGGCTTTTCTCCTAGCTTAAAACAAGATTGGATTTTATACAACGTTGTAACACCTGTGAAAGGTGATGCAGACATAATTCAAAAGTCTTCCCAAAGATGAGAAGTCATCCATGAACACTTCAATGAATTTATCAACCATATCGAAAAATATAGCTAACATACTTCGCTGAAAAGTAGCCGGAGCATTACAAAGGCCAAATGGCATCCTGCGATATGCAAATGTACCATAAGGACACGTAAAAGTTATCTTTTCTTGATCTGCTGGAAATACAGGCACTTGGTTGTACCCAGAATATCCATCTAGAAAATAGTAGAACTCTTGCCCTGCCAATTTCTCAAGAATCTAATCAATAAATGGGAGGGGAAAATGATCCTTCCTTGTGGCAATGTTCAGTTTTCGATAATCAATACAAGCGCGCCACCCAGTAGTCTCGCGTGTAGGCACTAATTCCCCTTCAGTAGTTTCTTTTACTATAATCCCTGCCTTTTTGGGAACAATTTGAGCCGGACTTACCCATTCACTATCAGAGATTGTATAGATGCTTCTAGTATCGAGCAATCTGATGATCTCTTTTAAAACGACTTCTTTCATATTTAGGTTAAATCGTCTTTGTGGCTCCTTCGATGGTATGTTATCATCTTCCAGATGTATTTTATGCATACATATTGATGGATCAATCCCTTTTAGATCGGCTAAAGTTCAACCGATTGCCTCTCTGTAATCTTTAAACACCTTTATCAAATCAGTTTCTTGCTTTTCGGACAACGTTGATGAAATTATCTCCGAAAGTGTTTCATGTGATCCCAATAAAGCATATTTGAGTGACTTGGGTAGTTGTTTTAATTCAACAATTAGTGGTTGCTCGATTGATGGTGTCAGTCTGGTCATTTCCACAAAGGGCAATGGTTCCGCCTTCACCTTCCATGGTTTATTGTCTTAACCCTTTGAGATCGACCTCATTTCTTCTGAGTGTTTCTTTGCACTTCCTTTTTCATCTTAGATAGCCAACAAGATAGTTTCAAACTCTTCCTTGGTTAGCATTGATGGTAAAGCCTTATCCACCACTTCATCAACCCGATCGATATAGAAACAATCAACCTCATCTTCATTGGAGAAATGATTCATTGCATGAAATACATTCAGCCAGACTTTCATGTTTCCAAAAGAAACATCCATGACTCCAGTTTGACAATTAATGCAGGCATTTACAGTTGCAAGAAATGGTCGTCCAAGGATGATTGAGACTTGATTTATTGATTTAATAGGTTATTCTATATCCAGGATGACGAAGTCTACTAGAAAGGCAAATTTATCTATCCCGATCAAAACATCCTCAATTATACCCCTTGGTCTTCTTTCTGACCTATTAACAAGTTGGAGTGTGACAACAGTGGGTTAATTTGCCCAGCCCTAATTTCTTGTATACTGAATATGAGATCAGGTTGACACTTGCTCCCAAATCCAGAAGCGCCTTACCAATTGGTTGCCCACCTATGACACATGGAATAGTTGGTACTCTAGGGTCCTTGAGTTTTTATGGTGCATCCAATTTTAGGATAGAACTGACTTGATTAGTCAGAAACACTTTCTTTGACACATGCGTACGCGCCTTTCTCTTACGGGTGCCACAAATCCTTGAAGAATTTGGCGTACGCCGGAACTTGCTTAAATGTTTCAAAATTTTCGTCCATTTTTTACGGACCCTTCCCCAATCTAGACGGAGATGTTAAGCATACAGGGAATGGTGCTTTTGGGGTGTGGGGATTGGATTCAATTTCAGGGTCTTCTTCAGGTTCCTATTGGACATTTCTAGGAGACTCCATCTCTTCTTCTGTCTCTGGTTCTATGTCCCTCTCAGCTTCTTTTTTTGATTGCCTTGAAATTTCCACTTGATTATCGATCACATGTCCACTTCTTAACATCGTGACAGTTTTCAACTGATGGTTAGTTGATGGTCCTTCATTAGACAGAGTTTGGCCTCAAGGGTTATTGATAGGTTGGCTGGGAAGCCTTCCTTCCTCTCTTTGACTCATTTGATTAATTCATTGACCAAATTGGTCCTTCAACATCTGCTGCAAGGCTTGCATAGATTGTTGTTAAAGAGTTTGCACATTCTGCATGATCTTTGCTTCCAAATGAGAATCTCTTGAACTGGAAGTATGAGATTGATTGAAATTCTTATTTTTCTGGTACTCAAAATTTGAGTGATGATAATTCAAATTTTGTTGAAATTTTGAATTATGTTGTGGACGAAAGCTCTATTGTCCACTTGATGTATTAGATTTGTACTGCTAGTTCACCTGTCTAGTTTGGATTGATCCTCCCCAACCTAAGTTAGGGTGATTTTTCCATTCCGGATTGTAGGTGTTGGAGTACACGTTCCTATCTTGCCGATGATACGATTGGGTCACATTCACCTGCTCTTGAGGAGCAGGTTCTTCAGGAAAGATCATGAGAGTGGTTGAAAACTCATTATCCATGTGGCCTTGATGATCACAAATTGAGCAGACATTGGAGATGACGGGACTTTGAGCTTGCTTGGTTGCTGCTAACAATATATTCATTTGTTTAGACAACATATCAACTTTCATTGATAAATCTGAAGTGTTGTTGTTAACATAAAAAAGTCCATTTTTTGTCAAAACATGTGATTTGGTTGACATGCCAAGGTTGACATGCCCTAATGACTCATTTTGCATGGATGTTTGGCACAATCTTTCAAAAAGTGCCCAAATTTTGCTAGCCTCTTTCCCTGCACATGATCCTCTACAAGAGGCATTAACCATGCACCTTTCTTCTGGGATCAATCCATTGTAGAAACATTGAACCTGTTGCCATCTAGGGATCCTATGAGTAGGTCAGCTTCTAATCAATTCCTTAAAACATTCCCAACATTCATGAAATATTTCAGTAAGTTGTTGAGCATAAATCAAAATCTGCTGACGTAGTTAATTGGTTTTGCTCATGGGAAAGTATTTTTTAGGAATTCATGTTGTAATTCTGTCTAGCTCCTGATAGATCTGGGTTCTAACGAGGTAAACCATGATCTAGCCTTATCTCGTAAGGAGAAAGGAAAAAGTCGCAACTTAGCTATCTTGTCAGACACATTATACACTCTAAACATTTTGCGCACCCCAACAAATTTGGTCAGATGAGCATACGAATTCTCATTACTCAATCCGTTAAAGATTGGCAACATTTGAATCATCACCAATTTGAATTCAAAGTGATTCCCTGAGATGGGAGCATGAACAATACTATCTTGATCCTCGTAAGGACTAGGATCATTGTATTGCTCCAAGGTTCGTGGGCCGTCAGGTGGCACCTTTAAGTGATTCTCATTCTCTCTTTCATTGTTGTTATCATTATTATTCCCATTTCGTCCCTCTTGTCTTTGATCCTCCATGGTTTCAGTATGATGACACTGAAGCCTATGGTTTCTACGATTCACTCTGCAAGACCTTTCAATCTTAGGATTTAACGGTTGTAGTCGTGGGTGATGAGATCTTGTAAACCTCATGCACCAACACACCCAAGACAAGGCTTGTCGAGTCCAAAGTCGACCCCACAAAGAAATAGTTCAAGTTCAATCGATTGAATTGAAGGACTCAATCTGATTGAAACAAACACAACAGTGCTCCGAAGGTGACTTTAGCAGTTAATCGATTGATTTGTCAGCATCAATCGATTGAGGTTCGAAAATCAGGTAGGACAGAACAAGAAATACTGCTAGAATGATAAATAGCAGAGATCTAGTTAATTGATTGACACAAGTCAGGTCAATCGATTGAACTGACTCCAAGGGTGCAACAGTGAACAAGTTGTCAAATGAAATTCCAGATTACCAGAATCAATCGATTGATGATGAAGACTCAATCGATTGACACAACAATGGATAGTTGGTCAGAATCAGAGCATAAAATTAATTTTATTTTTTTAACAGGAAAATAGTTACAATTAAAAAAAATCAATCAATTGATTCTTTCAAATCAATCGATTGATAGAACAGAGAATAAAACAAACACAGGACATAGTCGACCGATTGATAATGAAAAATCAATCGATTGACTGACAAACAGAGAATACAAATCTCAATAAAAATTAATACAATTGCGTCGCCTCCCCAACAACGACGCCAAAAACTTGATCAATTTTTAAAGTGTACCCTTGCAAGTGCACAAGATCGATTGTAGCAAGGCAAGAATACAAGTATCGTACCCATAGGGAAGCGCAAAATTAAATTAATTTTAAAGAGGACATGAATGCCCAAGGAAGTACCAAGGGTGAGAAGGTTGCTTTGCTAAGTTATCACCACATGATGCTAAAACAATAAACTACAAATAATCTAAGCAAGAACAATTGATGACAAAGAAAATAACAATTAAGAGATGATCAAGGAGTTTGCTAATGCTAGATTTGTAATTTCTCTACAATTAATCACACGATTTCATATCGCACAAATATACCATCATTTAACTACAAGAAAAATGAATCGTAAAAAGTGTGATTATTGATCCGGCATACCCTATCCAAACACTATGACTCATCCTAATATGGCATGAATCATGTGAAAGGCATAGCATATCTCAAATTCAAAATCACAGCATTCAAAATCAATCACTCGGTATCCTAGATCAGTCTACAGGATCAGTTCTAGGTGGAATTACCCTTTTATGGTCGTTGATAAATAAGATCGACGGGTATAAATGAGCATTTGATGATTATAAATTAAGCACACACTACAAGCCGAATGATTCAATGATGATGATAAGAAATTGTAGAAATAACAGTAAATCAATTACTCATCTAGGGGTCGCTTCTTCCTTGAACGAGGGAGCTAGCTGCTCATCCTCGATCTACACGCATGATGCAAACCAGAAGCTATCATCAAGCATGCTCTTTTATTTATCAAAAGATCTCTTCTTACAATGCTCTTTTCCTAATTACAAACTATCATTCAAAATGCAAAAGAAAGACATGGAAAAGCCTAAGAAAATTTGCCAAAAAAAATCCCCCTAAACCCTAAGCATAGCATTGCTTTTATAGGGTGCGGATAGGAGAACTTTCATAATAGGCTCAATCGATTGAAATTCAAATTTCAATTGATTGAGTTCAAATCCATCTTTTGGTAGAATAATTTGAATTTGAATTCAATCGATTGAGTTACATGTATCAATCAATATAAAGGGGGAAAACGCTGTCATCCTTGTCAATCGATTGATTCTTAAGATTCAATCGATTGAGGATGGCATGAGATATATTCATTCTTCTGGTGGAGGCTAGACCAATCAATTATTTTAACAGATTTCAGTGTTTTTGCTGGCTTTTTGGTCCAATGTTTTCGTGCAACCCTTAATTACGCTCAATTATGCTCCTGCAAGATCTAACAGTCAAGAACACCTGAAACCACTAAAACTCCATAACAACCGTCAAATGGCCTTCATCAGATAGCTAAATGTTGGTATTAGGGTGCAAAATATGGTCATATTTCGGCACAGATCAGCATGTATGGACAAATTTCCTTTTACAGGTCAATTGATTGAATTTCAAAATTCAGTCGATTGAATTTAAAATCTGAACTTGGCCTGCTCAAATTTAAATTTAAAGTAAATCAATTAATTCTTGGAAATCAATCGATTGAATTCAAATTCGAATTTGAGAGGCAAACAGTTGTTAAAAATTCAATCGATTGAATTTTGTAATTCAGTCGATTGACTTTGACATGTGACATATTATTTAGTCCTTCTCCGGTAATGTTTGGAACAATCGGTTCTTTCACGATTTTCGATGCTTCTGTTGGCTTCATGGTTCAATGCTTCCATATTGTCCTTAATTATATTCATTTAAGCTTCTGCACGATCCAACGGTCAAGAACACCTGCAACCACTAAAACTATGTAACAACCATTAGATTGCCTTCATCGGATGGCTAAGTGTAGATTTTAGGGTACAAAATATAATCATATTTCGGCATAGATAACATCCCCTCGCATATCAAATGATCGTCAACTATGTTCTTATCACGATACTCTATATTGTTGCAGTTAATACACTGACACTTTAACCTCCCACCCATAGATGCTCCACGGGCTATGACTAAATCAATAAACTCTTTCACGCCTTCGTTATACTCGAGAGAGAGCCTATTTCATTCATATAAACCGTGATTTGCTTAAAATAAAACAGTTGTTCTCATGAGTCATGAAAAATTTGTTTGATCAGATGATGAGAACTGCTTTGAAACTTCAAACTTATTGTTAGACTTAGGGACAAGGTATCTTATCGGTTCTCATCTCAATCTCAAACTACCAGCTTTAGAAAATGTGTTGATATATATATATATATATATATATATATATATATATATATATATATATATATATATGGGCCCGACTCTCTTGACCATCATTTAAACACTAAAATGATCTTATACACCATTTTAGTGTTTACATATTCAGTGTCTGCGGATCCCCCAACCACGGCCCATCGGCCCAAGGAAATGATGCAGGGTTTGATAATTTCATCTTCATTAAAATCCACTCCATCACACCTAATTTTATTTCGTCATCTCCATATGTTCCATAGCACTGAAATTTGAAAATAATTTCAAAAGAAACTTTTTATCCCAACGAAAAATCTAGGATCCCAACAAGGCAATAAAAGATCAAATTTGCAGCATCTTTGGCAAATAAAAAATTAAATAAATTAAATTAAATAAATATATATATATATATATATGAAATTAGGCAAAAAAGTAGTGAAAAGGGCAGAAAACAAACCCTAGTGAAAAGAATTACAAACCATGGTGAAGAAGTGAGAGATCAAATGAAGCATCTATAATGATTGAATATATAAATTAAAAAAAATCAAATAATGAAAGATATTGGCATGAAACCCTAACCATAATCTCCATGAAACATTGAAGAAGAATGTATGAAATTGGTACTTCACCTGAAATGATTTCTCCGGCATCCGAGATTGGCAATCACCAAGGGCGAGTGAGATGAATGATCAAATCGTTTAGGTTGTTGATGGCTTTCAGATGATGGTGAGCGATCGAATCGTTCAATGGTTCTTGCGGGTTAAGAAAGCATAGAGAGAGTAAGAGATTGGGAACGAGAGCTTCAGAGATTTGGAGAAAGAGTTTTGGGCGCATGGGTTCTCGGGGGATTCTGAGATTTGGAGAAAGAGTGTTGGAGAAATAGATTTAGATAAAGAGTTTTGGGCGTATGGGTTCTCGTTGGTGGGAAGAAAGAAATTGGAGGGAATTATTTAGCGCCCAAAAGTTTGGGACGAGCAGGTGAACAATTATCCTAGCGATTTTTTCTATGCACGACCACGGAACTAGTGGTTTGTAGTGGTAGACATTTAATAAGCCCCACTATGCACGTGTCCCTACACAACAAAAAACAAGACTATTAGTGGCAGCCAAAAATTGCTGCTATTAACAAAAAACTGTCGCTAATACCCTTGTCACTAATAGTCATTAATAATTTTTTGTTAATAGCGACAGTTTTCTGCTCCAAAAAACTGCCGCTAATAATTTGTTTTTTGGTAGTGCTATTGCACACTATTTTTGTAGTGTGTAGGCACGAATAGAGGTACCCTAAACACTTTCTCCAAACCTATTCAACAATACTATTCACACATCCACAGAATTTCCAACTACGAAATACGTGGAAATTCCGGATCGCTAGATCATAATTCACAATCTAAATAAATATTTTTTTAGAATTTAATAGAGAGTCAGCCATTAAACTAAAACCATTGCATTGATATCCCAAATGAAAGTGTAAAACAAAAGTAAAACCACCGGTGACGGTTGTTCGTCACACAAATAGTGGCGTGCTGAAAAGTAATAAAAATAAACAATGTCCAACTGAAAGTCTAAGTACCAAGTCCAAGACCAACTTCTAACTATGGGTTTCTTCTAGCTGAAGATCTTCCTTGATATCCGACACGTATTCTGGTTCTTCCTCTAACTCATGATCTCCAACTACTTCACTACCTGTCACACAAAGAGTACAACAAAGTTAGCTAGGTGCCTAGAGGTACGATGAACCTCCCCCAAACCTGTTCAACAGTACTGTTCACACATCCACAGAATATTAAGCAACCACAAGAATAAGAAAATAAAACTATATATATTTACAAGGTATAGAATACAGACTTCATTTTACAAAAATTAGAAACCTAGGAAAAAGCTAGACATGTCCAAACTATGGTAGAGACCAGAAAGATAAGGAGCGATGATCCCATGGTCTTCAAAAAGCGGCTGGACGCGTTCAAAAAGATATCACTCTACCTGATCCGAGTTACCCTCAGCTTGTATCCAATAGAAGAGGAAGGATAACCGAATCCAGCAGAGGATTTATGCGGAAGGCGGCGGTGGAGGTGGAGATGGTCGGCTGATGCAATGGCATTTGAGAGGGGGAAGAGGTGAAGTTGGCGAAGAAGGGACGGTAGATTTGGGAATTTGGCGTCCAACACAAATAGGAGAAGAGCCTCCCAAATGCCATTCTCAGTTACTGGCATTGTGTTAGCCTCCCTTTGCAGACGTTGGGTGATAACCCGTTGGATTGCTGACCAGTTGGTTTCATCGACCATGGTGAAAAGAGGGTTTCCAAAAAGGGTTTTGAAGATGAAGAGATGGGTGAAACGGGTGTTGGCTATATAATGGAAGGTGGTGGAGAAGATGAAGGGCTGTGTTTAATGGGGAAGGTGAACGATTGGGAGGTGAAGAGTCATGCGCCAAAAGTTCAAATGACACTAAGCTCAAGGAAGAAGAAAACTGTTGGGGAAAACTAGGGCGAGACCAGTCAAAAATAGATTTAGATTGGTCTGAAGGGCTTTAAATAGCCCCATGCATACAAACTCGACCGGTCGAAACCATTTGGACCAGTCACAAAATTAGAGCAAAAAGGTTGCTCCAAATATGCTTCAGTTTTGAAGTGGAGATTCCCTAATTCAACCGGTGGAACTCTCATTTCGACCGGTCAGAACACAACAACATCTTTGGCTGCTATTGTGTTTCTTTGTTTTTGAGCAAACTGACTAGTTGAAAATCCATTTTGACCGGTCGAAATCTGCTAGAGAACTAGTTCTCAAACCAGATTTCACTGACACACAACTAAAAATTTAAAATAAGTAATTTCACAATTGCTTGGGTTGCCTCCCAAGAAGCGCTACAGATGCATCGGTAGCTCGACTAGGTCAAAGCGCTCATCGGAGCAATGGCGACGCAGAGGAAAACGAAGTCTTCCCAACCATAACTTTGCCTTTTCGAACATCAACCGATCACATAGGCAATCGAGCCGCCTCTCTTTTTCAAACTACAATTAGCTCCTCAATCCGAGTATCCATAACAGCTCAAGAATCCGTGAGGGCGTGGAGTAAATTCTCGTGGTGTTGGCTCTGTTGCTGCTAGGTCCGGACTGTCAGTAGCAAAGATTCCTCCCAAGAGTCATTCCCACGAGGCAAATGATGTTGTTGTCCCATAAATGGTTGAGCATGCATTGGCCTGAAAGGCTGATTATTTCTCCACATCCCATTGTGTTGTCGGGACAGACTTAGGTGGTTCCTCTAGGTTGGATTGTAAATATTTACACAACCATAATTATTATCCAAACGCTGGAAGGAACATGCTGCAGCCGGACGATCTAGGGTCACTATGGGGGGTATAGGGAAGCAGGATAGATAGGAACCCGTTGGGCATGATTCTGGTTAAGATCACGAATCTCACCTTCTTATGATGCTGGGTGCGATTTTATACCCAACATGGATTGGAGTATTATCTTCCAAAGCTGCAATTTTGGAAGAAAAGTCATCCCAAATTTCAAGTTGTACAACCTTCCTTGCTTAGGAGGTGTACTTCCTAATATCTCCGCTCCAATCCTACTCTGTGCCTAGTGCGGCATCAATTTCACACTGAGGGTCCATAAAAATTCTCATGCATCTGTTGCCATAAATGAGAGGAACATACCCCCACAAGTTTCATCGATCCATTGCCGGGTTTGATCATTCAAACCTTCATAGAAACTAAGCACCAATTCCCAGCACGGAACCCCATGATTAGGCCAACTTAGCAGAAGCTCGTTGAAGCGATTCCAGGATTCAGCAAACGACTCTTCCGAGATTTGATAATATGCTGTGATTATTTTCCGAAATTGACTTGTCTTACAAGTTGGGAAATATTCATTTTAAAATACATATCGTAACTCCTCCCAACTAGTAATTGAGTCGATGGGCAAAGAGTGGTGCCACTGCTTTGCCCTATCCCTTAGTGAAAATGGGAAAAGTCTCAATCGAGTGGCCTCTTCTATTAAGCTTTTAATCTTATATTAAGCGCAGATTTATAGAAAGATCGTTAAATGTATATGGGGATCTTTGTTACCATGCCCGTGATTTCAAAGACCCCATTCCCGGTGGCTGCAGGTACTCGAATACACGAGGGAGGGGCTAAACTCGCTGGTGTGTAATACTCCCTCAACGCTCTAGTCATATGATCTCCTCCCACCATGATAGATCTGATTGAAAAATAGCATGGGGGACTAGAACATTCACTATACTGATGTTGTGAGATGAACAGGAGCTAGCGTGAATCTGTCGACTCGTTCACTCAAGCTCAAGATTTGGTTGCACAAGAGAGCAGAGAAGGGGAACCACACCTTGACAAAAACAAAGAAAAATAAAATACCTAAAATTATTGAAAATCGTAAGTACGCACCTTAACCTCTCGCAGTGTCCTGTGACAGGCCTTCGATACATCTCAAAGCTCACGATCTTCCAAGCCTAAAAAAAACCAGAAACTACAATTAGTATAATGATACAAAAGTACAGTAAAACTGAATTTAAATAAGAGATAAAGCTGAAATCTCCGAAAATGGTGATCAATCACATAATATACCATTTTACTACCCTTAACTTAGTGATGCTAGGACTTAGTTTGCTACTAATAAGTTAATGATGTGCAGATATTAAGGAAAAATAACAAAAGAGAACCAAAGTAATAATATTCGTCAAAATGAACTCATAAAGCGATAAAAAGATTATTGAACGAAAAGACGAGCCATCGCCTACTGAAAAGGTGAAAATTTGTGTTTTACGATTTGGCGGAACAAAGTACTGAGAAGAAAAGAAATCGTAACTTACGATTTTTCAAGAAAAGTCGCTCAAGAGTAAAGTATGATACAAGAGAAATGATGAATCGTAATAAAGAATCATTCAATAGGAAGTTGTGTTAGAAACGATGAATCATAATAAAGAATTGTTCAATAGGAAGCTGTGTTAGAAAATCATGATTTATAATTTTCTAGAGGAAGTTTAAATAGAAGAAGAAAATCGTGATTTACGATTTTCTAGAAAAGACACCTTCCGAAGTTGGTGATCACGTGAGAAAGAATACTGCCATGCATAAAGTTAGAAGATCTCTTAACGAAGAAGTCTAGTGAATCACAGATCTGAGGAGATTCACAAAGAAGACTCTTAAAGGACTATGCTGCTGAAATAAAGGAGAAATCCAAAAGTATATCAACAAAATGAAAGCAAGGAAAGATAAAGTTAGAAGTAGTTATTTTAGTAATTTCTTTTATTAGAATTAGAAGTTTGTATACCGACCCTTATGATCTATAAATAAGAGGGCTTGGTATACGAATAATCATCGAAAGAATTCTCAGTATCAATTGACGACTGAGGTTGGATTTTATTCTGATCAAATTTAGAGTAGATTTTTATTGCTTTGTAGATTAGATATCCAAGGTTTCTCTATAGCAATTGACGATTGCAATTGGGAGCTAAAGATTAGAGTAGATATCTGTAGTTTCTCAGAAGCAATTGACGACTGCGGCTGAGGGGTGAAAGATATAATTTTATTGCTTTCTAGTTTAGATTTATTTTATTGTAATTTCCTGCTTTGGAAATATCTTCGAATTTTAATTTGAATTGACGACTCAGGTTGAAGTTTGCAGATTAGTGTAACGGCTTTTACTTTTTCAGCTTCAGTTTTCTAGAATTTGAATGACGCCCAAGTTTTAGGACATTGTTGATTAGATTAAATCTATATTGATAGGATTTTAGTATTGATTGACGACCAATGCTAGGAAACTTGATATATAGTGTAATGGTACTGTTTAAATTCATAAATATCCAATAGCTGAAGATTGTGATTGACGACCATATTCTCAAGGAGGATTTAGGATTTATTTTCTACAATTTAGATTAAGAAATAATTCTTTTATTCATATTTCTCCAGTAGTTTAGGAACTTAAAAAATAAATATAAGTTTTTAGAAAATTAAGTTAATATAGAAAAACCTGTCTTCGTGGGAACGATCCTATACTAGCTCTATGTTAAAAACTGATTTTTGCCACTTTCTACACCTTTAAACTTAACTTTTGATAGGACTTAGAGTATTTAATACTTATTTTTAGTGTTGTTTTGCAGCAAGGAGATAATTTTGTCCTTAGTGCAATTTTCCAGTAAAAAGGACCATTTAGAGGAGTTTTGAATCAATCCGCATTTGAGAGTGAAAGATAAATGGAATGGTGTTGTGTCTAGCTGATGAGGAAGCACCCAGCAACTACACATTTCAGTAGGTGCATGCACATGAGCTGCACACATGCAAAACTCCAATTCAACATCTTCTTGAAAGTGAAAGTGCCAACTCAAACCTTGCGGATTGGTGCTGAAATAGAAGAGTCCAGCTCGAATGCATTTCATCTCGTCAATTTCAGCAAGAAGAGTACCTCTCAAGCAATCTATCCATTGTACCATTTGACCTCTCGAGCTGCACCCATGCAAGCAAACTTAGCTCCAAGCCATGCAAGTTGCACACATTCAGTAGCAACCACTTGAATAACATCTTCATTGCAGCACACACATACTTGTCGAGCTGCAATTCATGCAGCTACAATCTGTTAAATGGTGTCAAATAATGCAGATTCAAGTTCCTAAACTACAGCAGCATAGAGTACCTTCAAGCCAAATCTGTCGGCATGCAAAGCTTCAACAACCCTCTGATGCCTTTGCCATTTGAATCTGTCAACCATCTGCTGTGGAAGCTCCAGATCCTCTTCAGCATGCAGGCACAAAACCTGCCTGCAGCTATGTGTGCATACAGCTCCAGCCTTTCGATTTCAGCATGCAGCACTAGAGCCTGTCGACACCTATTTGCAGTGCAAAGCCAACCTCATGAAGAGATGGTGTGTATCTCCATAGAACTTGTCGACTTTGTAGTTGGAGTATGCAAACCAATCCTCTCGACAACTTCAGTCTCCATGCAGGTTCTAACCTGTCGAATGGATGGCACTTGCAATTATATAACCTGTCGAGAGTGCAAAGGCACAACCTGTCAAGCTGAAGTTGCTGTAAACACCCTTGAATCCTGTCGAGCATTAAATCTACTCTCCCCAGCAACCTATCAAATGGATGGCTACAGCCTGTCGAATGGTTCAAGGCAGCAAAGTCTGAACCTATCGACTTGTGCTCCTCTCATCCTGTTGAGCTCTTCTCTACAGCCTTCAATCCTATCGAAAGGATCCTTCACAGCCCCAGCAACCTATCGATTGGTTCAAGTTAAAAGCAGCAGCAGCCTCCTAGCTTCACACAACCTATCGACTTCCTCAGCAGCCCTGCACTTCAATCCATTCAACAACATGCATGCAAAGCTCCAGCTACAAGCTAGTCCACAGCACCTTTTGACCACTTAAATATCCGACCCAGTCGAAATGCCCAACCTCCAACCCGCTTCTAACCTATTGATAAGCATTCAAGATTCTATCTAACCGGTCAATTTCTCGATCAGAAAACCCCTAAAACCTGGCGTCTTATGTGCAGCTGCATATATATATATATATATATATATATATATATATATATATATACTTACGCTCCTTGCTCCGCTCGCCCATTCATCCTATCGAACTCTTCATTGCAGATGCCTTCAACTTATCGAATGGATCAGTTTTGAAGTCCATCCAGTGAACCTATCAAGTTCTGCTAAAGATCAAAAGCCCAACTTGTCGAATGCCTCAGAAACTCAGCAGCTAACCTATCGAATGCATTGCTGAAGTTGCAATTTGCTGTCATCAGCTGCCATCAGTGACCACTGGGGGACTATTCTTGGTGCCAAATATAGGCAATTAATGTTCAGCATTATGCAAGAACTACTGAAGCTGCAGATTCATTACTTAAGCAGCTCACAACTCTAATTTGTGGGGGCTATTTTGACAGCAGTTGGTTCCAATTAGCGTTCAACAATTATACAAAGGTGGCAGCTGGAATGTATTTCAGGTAAAATATTATTGGATGGCAGGGGCATTTTGGGGCAGCCAGAGTAATTATTTTGTGGGCAATCAATTGAGGTGTGCAACTGGAAAGAGTAATGGACAGCAGGGGCAGCTTGGGTCCATTTTGCGGACAGCAAGTATAAAGATGAGTAGCAAGTATTTTGTGGTTGGCAAGGGCACATTTGGGAACTCCAATGCATAGGAAATTCTGCACATGGGTGTGAGCTAATTTTTGGCGGGAATGCAAGTTAGCTTCAGTTGGGCACAGACAAAACCAAATCCCTATCTCTTCTCTAATTGGTTGAAACTCTTAAACAGGGATTAAGCTTAAACTGAAATCCTCTCCTCTGATTGGCTGCAATCTAAAGCACACAGATCACTGCAAATGTATAAATAGAATTCCTTTCTGCTGTTTTTTCTTCAGCAAGGAAAGTAGGAACAAAGGAATAGCCTGAGTTCTCCTTAGCTCATTTAGGTTTAGTTTTAAGTTTTATATTTCTTTCTTCTTCCCCCTTCTCTCTCTAATCCAGCCTGTTGGATTAGATCTAGATAGTAGCTCAAATCTGGTTTGTAATTGCAATTTTGGCATGAAGAAATGTGGATCGATGCACAGACTACAAATCTGGGAACAATGTTATTGTAAGTTGTTTTTTATTAAAGCAATAAATTGTTGATTTTAAAGCTTAATTAAATGTAAAGATCTTGTGGACCCATTAGATTCTCGATCGGATTTGTGTAGATGGGACTAGCCCACCCACTTAACTGGTAGATCTCTTGATGACCATCTGATTTCCCTGGGTTTGATATGCCTGTGGGTGCCTGTGGCCTTGCATCCATAGCATCTGTAGTTATTATCTTGTTCTAATTGAAGCCATCAGAATGGAGGAAATCTATTGGATGATCTGTGACCATTTAAGTTGACAGATTATAGCCTTAAGATCAATCCAAACTATCGGAATGGAGGAAATCTATTAGATGATCTGTGGCCATTTAAGTGGATAGATCATAGCCTTAAGATCAATCCAAACCACCGGTCTAAATCAGATTCTTATACCTTGCATTTGTGCTTGTAGCTAAATGAAAGATGGCTACATATCCTCAGATCTTGATCTATTTTGCAATGAAAACTAGGCCCTAGCTGTCTATTTCTCCCCATTTTATATTTTATTTTACCATCCATCTTCCTCCATCTCTTAGTTTAGTTTTATTTCAGTTCTATAAATTAGATTTAGTGATACCTAAAAAACTCTCTTTCTCCTTAGAATTGCCATATCTATAGCCAAATCTGGAGGTCTACTATACACCCTCTAGGTTTAGATCCTTACTCCCTATGAGACAAACTCTTATTAAAACTTGCTACAAAGGACCCTGTATCTTGCAGGTCTAGGAAATTTTAGATGTCTGAATCCATCCTCTGTTTTACTTTGCTTTTATCATTACACAATAAATCAGTACACTGAAAATCTCCAACACTCTACAATTTCCATTGTGTGCTTGCAATAGGTTAAGACTTAATTAGATACACATATAAGTAGTGATCAAGTTTTTAGCACCATTTCTGAGGACAGAATATTTATATTAATTTAAGAAAACCAATATTTATCTTTTGCTTTTTATATTTCATTATATTTTTAATTTCTTTAATCACTTCTTAAATCTTTTGCAGGTTTATTCGAAATAACGAATCAGAGTTTCAACTTCCCCTGATCAGAGAAGCTCAAGGTTTAGATTTACTCTCTCTCACTGCCTTCTAGAATAAAAATTAAATAAAGTTAAAAATACAAAAAGTAATTTTCATTTTTATATGCATCACACCCGATCTCGAAGCCTAGACTTCTTTGAGCGTGATCCAGAAATTGAAAGGACCCTCTTGCGTAATTTAGCATCACACCATATACCCACAAGAGAATCCTTAATTATGGCTGACGATTTGTCAATCCAAGCACATTTCAGTCCAATAGCTTTGACCGAGCTCTCTTATATAGTTATACCAGAGGTGCCTGAGGGTCAAAATTATGAAATCATGCTCAATGCACTTCAATCTATACTGACCTTTCATGGGCTTGATCGAGAAGATCCCTACCAGCATCTGAGGGACTTCATAGAGCTTTGCACAATGTTGCAATTATCGACTGCTAACAAAGAGGCCATAAAACTATATTTGTTTCCATTCTCTCTCAAGGATAGGGCAAAGGCATGATTAATTTCATTAACTGCCAGAAGTATTACCACATGGGAGGAACTACAGTCCATGTTCTTGGGCGAGTACTTCCCAATTGGTAAAACTAACCAAATTCGCCAAGCGATTCAAGACTTCAGGAAAAAGACAGGAATAATATTTCATGAGAGCTGAGAACGGATGAAGGATTTATTACGGAAGTGTCCTCATCACGAGGTACCAAATTGGTCGATAGCGCAAAGCTTTTACCAAGGGTTGACTGTGACTAACCAGTCTACAGTCGATGCTGTAAGTGGAGGAGCCTTTATGGCTCAGAATGGCCAGCAGTCCTGAAATTTATTCGAGAAACTGGCCAATAACTCAAAGCAGAAATAGGCTCTGCTTAGATCTGATCTAGATGTCACTCGCCACACCTTGCTGGTGAAGGATGGACTTTACGATATCGGCAAGGATAAAGTAAAGGAGGATGACATGAGTGCAAAAGTTTTGGTCCTCAAACAACAAATTATAACATTAATGATTGCCAAACCTAGCACCCCGAATAGATACTTGGCAAGCTACTCTAATTGCCAAACTCAGACATATACTAAAAATCCAGCTGCGCCATCCTACTAAGAGGTGGTGGAAAGTGAACAAATAATGGCTTTTAAAAGGAGAGATTATGGAAACACATATAATCCAGCATGGAGGAACCACCCTAGATTTAATTATGGTTCCACAAGCGAAGCGTACTAGCGCCATTGGTTGTGCAGCCTCGATTTCTCCAGACCCAAGCTTCCCACCAAACACCTCAAATGCCTCCTTCACAGCCGCAATTTGGACCACAGAGCAATGCACCCGATGCCACAATTGTTCAAATCCTGTTAGATTTGCAACAACAATCGCATCAGTACTCAAAGGATTTACATCAGCTTGCTCAATTTTCTCAAGTGCTCAATTCACATACCCAGTCTATTACAAAGTTGGAAAATCATATAGGCTAGCTAGCTTCCCAAGTGGCAAGAAGAGAGAGTGGCAAATTTCCTACGCAGTCGGTCAATAATCCTAGAGGACAAGTGCTCTTGGGGGAGACATTGGCTCCCCAAAATCAAATTTAGATACCTCATGGATCGTCGAGCTACCGACTCATCCGTAGCATCAACTATAAATTATGTAAACTATGTCTTTTTCTTTTTAGTCTAGGTATCATGCTATGACCCAAATCGTTGAAAGACCATAAATTGTAATATCATACCTACTGTACATTATAGCGAACAATCGTATGGATGTATTATTGATCGTCATTAGGTCTATCAGTGAAGCATAGTGATTGCGACTCACTGATACGAGGGTTCAAACTTATCATTGCTGAGAGTTGGAATCAACCGACGATTCTAGGTCAAAATCCAAGTGACGACCGGTTCAGCAAGTCGTCACTGAGATAGAGCCTACATATTTGAGAAAGGATACGTCGGTCCCATTTTTGAACTCTCTATTTTTCCTCTCGTACCTTCCCTCTCTTTTTCAAAAGGTTCTTCATCCTAACCGTTCTCCTACTCAACCCAACTGTTTTACTTTCTTATACACCCCTTGCTTCCCATGTTTTATTTCGGGAATCCTGCGTGTATTTTATGTCACATCTACAAATTAGGGTTTCAATCATCAAGAGGTAAGGTGGTGATTTTAATGATCAAATGAAAGTTTTTGCAAGAAATTTTTATTCAATACATGAAATTCATGGTTAATTAATAATGTTTTTACTAGCTCTTACAGGAAAAGAAAAGAGTTGTAGCATGGCTAATGAGACGGGCATGCGACAAAGGGAAGAGGCAAAAGAAGAGGGAGGTAATAGTTCCGATAACACCCCATGCTCTTTAGAAGAAGAAGAGGAAGGTTCCAAGGTAGTTATTAGAGAACCTTCTAAAGACACACATGAGACAGACTCTGTGTCTACTCCTAAAAAGGGCATGAAATTAGATAAAGGTAAAAAGCCAGCGTCTTCTGCTACGACAGCAGATCGGCTCCCTACCTCAATGAAACCCCATATTGTGGGAGCCGAAATTGCGGTAGATGTTGAGTCTTTAGAAATATTGGAAATGAGTGAAGAAGCCATCAAGTATTTTAAGGATGTCGGGCTACATTATTTTTTAGAACCAGGAGTCACACCAGTCTATCCTAGATTGGTGAGACTGTTTTACAAAAATATGACTAAAAGCAGCCAAGAACTATCCCCAATCCTCTCCAGCAGTATCGATGGACTTCCAATCCAAAGTACAAAGGAAGTGGTCGCCAGGGTAATGCATGCTCCCTTGAAAATACCACAACTATCCCAAGATAACCCAAAGGCCAATATTTTGAGGATGCCATCAGATACCCTCCCTGACTTTATCCAAATGGCAACAGACTTATTAGGAAATCCACCATAGGATAGGTCCTTTTTCCTTCGAAAGGACATGAAAGCAAGAAGTTTATCACTTCACTTCTTCGACGTGCTAATTCATAAGACTATTCTCCCCACGGGTCATGGAACATAGAGAAGGGAACTTTTTGTCAAGGCATTGTACTTGATGGCGAATCGCTATTGGTTCAATGTGCCCTCTTACCTTTTTGAAGTAATCACCACTGTCAGGAAGAAAGTGAGTCAAGAAAAATATCAGACGAAGAAGTTGACCCTGCCCTTTGGAGGACTTATCACAAATATGCTAATGAATGTGGGGTATAGTATAGACCCCAAGGAAAAAGCTTTACCGAGAACAAAGGAAGGCTTAATAATAACAACTTATAGGAGAATTTTAGGTGCTGAAAATAAAAAGAAAATTTCGCTCACTTCTCGCACCAAAAGTATCTCCTCTACACCACAAGTCCCGCAAATTCATGAGGACCAAGAATAGACTGCCATAGAGCAACCAACAAAAATTGTAGCCCCAGAAGAAATAGTTATGGAAGAGGGAGTGAGTACTTCTACTCAACTTCAGGAGAGAGAAGAGATTAGCTCTCCAGTATCAGAGAAAATAATTGAGTCAGGAGTCTCAGTTGCAGACTAAGCCAGTCTCTATGACCCTACCTTGGACTCACCAGTAGGGCCTGCTATGCCCCCTTCCACTGAGGCAGACACATTGCCAGCTATTACTGAAGCAGACCCTATGAACCCAAATATTGAAATAACAGAAGAAATTTCTTCACCAATTGATCAACAGATTACTAGAATGACTACTTCTAGCCATATCCCTATACCAGTAGAGTATGTTTCTCAGCCTACAATTACAGCCAATACAAAGCAAACTCTCATCGTTCAAGCAGTTGAAGCAAGACCAAGCTCTGAGTTACCAAGAGGGGGTTTCACATAATTATTAAATAGAGAAGAAGTACCCCCTTTTAATCTTCCAGTCACTGCCACATCAATCCCCGAGCTAGAAAGGAGATTGAAGGCAGTGGAGTAACGGAAACTTACACATGAACCGACTCTATTGCCATTCCAAGATGTAGTGAGCAAATTGAGGGAAGTAGAGCAATGACTAAATGCAAATTTGGCACCACTACCAAGTGTGGTAAAGAAATGGATGGAGGAATTTCAAAGACTTAAGAAGAGAGTCTTTGATACTACCCTAACATCTCAAGAGCGCATATAAATAATGGAAGGCTTGCGACGAAAAGCTGAACAAGATCATCATGTGAAATGGGCAACAAAAACAGAGAAGAGAGTCCAGGATACCACTTTAACCCTTCAAGCAGAGATTACTCAGCTGCAAGCAGAGAATAGAATAATGAGTGAAAATCAACAAGCATGGGATGAAGAGAGGAAGGTGTATAAAGATAAAATTGTAGCTATGCTTGAAAAGTTTGGAAGTTTAATGGTAGTGCCAGATGATGTAGAAACTGTAAGGAAAAAAGCTCTTAAAGACTACCAGCAAAAACTTTATCAACAACTGAGTGAGAGGGATCATCTACTGACTATAACTAAAGGGAAAATTCTGTAACTGCAAGAGGCTCAAGATTCCCTAAGTTCAATCAATGCTGAACAGAAGCAGATCATTGAGTTTCTAACAAAGAATAGCTTGGTCGCAATAACAAAAGAATAAGATAAAGCAGCAAAGCTGAGAATAGAGATACAACTAAAATCTACTGTGATCAAGAAGTTGACTGCAGATTTGAAAGATAAAAAAAGGTTGAAAAGGAGCAACAGCGTAAGGAAGGAAGCTCTTGCCAAATGATTGATGAGAAGGAAACCACAGATGAGGCAGAGCCTGAAACACAGAGATTTACCTTCAGAAGAAGAACAAGATGGTTATTCTACAATTGAGGTGTCCGACTTGGAAGATGACCCTACTACTTCTACCCTTGTACCATACCCGTCATCACCAAGTGAGTATGGAAAGGAGTGAAAAATCGTAAAAGGACAATTTTGAAGATTATGACTCTTAAGCAAAAAGCTTTCAAAGAAAAGAACAATCGTAAAATACGACTTTACAAATAAATTGAAGAAATGGGATTTATAAAAAAAAAATGGGAAGAAGTTACCGAAGCCTTGGATACTTACTAAAGTAAAAGATAGGATAAAGAAGAGCTAAATTCTTAGAAAAACTTTGAATCTTTCTACCTTTCTTTGACACCTTCTGAAACCCAAAGCCCCATTACAAGCGGAAGAAAAGACCTTTTTGATGTATGATTTGTAAAAGCATAAGCCTATTAGAGATATGAATAATAGATATTATGGATTGCACATGAATTCATATGAATAGAGTAGATTATCTTTTCTATGAAATTGATAATTTTTTTATCTTTGATTGAATTTTTCTGAAATAATATACTGTGAGAACTCAAAAAGTTTCGATATCTTTTTTCTGAGAGTGAGTTTTTGAATGAAAATATTTTTTAATATCAATAGTGAGTTTTTGAATGAAAATATTTTCTAAATCTCCAGTTTAGAAAATTTTATGAAGAATAAACTGTTCATTGATGCATACACTTCCTACTTACTATGAATTGAAATTGTTAGAGTTCTAATCAAGGATAACTATTATAATGGAAAGTAAGGATAAAAGATTGGTAATTTTAGAATATCATAATGACTATATGATGACTAACTTAGTTAATTTAGGTAGTGTACAAAATTAGTTTAGATTTTTAACCTTTCTTTTCTTTTGAAAAATATTTTAAAAAATATAAAAATATTTGAAATTTGTAGGTAACTTCATTGAAAACCTTCATGAGACTACAACTCCTCCACTAGGGATCACCTAGGGGTTTAAAGGCTTGTTGCATCTGCTAAATGCAATCGTGTTCCCTACGAAAATGGCAATTTAATTTTTAGTATAAGATGTTTTATGTTTCCTTGTTTGCTAGGGACTAGCAAAGCGTAAGTTTAGGGGTATGATCAGTCACATAATATACCCTTTTACTACCCTTAACTTAGTGATGCTAGGACTTAGTTTGCTACTAATTAGTTAATGATGTGCATATATTAAAGAAAACTAGTAAAAGAGAACCAAAGTAATAATATTTGTCAAAATGAACTCATAAAGCGATAAAAAGACGATTGAACCAAAAGACGAGTCATGGCTTACTAAAAAGGTGAAAAATCGTGTTTTACGATTTTGCGAAATAAAGTACTGAGAAGAAAAGAAATCATAATTTGTGCTTTTGTAAGAAAAGCCGCTCAAGAGTAAAGTACAATACAAGAGAAACGATGAATTATAATAAAGAATCGTTCAATAGGAAGCTATATTAGAAAATCGTGATTTACGATTTTTCAGAAGAAGTTTGAATAAAAGAAGAAAATTATGATTTACGATTTTTCAGAGAAGACACCTTCCGAAGTTGCTGATCATGTGAGAAAGAACACTGCCATGCATAAAGTTAGAAAATCTCCTAAAGAAGATGTCCAGTGAATCACGAATCTGAGGGCATTGACGAAGAAGACTCTTAAAGGACTATACCGCTGAAATAAAGGAGAAATTCAGAAGTACATCAATAAAATGAAAGCAAGGAAAGATAAAGTTAGAAGCAAAGTTATATTATGATAGTTTTATTTTAATAATTGCTTATATTAGAATTAGAAGTTTATAAATCGACCCTTATAATTTATAAATAAGAGGGCTTGGTATACGAATAATCATCGAAAGAATTCTCAGCATCAATTGACGACTGAGGTTGGATTTTCTTTCGATTAAATTTAGAATAAATTTTTATTGCTTTGTAGATTAGATATTTAAGGTTTCTCAAGAGCAATTGACGACTGCAATTGGGAGCTGAAGATTAGAGTAGATATTTGTAATTTCTCAGGAGCAATTGACGATTGCGGCTGAGGGGTAAAATATATAATTTTATTGTTTTCTAGTTTAGATTTATTTTATTATAATTTCCTGCTTTGTAAACATCTTTGAATTTTAATTTGAATTGAAAACTCAGGTTGAAGTTTGTAGATTAGGGTAACGATTTTTACTTTTCCATCTTCAGTTTTCTAGAATTTGATTTACGCCCAAGTTTGAGGAGATTATTGATTAGATTAAGTCTGTATTGATAGGACTTTAGTATTGATTGACGACCAGTGCTAGAAAACTTGATATATAGTATAACGGTACTATTTAAATTCATAAATATCCAATAGCTGAAGATTGTGATTGACGACCATAATATGAAGAAGGAGGATTTAGAATTTATTTTCTGTAATTTAGATTAAGAAACAATTCTTTTATTCATATTTCTCTAGTAGTTTAGGAACTTAAAAAATAAATATAAGTTTTCAAAAAATTAAATTAATATAGAAAAACCTATCTTTGTGAGAACGATCATATACTAGCTCTACAATTTTCATTGTGCGTTTGTAATAGGTTAAGACTTAATTAGATACACATATAAGTAGCGATCAAATGGCGCCAAAAACTTGATCGTTTTAATTTCAAAATCTTGCAAGTGCACAAGTTCGAATGTACTAGGAAAAGTACAAGGGTGTCGAACCAAAGGGATTTTTCATTTATCTCTTATTCAATCCTGTTTTATGAAGACTTATGTAATATTGATTTCCTAATAAACAAAAGAAAATCTAAATAGTCTTGAAAGTAAGGAAAGAGAAAGTGGACTGGAATCCCTCTTAGATTCCAGATGGGTAAGTTAATAAATCCTAATTTTCTCTCTATCGTAAATCCCTGGTACCCTCACTCCTGACTACAAGCTTAGTCACTTCGTATGTGGCTTAGGTAAATCTAATCGTGAGTTAGAAGGACCTAATCGTTAAAAAACTATTGCACGAACTAATAAAACTACCCTACAAGGCCTAGTCTATCAGTGAATACCCTATCTAGGTTAACCCAATCCCTACGTACAAGGCCACTGAATTAAACTAAATAAGATTGCAGCGTTACCATCGCTTTCTTAATCTAGTAGGAACCTCGAACATACATTCGTACCATAATGGAATTCACAAAGAGAAAAAGAAAATAGAAATTCATTAAAATACTTATCCAATATACAGAAGAGATCCAACCCAAGGCTTCTACACGCGCATCGATCCAGAGGTCTACAACGTCGCTGATGCAGTCTCTGGACGATGATTACATTCAATCTCCCTCCATTCCAGAACTAATCTTAGCCTAATACTACGAAAACTCACATCAGAGCCCTCTAGAAAGATTCCAGCGTACAAGTCCCCTAAACTAAACCCTAGGTTCCTTATTTATAGATTACAAGGCCCTAGAACAAATATACACATCAAGGATTCTCTAGATCCTAAAAATCCTCCAAGGACGATGAGTTTAGAAGGAAATCCACGCGATTTGGAGTTTATCCAACTGTTTAGAAGAGATTTTCGGAGGGGAACTCGACATCTAGAAGAAATCCATAGCTGTGCAACCTTGATTTCCACTCGAAAATTCTATTGGGACCGGTCGAGTTTGGAGAACCGACTGGTCGAGTTCACTTTCCTTCTCAGGGTAGAAGACGACCCGCGAAGGTTTCAGCTTCATGAATTAATAGACTGGTCGACTCAAGTTCCTACCGGTCAATTAATTCCCCTATGATTTCTTCATTCTATTCTTCTAGTTTTGATCGGTCGGCTAAGTCCTGACCGGTCTCTCTTTGTATTTCTGAAACCTTTTGGGATTCTGACCGGTCAAAAGTGATGCTTCAACCAGTCTATTAAGCTTGCTTCTCTTCAGTTGGGGGGCCTTCTCTACTGCGTTGTTTCGACCGGTTGAATTTGCAATTTCGACCGGTCCATTTGACATTTGGACGCATTCCTTCATTAGCTCCTCCTTAGATCCTTGCCGTTTGCTTGGGTTTCTTTATAACTTTGCTCTTTAGCCTTTTTAGCATTTAACCGGCTTCCGCACCTGTTGCAATATAACACGAGCTAAAAGCATATATTAGTAGTTAAGTGAGGTCTAACAAAGCCGAGAATTAGGGATAATTTGTATAACTTTTGGGTCTGTTCACTCATTATTTTGGAAAACTTTAAAACCACATACAACGAATGACAAATTAATAGAAAGTGATTGCAAATCTTAAAAATATAACTTAAAAAATGGGCTTCACTCGAGCACATCAAGTAGCACCCAATTAGTGCATGTGGCACCTACCTAATGCTTTCCCTGGGTTCAAACCTGGGTATGAATAATGCGAAAGAATAAACCGATAACACTTATAGATAGGATAAATGTGACGACCCGACTTTTCCAATCCCTCAGGTATAGGAAAGGCCGGTTCGCCAACCTATCGAATAAACGATAAGCTGGACAAACAAGGCACATATCAGAGTAAAGCGCAATAAATATCCATAGCTAAAATAAATGCGGAAGCAATTAAAAGTAAAGAACCACCGATGATGGTATACCATCATCGAAACATGGCTCATAACAGAAATCAACGTCAAGTATAAACTATGATATCCAACTAAAATGGGCCCACAAATTCAAGTCTAACTCTCACCACAAATAAGAAAATCAGTAAGTTCTATACTGGGAAAAACTCCTCAGGAGGAACCTCAAGCTCTTCCTCAGACACGTAGTCAGGATCAGTCTCACAGCCCTGAATAGCCACGTCAGTACCTGAACCTGTGACGTATAGTCGGAGTGAGCTAACCAACAAAGCTCAGTAGAAGAAAGACATCTACGGCATTTTACTTTAACTAACATGGTTTCAAAACAAATATCGGAATATAGCTTGTCAAACCTATAAGCAGATAATAAACTGAATTTAGGTGCAGAAATCATATGTAAGATTTATTTCTAAATGTGTGAAAACAGTTTCAGAATGTATGCGTTTTAGTGTCTTAGTTTCTCTAACTTCTAAATGCAAAGTTCAGTAATTCATGACTTAATCCTCAACTTAAAATACCTCCCGAGTAAACTATATCTCGAGAGCAGGAATATAGCCGATGGGAACCCCTACCTACCATCGTCGTTCATGAACCCTTTTTCAGGATGCAACAAGCCCCTGCGTAATGAGAAACTTGTGCGGAAAATTGTTGAATTTTTTTGAGGGGTCGTTCAGGTCAATCATAAAATAAATGCAGATACCAATACAAATCAGATGCAAGTCTCTTATACATAGTTCAGGTTCTTGATTTCAGATTTTCAGAGCTTAAGCAGATTCAGGTTTCAGGATTCAGGTAGATTTAGATTTTCAGTCATCCATTTCAATTTCAGTTTACAGATGTGATTTCAATGGCATATGCAAGTTCAAAGATTTTAATTCAAAATATCCATGCGAATTAAAATAGAATACTGTAAAGATGAGATTCTCCTACCAAAACTCGGAGTAATGCGAAGTCAAGCAAAGTCCTATTGATGGCCTCTCGCCCTCAATCTACATCACAATATACGTTCATGCATTAAAATTAACTCTAATTACTTATAATATAGACCTATTTAAGTGTTTCCTCAAAAACAAGTCAAAACAGGCAAGTTGCGCCAATCCTAGAATTTGATGTAACATTCCCATATATTTTTTACCATCAAGACGATCGATCCATGAGTTATTCAAAACATGAAAGTTGTAGATTTTTCTATTAGCTTTCTAACGCAAAAAGAATCGTCTCAATCGGAGTTCGGGATAAAACGTTATGACTAAACTACTAAGGCAATGTCGGAGCTCAGTGATACCTCGCTCGAGCGATGATAATAGCTCGCTCGAGCGATTTGACGTAACATTCTCATATATTTTTTATCATCAAGACGATTGATCCATGAGTTGGTCAAAACATGAAAGTTGTAGATTTTTCTATTAACTTTCCAACGCAAAAAGAATCGTCTCAATCGGAGTTCAGGATACAAAGTTATGACTAAAATACTAAAGCAATGTCGGAGTTCGGTGATACCTCGCTCGAGCGATGATAATAGCTCGCTCGAGCGAGCTACAGCGACGCGATTTTGCTGGTTTTCACCCGAATCGAAACCCATACATCCCAAAGCAAAACCCATGGCTAATCTAATGATTTAATCAAAAAGTTTAATTAAAACGTACCTTTAATCTAAGGATTCCTAGATTAGAAATGAGTCACGCGAATGGAGCTTCGGAACAAAACCGACGGGTTTCCTCAACGATTCGCGCCGCGATCGATCCCACGAGTTCAAAGAGACAACTCCAACACGCGCCCAATGATCTCAACCTCTCCCAATAGCCAACTACAAATCCAAGGTTGATTCAAGTTCTTTCTAAGGTTTAAGTGTTTTCAACAAAGAGGGTTCCAGAGAAGGAGGTTTTCTAAACCGATCTCCTACGATGATTGAAGAAGAGAGAAGACGGAGTTTCACATGGTTGGGTAACTATCCTCTCTTAACAAAACCTAGTATAATACGGGAATGCAATTCCTTCTTATAATAGGATTACTCACAAAGTAAAACACACACACACACATCTTATGTATTATACACTTCTAATTTTAAAACTCAAGTCCGGTGTTGAGCGGCTACACCGAGGTTGGTGCACAACTTTTGCACGAGGGTCCAAATGGGCTCTAAATTAAAATCTGTCCGCACAATCACATCTAGATAAAAATCCAAAACAAATGGTGACGTCGGTTGCCGAGCCGAATACACACACAGGGTCAGTCTAACTCGGGTTCAAAATATGAGTCTTTACATTCTACCCTCCTTAGGAATTTTCGTCCTCGAAAATGTACGGATAGCTAAACCGAACTGCGGTAAGTCCTTATCCTAACACCAGTATAAAGCAAAATCGAAACAGTCTAAAGTCAAAAAACTTTGGTCGCGATGCGGTAGGCTTCACTAAGCACGCTTTCAAGGGTCGGGATCCGTAGTAACCTGGATGTACTGCGTGTGGCATCCCATACTGTCATAGAGGATTGCATCCGTACATGGATGCATACCTTCCCAAGTATCACGTGCCTGGAAACATACTTCACCATGACACAAAACTAGCACACACACCATCTCACCCTTTTGGTAATTATTTGAGCAAAAATTTCAGATGTCAGAATCGAATACTTATTCAAAAGCATGATCACATGCCTGGTAACATGTTCTAACTGATGACACGGGTTCCAACAGACATACGGTTCTAACCGAGAATGAATAAATATGACATTTAAGATTTTATTGTGTGATCGTTATAGATATATATGTAAAGCATCGATGTTATGAACCAATTTAACATTGAAAACTTTGAAGAAATTCTCCCTTTTTTTTTTTTTTTTTTTTTAAAGAAGCAAATTCAAGAATTTAAAGGTACGTATGGTTTTCTTACATAACTATAGTTTACAATATACCTTCACTCGAAAAGTTGTGGAAATTGCTCGCGAATCTCCGCTTCACGCTCCCATGTGGCTTCCTCTGAAGAATGGTTCCGCCACTTCACGAGTACTAAGGGAATGCTCTTTGTCCGTAAGATTTGTTCTTTACGATCCAAGATTCGTATCGGTTCCTCAACCAAGGATAGGTCTTCTTAGAGCTCAATGGGCTGGTAGTCCAATACGTGAGTCGGGTCCTTAACATATCTTCGTAACATGGACACATGGACACATGAAACACGTTGTGCATTTTCGATAGCTGCAGTGGCAAGGCTACTCGATAGGCAACCTCGCCGACTTGGCCCAATACCTCGAAAGGTCCAACATAGCGCGGACTCAGCTTCCCACGCTTCCCAAAACGCATCACGCCTTTTGTAGGAGAGATTTTGACAAATACGTTATCTCCCACCTTAAACTCAACATGGTTTCTTTTCAGATCAGCGTAGCTCTTCTGACGACTTTGAGCAATGCGTAGTCTCTCACGGATTAACCGAACTGTCTCGGTTGTATTCTCCACGATCTCGGGACCTAAAATGAGTTTCTCACCCACTTCTTCCCAATTAAGCGGAGACCTGCACCGTCGTCCATACAAAGCTTCGTAGGGTGCCATGCCGATGCTAGCCTGGTAACTGTTATTGTAGGCGAACTCGATCAGCGGTAAATGTTGGTCCCATGACCCCTGAAAATCCAACATGCAAGCACGTAACATATCTTCTATAATCTGATTCACCCTCGCCCCCATCGTCCGAGGATGGAATCTGTACTATAATCGAGCCTAGAGCCCATTCCTTCTTGAAATCGCTTGCCAAAACGAGATGTGTACATCGGTCTCTATCGACGAATCGATCGATATACCATGCAACCTAACTATCTCCTTGATGTATAATTCTGCGAGCTTGTTGGCGGTATATGATGTATTATAAGGAAGTGTGCGGACTTAGTCAATCGATCCACAATGATCCAGATGGCATTGTATTTTCTTAATGTTCTTGGCAATCCCAAAATAAAATCCATAGAAATGGCCTCCCATTTCCACTCAGGTATCGGTAGTGGTTGCAACAGTCCTACCGGATTTCGGTGATCCACCTTTTCTTGCTGCCACACAAGACATCTCGAGACATACACAGCGACATCTTTCTTTAAACCTCTCCACCAGAAGCTTTTCTTTAAGTCCTGGTACATCTTGGTACTGCCAGGGTGAATAGCGTACATAGACTTATGAGCCTCTTCCAAAATAGTGTCCCGAAGCTCAGTACTAGTTGGTACGCATACCCGGTTTCTAAACAACAAAGTGTCATCATCTTTGATAGAAAAATCTATTTTGCTTCCCCCAATCACATCCCGTCTGATAGCCATAAGTTCATCATCCGTCATCTGAAGTCTGCGAATGTTCTCATAGAGGGTGGAACGAATCACCAGTGTAGCCATTAATGCACCTGAACCTTTTATGTCAAATCTCATGCTACTTAGAGCCATATCTTCCAATAGATGCCATCTTCACACCCTTGCGGTGAGATGTGATAACTGAGCAGAGAACTTCCGACTTAACGCATCTGCCACTACGTTTGCTTTCCCGGGGTGGTACTGGATGGTACAATCATAATCTTTCAAGAACTCCATCCATCGACGCTGTCTCATATTCAACTCCTTTTGTGAGAAGAGATACTTGAGGCTCTTATGATCGGTAAATATATCGAAGGTCTCCCCATAAAGGTAATGCCTCCAGATCTTCAGAGCAAAAATCTCTACTGCCAACTCAAGATCATGCGTCGGGTAATTATTCTCATGGTCTTTTAGCTGTCTAGACCCATAAGCAATGACTCTCTCATTCTGGTTAAGCACACAGCCTAAACCCCCATATGATGCATCATCAGACATCGCAAAGCCTCCCCTGCCTGATGGTATAGCAAGTACTGGCGCAGTAGTCAATCGTTTCTTGAGTTCCTAAAAACTTTGCTCACACTGCTCTGTCCAATCAAATTTAGTATTCTTCTTCGTAAGTTGTGTAAGAGGACCTGATATCTTGGAGAAGCCCTCCACAAACCTTCTGTAGTATCCTGCCAAACCGAGGAAACTACGAACCTCCGTAACGGTCTTTGGCTGTTCCCAATTCATCACTGACTCAATCTTTGCTGGGTCAACTGTAATACCGGTCTCAGAGATAACATGGCCTAGGAAACTGACCTGCTCAAGCCAAAACTCACACTTACTAAGTTTTGCATATAACTGATGGTCTCTAAGGGTTTGTAGAGCCACTCGCAGATGTTGCTCATGTTCTTCTCGCGTCTTTGAATAGATGAGGATGTCATCTACAAAAACTACTACTTGTCCAAATGTGACTTGAATATCCGGTTCATCAAGTCCATAAATGACGCGGGTGCGTTTGTCAACCCAAATGGCATGACCAAGAACTCGTAGTGCCCATATCGGGTTCTGAACGCTGTCTTCTGAATGTCTTCAGACTTAACTTTCAACTGATGGTAGCCTGACCTCAAGTCGATCTTCGAGAAGAACCTTGCTCCTTGTAACTGATCGAACAGATCATCAATTCTTGGAAGCGGATAACGGTTCTTAATTGTCAACTTATTTAGCTGGCGGTAATCGATGCAAAGCCGAATTGAACCGTCTTTCTTCTTTACAAATAGAACCGGTGCTCCCCAGGGTGACACACTCGGTCTGATAAAGCCCTTATCTAGCAGTTCGAAGTGCTCCTTCAACTCTTTCAATTCTGCAGCGCCATTCGACACGGAGTTTTGAATCGGTTCAAGATCGGCACTAACTCAATCGCAAACTCAATCTCCTGCCGTGGTAATCCGGGTAGATCTTCGTGAAAAACATCGAATACTCGCAAGCAATCGTAATATCCGCAATATTTTCTTCTCCTCCTTATGATCTTGCAAGTAGGCCGGATAACCACAACACCGTTCCTCATCATACTGGTCCGCTCGAATGGCGAGAGATAAACGGTATCACACAAGATTTGACTCAAAAATCGAAAAGATTTTCTCTTCTTGCGGAATGTTACAATCTTCAAGACAATCCACGCCGCATGGTAAGTAGATAACCAATCCATCCCTAGTATCACGTCAACCCTTCCATGCTCAAAATGATCAAATCACCATCGCCTCGTGGTCTTGATCATCATAATCACCGATTGACACATGGTATCGGTGCTCACCGAGGTTCGTAGGAATTGACACCGCCAAGATGAAATCAAGGGCCTTGGGAATGATTCCCAACTTCAAATAACAATGGAGTAACAAAGAATGTGTAGACCTGTGGTCTATCAACACTCGCGCTTCGGTTTTGCTTACATCGCTCCCCCGATGCATAAAAAGGGTACCTTAGTTTAGACAAGCGTTTCAATTAAAAGTTTCTAAGCATGTGTGTTCATCCATAACTTATTAACAAAATTTATTAAATATCAAGCAATTATATATAACACATAACATAAGAAGACATCTCAACTTTTAATAATACCTTGGATCCCGTCGTTCGATGTTTCGGCTTCTTGAGCCATCACGGCATAAGCTCGACCTTGAACAGTAGGTCGGGTCGATCTCTGAGTAGAAGCCGAACTAGTTCTTCCCTTGTCCTCCTGAGGACAATCCTTAACCATGTGTCCCATTGCGCCACACCAAAAACACGCTCCAGTGTTCCTCCTACAATCCTCGGTCTTGTGTGGTTTCCCGCACCTTAGGCACATAGTGACCGAAACAAAAGATGGTGCACAAGAGGATCCTTGTGCCACTGAAGCTCCACTAGCCGTAGAACCCGCTGGTCGTACGGATTGCACAGGTGATGATGCTGCCAATCTCTGATAAGGGGTCGGTCCAGAAGAAAATGTTGGTCTAGAAAATGCAGGTTGAATAAGGTTCACTGGCGGCTTTGTAAACTTGGCCCTCTTATTTTCATAAGTACCTGACTGCCCTTGTACAACCCTGTCCTTGTTCGGCTGACTGCTTCTCAAAAACTGCTTTTGAATTTCTTCCTCTGCTATGAGGGCCTTTGACAGTACTCCTCCATATGTTTCCATTTCCCACATAGCCACGCTCTCCTGTATACTCGGCCTAAGACCCAGCTGAAATTTTCTGCCCTTCATCATATCGGTGGCCACATGTTGAGGTGTAAACCTTGAAAGTCGCGTGAACTCATCTCCATACTCACGCACTGACATTGTCCCCTGCTTCAGCTCGATGAACTGAACTTCCATCTGATGCCTAACGATCTTGGGAAAGTACTGATCGTTGAACGCCTCGATAAACTCAGCCCATGTCCAAGGAGTATTGGGAAACTCCTGCTCCCGGTGTCTAGCCACGGACTTCCACCATGGTCCAGCCTGTCCATCCAGTTTGAAGGTTGCCCATCTAACCTTCTCGACATCGGTGCACTGAAGCACCTCGAAGATCTTTTCCATCTCATCCAACCAACCTTGACTTCCATCGGGCCTGGCTCATCTGTAAAAATTTGGAGGTCTCATCCTCCTCAAGCAAATCTCGATGATTGTTGTTGTTGTCCGGTAAATCAGCTCGCTATTTGGCGATGCGATCCGAGCCATAAATGCGGTCTGCTGAGCAATGTTGGTGGCCAGACTTTTCAACACTTGTTCCATTCTTTCACCCTGACCTCTATCAACTCCGGCTCCTATAGGGACTGCATTAGAACCGGATGCGAAGGCAACTCCTCTTGATGTACCGACACCTTCAGGAATGTCCTCTAAAGGCACCGTCCTACCTCCCGCCCGCCTCTAAATCTTGGGGCCATACTGATTTGTCATTGTGAACACCACAACATCAGTCAACATTGATTGTAAAGACAATCACACACAGTACTAGTGATTCTGGACCTAACGACATGACTCTGATGCGAATTGTACCGGGTCATGGTTGGGTTCTCATAGGTCCTTAGAGAATCTAAAAATCATAGCTCTGATACCAACTGTGACGACCCGACTTTTCCAATCCCTCAGGTATAGGAAAGGCCGGTTCGCCAACCTATCGAATAAACGATAAGCCGGACAAACAAGGCACATATCAGAGTAAAGCGCAATAAATATCCATAGCTAAAATAAATGTGGAAGCAATTAAAAGTAAAGAACCACCGATGATGATATACCATCATCGAAACATGGCTCATAACAGAAATCAACGTCAAGTATAAACTATGATATCCAACTAAAATGGGCCCACAAATTCAAGTCTAACTCTCACCACAAATAAGAAAATCAGTAAGTTCTATACTAGGAAAAACTCCTCAGGAGGAACCTCAAGCTCTTCCTCAGACACGTAGTCGATCGGGCCACGTACACGAATAGCCACGCCAAGATCGAACTCGTGACGATAGTCGAGTGAGCTAACCAACAAAGCTCAGTAGAAGAAAGACATCTACGGCATTTTACTTTAACTAACATGGTTTCAAAAAAAATATCGGAATATAGCTTATCAAACCTATAAGCAGATAATAAACTGAATTTAGGTGTAGAAATCATATGTAAGATTTATTTCTAAATGTGTGAAAACAGTTTCAAGAACAGATGCAGTGTTCAGTGTCTTAGTTTCTCTAACTTCTATATGCAAAGTTCAGTAATTCATGACTTAATCCTCAACTTAAAATACCTCCCGAGTAAACTATATCTCGAGAGCAGGAATATAGCCGATGGGAACCCCTACCTACCATCGTCGTTCATGAACCCTTTTCACACTACAAAAAATGTGTTTATTGGAGACGGCTTTTGGCCGTCTCCAAAGGTGTCTAAGTCGTCTTTAATAGTATTGGAGACGGCTTCCATGTAGTCTCAAATAGTCCCGTCTCCATTGTCTTTGAAGACCAAATGAAAGTCGTTCCTAATAGTCAAGGTTATTGGAGACGGCATATGGCCGTCTCTAAAGATATGTTAGAGACGTCTCTAATAAGTCATCTAGCCATTTCCAATACTTATTGGAGACAACTTTAAGCCGTCTCCAATAAGTGACCTCCTGTTATTGGAGACGGCTAAAAGCCGTCTCCAACATTTTTTTTTTTTTTAATATATTTTAAAATATATATATATTTGGCAGTGATTTTTTTATGAAAATTTTTTGACATTGATTTTTTTATGAAATTTAAAAAAAAATAAAAATTTACGTCGATAATTTTTATGCAAATTTAATTGAAAGCATATTTAATACACATCAATCCTTTTCTGCTTGTACATTTGAAAGCAAATTTAATTGTTACATGAGAAGTCCTATGAACAAAAGAACTGTTGTGTTGGACATTATCCCAACCCCGCCTCGCCCGCTTTAAGGCTCGTGTTCACTGGCTTCATCTCCGAAGCATTTTTTAAATTTTCCACCCTGTTTCTCTTGTTCATCTCGGCTAGCTTCACGGCTTTGGAATATTTTGTTTTCACCTGCCTAGATGTCGCCTCCAGCTCCTACAGCTTGATACGGATTCTTGTCGCCTCAGTCTCATCCCGACGGCTCTCTGCCACCTCTATCTCTAGATGAGACGCCTTTCAGTTTCAGCAATCGTCGAAGAAAGTTAGAGCTTTGATAGGCAATCTGGGAGGAACACAATCACCGAGGGAGCTACAACAAGATTTCTCCGTTACTCCCTCCAACCAAAGTCCCAAGTTGTGTAACAATATTCTTTTTCGCAGCACCAACTTTATGCATTGCTTCTTGTAGAGCATTCATTGCAACATTGTAAATATCCGAGGAAAACTGTGTGCCTTGATTTTCCAAGTACACACTATTTTGTCAGCACAAAAGTAGTTTATCAGAAGCAGCAGATGGTAGAACTGACTACTAAAAAGTAGAATATTAGCTCTCAATGCATTGAAATTACTGGAAGCAATAATGGCTCTCTAAGTAGAAACTCCATAAAACTAAAGTACTTAGTATCTATAGGTAACACAAAGGCATGCTTTATCTTCTAAAAAAGACAATTTTTTATACAAGAGATCTTGAGATCACAGGCCTTTCATCATACGGTCAAATTAATAATAATTTCATGTGACACACATCTCAAAAAAGTAACCGAATCGTAAACCATGATCTCAGGACCAATTTTATTAGTTTAGAACGCAGAAAGATCTCCATCACCATTTGTTATTAAAGACTAATAATCAGAATCACTAACCTTTCGTAACCTCGTACCGCTTTTTATTGATTTGGGAACCACCCAACAAAGTTTGAATAGCTTCAGGCAACAACTCAGCTCTTTAGCTCCTGAACCATGGCATGCAACGACTTCTTATTTTCCAAAAATATGTGATTGTTTGGATGTCAAGAGCGCCAGCCATACTCATTAGCACTAAGTACCTGTACTCAATTTTCCAATAATAAAAATCAAGAACCAATTGGTTAAAAAGGGCAATAGTCAGGTCCAACCAGGTTGAACCGCATTATGAGTCCAACCTATAGGGGCCAACAGAGGTACCCTTTCTGTTATTCAACAATCAGTGTCCTTTTATGATGATCCACACCGTCCAACTAAAAGATCATAATATATCAGCCAATGAACTCTTGAGTAGATAGCCGCATTATGAGTCCAACCTATAGGGGCCAACAGAGGTACCCTTTCTGTTATTCAACAATCAGTGTCCTTTTATGATGATCCACACCGTCCAACTAAAAGATCATAATATATCAGCCAATGAACTCTTGAGTAGATAGCATGGTTGTTCAAAATTTTGGCCGAAATGTTTCGATTTCGGTCTCCACTGAAATCGAAAACTCAAAATTTTGGTATTTAATGTACTGTGGGGAGGATTTTGGTTCAAAATTTCAGTTTCGGTCCCCAACGATTGATCCTTGGTAGATAGTTCCACATTATTTGAGTAACCATCAGATATCAAGCAATTAATTAAATCAGTTTGACTTCTGGTTCATGGACACATATTGTCTATCTAAGAGTTGTGGGCCAACGATTTCACTTCCACAAGAACTAATTGTTGATTAGAGAAATTAATGGGGGACACTTTCATCTTTGGTGTTGGCTCTTAGCACCATACTTTTACAAAGAGCCATACAGAAAATACAAAACATGTAGCAAAATAATGACCTAAAGTATATATAAATATATATATATATATATATATATATATATATATTCTTCAAAAGATTAACACAAATAATTCTTCTGACGATGAGCATGCCACCCATGATCTGTTAGAGAGAGAAAGCAGAGAGAGAGAGAGAGCTATAAAAATAATTGATTCTTTTAATCCCTATTATACTTATAAACAAAAAAAACCCATAGTAAAAAAACTAATTATGTAGCAAAAATAAACGTCCATAGTAATTTTTATTCGAAAAAAATGGGAAATATAAAACCAAATTTATCTCTTCTAAAACTCGTTTGCTTAGTAATATAAACTTAGAACCAAATAATAGAAAAGGATTAATGGGTGTAGCCTCTTGGCATCATATCATTATTAAGTTAATGAAAAGCCAATTGCCCCCAATAATCCTATGAAAAGCTTACTTTCACACATATCAGTGCCCCAATATGTACAAAAATAAATATAAAATAAAGCACATTTAAATGTCAAAAATACTGTTATAAAAAAAAAAAAAATCAAAAATACCTGAATTACATGGTTCCTGAAGTCCACTTTCTCTCTCTCCTTCCTAGTGTGGTACTCAACATAGAGAACACTAATAAGGTAAGCTGTCCAACTCCCCATCAAACCATAAAACAGTTGAAAAAGGATCCCAGATATCATCCCTATGTGAGAAAATGAGTAGGGAAATGTCAGAAGCACTTGTGCCACCTACAAAAACCATATTATAAATATAATAACAATAACAAATAAATAAAAAATACCCATTAATTCTTCTTAATAAATTCAATCAACAATAGGCACTATTTTAAAAATGCTTGTAATAAGTACCTAAAAATTTCAAGTATTGGAAAGCATCTCTGAAGTGTGACTTCCTTTCTCATGAGCAGTATAGCTACAACAGCATCACTAACTTAACTCGAATTGCCTGAATTTAAGGTATATCAATTGGGCATTGAATATGGAAAAATTATAACATCACCATTCCAGTCCAAGTCTGGATTACATGAAGAAAAAAGACGCGCAAAGCCAACCTCAAATTTATGCCTTACATTTTGCTACTAAACCATGGAAATCTTAGTGAAAGAAATTGTACCTGCAATGCTAGTTCCACCAACTTTGAATGAAGGTTTGAGCTTAGCTAAAATAGAAAGTGAAGTATTGGGCCGAACTCCATCAGCAAAACCATGATTGATCTTTCATTTCCATTTTGTTTATAAATGACCTGCAAGAGTCTCAGAATTTTCATCTTATTCTGAAACTTTAGATTAATATTTGATTAAATGTTATAAGAAAGCTATTGCTTCCAAACCTTTGTCTGTACAGGGATAATCTCTTCATTGAATTTTCTTGTTGTCGCTGCTTTGGCAGCATTTCTTTGAGATAAAACCTTTAAAAAAACGAATGTAGATTTTTGTATATGAGAGTCGTGAAGAATATTAGCAAACTCAAAAAAAAAAATATATCATGAACAAACCAGTTCGATACAATATGTCATATTTGCTATATATATGGCCGCAGCCATAAAATAGTACAAGAACCTTAATTGATAATACTCTACGATACCTAAAACAGATGCCCCACTTAGAATGGTAGTAATAGAACAAAAACCATCATGGTGATGGGTGCCACGTGATGCCCAGCTGAACCAAATACAGCGTCAAGGCAACACTCGGACGTAGTCCTGAGCCTCTCTCTCTCTCTCTCTCTATATATATATATATATATATATATATATATATATATATATATATATGATGCAGTGCAAGCTGACACGAAGGCTGCTGCAATTACAGAGCTTAAAGAGGGGGGAAAGAGTCCAGATTTCACAATATTTTGGGACCCAAAAAATAGGGCTTAATGGTGCTGGATCTGAGGTTAAAACTGGGCTAAAATAAGGCAGATTAAATGGACTTTAATGGGTCTTAAATAGGTCCTCATCCTAAACTTTATCGGGGACTCCTCGTAAAACGGTCCTCTTTGAGGGGTTGTCAGATGATACAGCCTCATAGGGACCCATTGGTGAGGTTTCAGAATAGGAAGTCTGTGTGGACGTGCTGAATTTTTTCACTTGATTGGAGGTCTCTTTTGTATCAAGTTGTGAATGTACAGCAAAGCTATGTGCCTCTCTTGCACAAGGAAAATATGCTAGTAATGAAGCAATGAGTTGCCCTATTGGTAGAAGGCTTAAGTTTAATTACTGTTAAAAGAGGTTGAGGGTTCAAGTCTCCCCAACCTCCTTCCATTCTCTAGGTTGCAAGTTCGAGCCCAGCTTACCGATAAAAAAGAAAGATATATACTAGTAAAAGGTGAAGGGGTATAGGGAGTTGGAAAAATTATCATCTAGCATTGAAGATAGACGAAAATGTACACTACATACATGAAGGATCTTAGACAGTCCCTTTGGCCTGACCATTTAACAATTTGACTTGGTATACTTTCACCAAGTTAAAGGAAGGTCAGCCAGATTTGTTTCAGATTTGAGATTAGAGAAACACTCCATAATGGTGGAAAGTTCAATAGCATTACTTTCACTTCATATCTAATAATAGTGTGAATGGTGAAGGATTGAAGGGTGAGCAGCAACGTTGGAGCAAAAATGCCTTCGGAAAAAAATTTCTTTTCCAGGTTTTAGCAAATCTAGGAGTGAAATGCTAAAGAATTCCAATATACTTCCTCCAATGCCAGTTTTATTATCAGATTAATTGTGATTGATGTAGCAGGAAGAGGTAACCAGACCGAGCTTTTTAGAGACATAATATGGTCCATCGACTCCATCCTAATAGTTGACTCAAAGGAAGTATGCAGACAGCTTCGCCCTACCCCCTCCTTTTGCTAAGTAAGCAAGTTTCATTAATAAAAATTAAGAAAGTTTACAAATGGGACAGAGGGCATGATCAATCCCCAAACTTAAAACTAGGGAAATCCAGTTTATCACCTATATACTTTGACCTTACAAAATGTGGGAGGTTCTTCCATCTATAGAAATTATGATCCTCATCATTGTCAGCTGCTTAAGTTGGAAGGCCATCCACAATGGTACCCCACCTCTTCCCACAGGCATAGAGATTTTTTAGTTACTGCCCTCAAATAGATGGGATAATACTGTGATGAATGATGATGAATAAATTCAATTTTGATGGTATTAGTAAATATAAATCAGGCTTGGATGGCACGGGCAGGGGTTTTCGAGCCATCTTGAAGAAATCATCTACTATGTTTCTAGTATTTCCTTATAATATCCCAAAAACATATTGTTATTAGCAAAATATTCAGATTAGGTCCAACTCCGAATATATTTTCTTAGACAAAGTGAGTAGAAACATGTGACGTAAATATCCACAAGGGATTTGGAGAACATTTTTGAAAAGGAATAATAGATGTTCTCTATGTTAGCATCATATTGAAACATTAGAGATATTCCAATATGAAACAAAAGCAACTACTACTAAATAATTAATTAACCGAAATATCGTAATCAAATGACCACATATCTAAGATCTAAACAGTTGCAATTATAGATCAAAATAAATATATGATGTCGATATAGGCCAGAGTAACCAACCAATTCACTCAAGTGTGAATGGATCAATCTCCTCATGCAAAAACAAACCTTGGGAAGTGTTTACCTATTTAAGAGCATGCATATCAGTGAAAGTACAAGTTTGGCATAAAGAGATTGACCAGTGGATGAGCCGGTTACCATTTACCAACTCAAATAAGATATACAGCTAATTTGAGTCGAGCTCTTACATTTTCAATTGTTATAAAAGCATGGGTTATCTCCTTAGATCAGAGTTTGAAAATTAAAAAGATGCTGACTACAACTCATAGAATAGTGAGAGAAGCAGTATAAGAATTTTAAGTGAGAAGCTTTAATTCTTCTAACACCCAGATGACTTCAAGTTCTATAACAATTTTAAGTGGAAAATCATCCTAAAACGATTATTAAGATAATGTTTTAAACGTTTAACAAAACAAATACCTACCTTTATTACTCCATATTCCACACCCAAAAAAGGGGGTAAACAAAGAAAATTGCTATAAAGCATCACCATATGAGATGCATATTTAGAAATCGCCAATTATAACCTAAGAGAATGGGGAAAATAATAATGACTACCATTCCTATTGAACACCGAAGCATTCACCAAAAAAATAGCCAAAACATCAATCGGCAACCAAAAACCTATCAGAAAATTAGAAAACTGAATCAAATTATTCCAGATAATTGATACAAAGCAAGAAAAAAGAAAACAGAACGGAATGAAGTTGAAGAAAACCCTAACCTTCCATTGGATGCTTAACGCTGGAATCGATGGCGGCAGCGGCAGCGGCTGCGGAGACGTCTCCAAAGGATGAGAACCTCAGTCCCTCGTCACTATTGTGGTGATTCAAGAAGTAGGATGAGGGATCTGAGGTGAGATATGTGGAAGAAGAGGAGTTGTAGGGATCTGAGTAGAGGCCATTTCCTCCTCCTCCATAGCTGCTAGGGTTATAGTTGTACATCTGATTTGACATTGAAGAGGTACCCTAGAAGTAGTGAGATTTAGAACCAACAACTGACCACTAAGTAACCAAGGGATAGGTATTGGCGCTCGATTTCGATCGTCTCAAACCTAATCGATTAAGCTCAAATAGATTGGATCTTCTCAAACCCAATAGATTCAGCTCAAATTGATTTCAATCGTCTCAAAGCCTAGCTCAAGCCGGGGAGTATCCACGGTAGCTGGAATTATGGATCTTGCCGCTATCGTAGCTATTTCCGTGGTTCTGATCAGGTTCCAGCGACGATGAGGTAGGGTTTCGATCGGGAACCTTAATTCCGGGCTTGGATTGGGGATCGGAGGGCGGATTCAGGGAGGAAGATTCGGACGCAGAGGGAAGTGAAGGGGTCGATATGGATGTCTTTTGTGGCAACGCCATTGGAGAAGCTAGGGATTGCAGCAACGACGGATTCTTCGTTGGGGCGAGAGGTGACGCCGAAGGGGTCTTTTTCATCGAATGGGGTTTGGATTCGGTTTGAGAGAGAGAGAGAGAGAGGGAGGATTTCAGAAAAACAAATAGAGATCGTGGTTTCAGCTCATTCGTATAGGGGAAGAGCTTTTATAAAGTGCTAAATAAAAGTATGAAAACCTGTGCACTAAAGTAATGACCGAGACGGCTTGAATTCGTCTCTATTGGTGTTTATTGAGACTTTTGGAGATAGTTTTCAGGGTAGTCTCCTCAACTTTTCACCTAACAACATATGAAGTGATCTTTATGAAGACAATCATGACTGTTCTTATATGTTATTTTATATAGGGAGACGGTTTTAACCGTCCCTAATAAAAACATCTGAGACGGCTTTTAAATAGTTGTCTTTAATAAATGGTTATTAGAGACGGCTTCGAAAAGTCGTATCCAATAATCGTCTCCAAAAATCCTTTTTTTTGTAGTGTCAGGATGCAACAAGCCCCTGCGTAATGAGGGAAACTTGTGCCAGGAAATTATTCAGGAATTTTTTTTTGAGGGGTCGTTCAGGTCAATCATAAAATAAATGCAGATACTAATACAAATCAGATGCAAGTCTCTTATACATAGTTCAGGTTCTTGATTTCAGATTTTCAGAGCTTAAGCAGATTCAGGTTTCAGGATTCAGGTAGATTTAGATTTTCAGTCATCCATTTCAATTTCAGTTTACAGATGTGATTTCAATGGCATATACAAGTTCAAAGATTTTAATTCAAAATATCCATGCGAATTAAAATAGAATACTGTAAAGATGAGATTCTCCTACCAAAACTCGGAGTAATGCGAAGTCAAGCAAAATCCTATTGATGGCCTCTCGCCCTCAATCTACATCACAATATACGTTCATGCATTAAAATTAACTCTAATTACTAATAATATAGACCTATTTAAGTGTTTCCTCAAAAACAAGTCAAAACAGGCAAGTTGCGCCAATCCTAGAATTTGACGTAACATTCTCATATATTTTTGACCATCAAGACGATTGCTCCATGAGTTGGTCAAAACATGAAAGTTGTAGATTTTTCTATTAGCTTTCCAACGCAAAATGAATCGTCTCAATCGGAGTTCGGGATAAAAAGTTATGACTAAACTACTAAAGCAATGTCGGAGTTCGGTGATACCTCGCTCGAGCGATGATAATAGCTCGCTCGAGCGATTTGACGTAACATTCTCATATATTTTTGACCATCAAGACGATTGATCCATGAGTTGGTCAAAACATGAAAGTTGTAGATTGTTCTATTAGCTTTCCAACGCAAAAAGAATCGTCTTAATCGGAGTTCGGGATAAAAAGTTATGACTAAAATACTAAGGCAATATCGGAGTTCGGTGATACCTCGCTCAAGCGATGATAATAGCTCACTCGAGCGAGCTACAGCGACGCGATTTCGCTGGTTTTCACCCGAATCGAAACCCATACATCCCAAAGCAAAACCCATGGCTAATCTAATGATTTAATCAAAAAGTTTAATTAAAACGTACCTTTAATCTAAGAATTCCTAGATTAGAAATGAGTCACGCGAATGGAGCTTCGGAACGAAACCGACGGGTTTCCTCAACGATTCGCGCCGCGATCGATCCCACGAGTTCACAGAGACAACTCCAACACACCCCCAATGATCTCAACCTCTCCCAATAGCCAACTACGAATCCAAGGTTGATTCAAGTTCTTTCTAAGGTTTAAGTGTTTTCAACAAAGAGGGTTCTAGAGAAGGAGATTTTCTAAACCGATCTCCTACGATGATTGAAGAAGAGAGAAGACAGAGTTTCACACGGTTGGGTAACTATCCTCTCTTAACAAAACCTAGTATAATACGGGAATGCAATTCCTTCTTATAATAGGATTGCTCACAAAGTAAAACACACACAGACATCTTATGTATTATACACTTCTAATTTTAAAACTCAAGTCCACTGTTGAGCGGCTACACCGAGGTCGGTGCACAACTTTCGCACGAGGGTCCAAATGGGCTCTAAATTAAAATCTGTCCGTACAATCACATCTAGATAAAAATCCAAAACAAATGGTGACGTCGGTTGCCGAGCCGAATACACACACAGGGTCAGTCTAACTCGGGTTCAAAATACGGGTCTTTACAATAAATGTACTATCATATATTAAGAATAATAAATAACAGATTTAAGGACATGAAAACCTACCTCAAATCAATATTTTGTATATTATAATAGTAAAGTTTGTTATTATATTGATAGTAGATTTAATGCTTTTGTCTTGGATACAACTTCTCTACTCACATTATAATAGTGAAGTTTTTTTTCCTTTAATGGTGCTATCAAGGTATCTCACCTATAAATCAGATGAAGGGGGCACGTGACCGATATTTAGTAGGCAAATAAATCAAATGTACCTCTTCATTGACTAAACTTGCCACCTTATAATTTTCACAAACATTCGCATTTCTCATTTGGTCAGTCGGTAATTGGAGCCATCATCCCTCGTCCAATGTATATAGATCACCATCTTTCTCAACCAAAACTTCCCTATATTTTTTTAAATCATGAACATTAATCCAAAAATTTTGATCATACATTAACCTTTTAATACCACCACTTGGCTTTCTTCTATTCTTCTATGCAATTTAAATCATCCCTACTCACATTATAATAGATAGCAGATTTAAGGACATGAAAAAAAAAAAAACTTGAATTTTATCCAAGTTTATTATTATAGTGATCAACCAAACAAGGGCAACACTGTCTACATGGAAGATAAACAATTTCCAGCTTATCAATATATTTATACATGGGAGTCATGACTTGCACCGGAAAAGTTGGCTTTTGCACCGAATTAAAAAGAAAGACTTGAGCCCACGACCTTAACCTGAGAGCATACCAACTGGGCTAACGCCTCTTAGGTGAAAAAAATGGATATGTCAAAATGCAGTTGTTACTTATCTCTACATCACCGTCTCCTTAAAAAGAATAAATTAATGTTACTGTATCTAACATCATGGAATCACCAGAACAAAGGGTTTAGATATGGCTCAGCTGGATCCTAGACTTCCCCAAATGTCACTTGAAAAAGTAGAGAATAAATTCAAAATTTCAAAGTTTTGAGTGGAAATGATGGAACCACTTATGCTCGTTCTGGGACCCAAGAAATGGCAGTTTCCCACCATTTAAGATGATGATAGCTAATGAAAATGACTTAATGAAATGACAATATCCCACCATGTTAGATGTCACGAACTAATGAAAATGACTATATAGTATTAGTTGCTAATATATGAAATTTATAGTTGGCTATTCTGTCCATTGAACGACATGAGATCAATGACTCGGTCATTTCGGACCATTTGATCAATCTCATGCCCTTGGATAAATTGCATGAATTCAGTCATTTCGAACCACTAATATGCTAGCTACAATAGACCCCAAAAACTACACTCATCAGACGCTTCTAACAATTGGATCTATAATTGATGTCTAAAATGAAATAATTGTTCTCATGAGGCATGAAAAGTTTGTTTGATCAAATGATGAGAACTACTTCGAAACCTCAGACTTATTATTAGACTAAGGGACAGGGCATCTTGCCCGACTCTCTCGACCATCATTTAAACACTAAAAATTATCCCCCAACTACGGCCCATCGGTCCAAGGAAATGGAGTCTTTGATGATTTCCTCTTCATTAAAATCCACTCCATCACACCTAATTTTACTTCATCATCTGCATACGTGCCAACGCGCTGAAAATTGAAAATAATTTCAAAAGAAATTTTTTATCTCAAGGAAAAATCTAGGATCCTAACAAGACAACAAATGATCATATCTGTAGTGTCTTTGGTAGATAAAAAATTAAATAAATTAAATTATATATATGAAATCAAATAAAAAAAATCATAAAAAGGATAAAAAACAAATCCTAGTGAAAAGAATTATAAACCATGATGAAGAAGTGAGAGATCAAATGAAGCATCTATAATGAATGAATAAATTAATTAAATAAAATCAAATAATGAAAGATATTGACATGAAACCTTAACCATAATCTCCATGAAACATTGAAGAAGAAGATATATATGAAAATGGTACTTCACCTGAAATGATTTCTCCGGTTGCCGAGATTGGCAATCACTAAGGGTGAGCGAGATGAACGATCAAATCGTTTAGGCTATTGATGGCTTTCAGACGACGGTGAGTGATCGAATCATTCAATGGTTCTCACGGGTTAAGAGAGCATAGAGAGAACAAGAGATTGGGAACGAGAGCTTCAGAGATTTGGAGAAAGAGATTTGGGCACATGGATTCTCGAGGGATTATGAGATTTGGAGAAAGAGTTTTGGAGATAAAGAATTGGAGAAAGAGTTTTGGGGGCATGGGTTCTTGTGGGTGGGAAGAAAGGAATTTGAGGGAATTGTTTAGCGCCCAAAATTTTGGGACGAGCGGGTGAACCACTATCCCAGGGGTTTTTTCTATGCACTGTCGCTGAACTGGTGGTTTGTAGTCGCGGTCATTTAAGAGGCCCCACTATGCACGTGTCCCTAATGCACACTATTTTTGTAGTGTAGCCACGAATATAGAAATGCCCTAAACAAGGATCAAAAAATCGGATTTCATTTCGGTTTCAGTGGGGACCGAAACCACCGAAATCATAATTTCGGCCGAAATCATAATTTCGGCCGAAATCTTCAACACAATACAAATTTTCCAAAAATTTGAGTTATCGTTTCGGTTTCAGTGGGGACCGAAATTTTGAACCATGACCCTAAACGTTTTCAGTGGACAAATCAATTGCTTCATCTGGATTAACGGGGTATTGGAAGCATCATCAATATGAAGAAAAGCATCCTAATTAGGCATAAAATCCTCTCAAGAGCTGGCCGTCACATATGTCAATGCTTAGAATGCACGAAATTCAGCTTTTGACAGAATCTACGGCTAAGATAGCTCGTGAAACATTTGAGGAGAGTCGTAGTGCTCCAAAAACGTTCATTGGAGGGTAGTCACCATTGCCCACTTGCTTCAAATTTTGGCTATAGTGCATGCAGGAAGTGAAAATTTTGATTGGACGGTCCAGATTTTACTAAACGCATCAAATTCATGGATGAATAGATATGGACGGAGCTAAAAACTTTTATGAGAGGGGGCCAAAACAAGGATCAAAATTTCAGCCGAAATGATAGAAATTTCAGTTTCGGTCCCCACTGAAACCGAAATAAAATCCCAAAATTTTGGGTTTTTTATTTAGGGTTGAAGATTTCGACCGAAATTTCGGTCCAAAATTTCGGTTTCGGTCCTCCACTGAAACCGAAATGAAATCCGGAATTTTGATCCTTGGGCGAAAGTATGAACAAGAAATGTATAACGTTGTAAAAAATAAAAATAGCATTCATTTCACTACAAAAAAAAAAAGATTTTTATCGGCAGTTTTTTGGAGCAAAAAATTGCCGCTATTAACAAAAAACTATTAAAGACTATTAGCGGCAATTTTTTGTTAATAGCGGCAGTTTTTGGCTGCCGCTAATAGTCTTGTTTTTTGTAGTGTTTACTGGTAACAAAATAAAAAAAATAAAAAAAAAAATCTTTTGTTTATATATATTTGTGCATCTATCAATAGCATTAGGGCCAATCTGTCATAGTTGGGAGCCATATTAATTGGGCTAAGCCTCATTTTTAACTTTTAAGGTATGTTTGGATAAAATAGTAGGAAAATGACGAATTTGGATTTATAAATCTAATAGATTCATATGATTTTTTACGATTTCAATGGCCTAATCATGTGTCAGAGAGAGAGACATCTTAGGATGATTTAAGAAGAGAAGTTTTAGGAGGGTGGTTGAACTAGCTCCTCAAAAATAGAAGAGACTGAAGTAGGGTATTTTGTTGAGACGCCTAAAAGATCGGAGAGAGAGAGAGAGAGCTCAATTGTGTATTTATTTTAGACGGGACCAATCATTTTTGCTCCTAACAAATAGGTAAGATAGATTAAAGAGAGAGAAAAAACTAAATAAGCGGGGGTGGCCGTGGCCCCTATTAGCCCCCCCTTGGCTCCATCCCTGTGAGTAGATGACCATCTTTTCTTTTGAAATGTGCAACCCGCACATCACACTTATCAGTAAGTAGGGATAAATACTTAAGTGTGGCCAACAAGGGATGAGACTCGAACTCATAACCCCCGCTTCTTGAGGCATGGCTCTAGCCAGTGCTCCAAATAATGACTTGTTAGAGTATGTCTAATGCATGGTATCAAAAATCAGCCGATACCGATACGTATCGATATCTCTCAACTTGGAAACCAATACGGTATTAGTTTCGGCCGCTACCTCTATTTTATTTTTTTTTAAAATAAAATAAAGGCTGATATGTATCGGTATCGGTAGGGATGCAAACTCTAAACCAAACACCGAAACCAAACCATAAACCGGCCCTCCTGAATTAGACCGAACCGCCATTAATTTTCAGAAAAAATTAAACTTAAATATGCACTTTGGCCTAAAAAGATGACTGACATACATAATTGTATAAATAAATACATAAGCTTCATGAGAGCACTAGTGGTAAGAAGCTTGAATTCTAAGTAAAAGGTTTATGGATCAAACCTTGCTAGAGATTTCAAAAAGCTCCTTTTTAAAATTTGTAGCAAAAGCATATACACCTAAGCTAGGTGTGTCAGCCCAACATGGGAGTGTTGCCTAAGAAGTTAGAAAAGGCAACTCACATAGAAGTTCTAAAATTATGGGTTCTCGAGAATCCTATTTCCTAAACCCTCTAAAACTCTAAAAAGAAAGAACCATTAGAGAAAACTTAGTTTTCTCTTTAAATAAGAACCCTAACCTCTTCTTTTTCATTATTCCTAGAATTCTCTTAAGAAAGAGCTCTAGCTTCTTCTTCTTCTTCTTCAACCCCTCTAGAAACATTAAAGCTCCTTGATCTACGATCGAGAGGAAGAGGAGAGTTTGAACGAACACAGTGAACGCCAATATTTCATTGTTTCACAGTTTCATGCCTCGAGAGGTAAAATTCATCGTCTCTTTGTCATCGGATCTATAACTCCTTAATTATGAATGTTTCTTAAACTATGGATTAAAAATCTCGAAGTTAGTATCAGTGTTCAGTGTCCGGAAACCTTGCTTTTGAACCTAGAACATGGCGAGTTCGAAAAGTTGAAAACAACAATGACAACTCGTTGTGATAAGGACCACAGCGCGCTGTCATTGGGTCACAACATGCTGTGATATATATGACAACTCGCTGTGGAGACACACACAGCTCGCAATCACTAAAAGAAAATTTCTTCTAACGGCCATAACCTTTGATAGAAAAGCCTGATTAATTATTATAATATATCATTTTGGAGTAACTTGAGACAATATATCCAATGTACTTAAAAACAACTACAACGCGCTATGATATATGTGATAGCTCACTGTGGATACCTAAAACAAAAGGTACTTTGGAAAAATCTTTAGCCGCAGCTCGCTGTGAACAGACCATAACGCGTTGTGAACATGGTGACAATGCGCTGTCATAGCATAGCAGCGAGCTATGTATAATGAAAGAGAATATAAGTTTCTGATGTGTTCGCATCCAGAACTCGTTGTGACCAAACCACAACGCGCTGTGCATAAGACCACAGCTCGCTGTCATAGTACAACAATGCGTTATGAACAGAGAAAACATAATATTTTTCATATGATTCGGACAATCGATTCTGAACCTTCGATGATTTGTTTCCTTTATATGACAACTGTACATGGACCATAGAAGAGAGAATTGGATAAATTGCAAAGGAAGCATCTTATTCCGTACTATACGATCTTGAAATCAAGGTAGGGGAAATTCAATGCATAACTGTATTTTCAATTTCGAGCCATGGCTTTAGTGATATTCTCGAATTAAATCTGTGAAATATTAGAATTGAACCATTGAACTTTATTTCGTCAAAACTTGGAATCTTTTTAAATATTGAATATTAGAACCTACTTTGAATTATGGAACTTCTGCATCTAAACTTTGATATTTTTTATGCATTTGATTTCTAATATGGAATTAGATCCAAATTTTGAACTCTATGAATCAATTATAAATTTCAAACTTTGAACCTTTGGACTCTTTGAACTTTGGACCTTTGGACTCTTTGGACTTTGCATATGAACATTGAACAATGTATAAGATTTCAGCATGTGATTTATAGAGATTTATGTGGAACGAATCTTGTGCTTCAACATCTTTGGACCTTTGGACGGCACAAGTATCTCTCATAATGTCGGGGCTTGGGTATTTTGGACAATTGTTCTTAGAACGAAGATGGTTAGGATTTCCATCGGTTTTGAACTTTGGCTCTAGCGCTATATTGCGATCTAGAGATTATTTAAGTTAAGACTTTAAGACACATTGAATAAGATTTTGGCATCTGAATTTCGATAAGAAGAAAAGAATACTCATGTGAATTGTAAGAAATAATACCATTGAATCTCATTATGAATCTCATTATGAATATATGTTTCGATCTTTGCACTTCAGAAAATCTGTTTTATCAATTATAAGAATGTTTTCGAATCTATCATTGAAACTATGCTTTGATCATATGAAATATGATTGTGTATTGCACCACCTTATTGAGTTTAGACTGTTAGCTCATCCCGACACTATGTGTCGTAGATACTGAAGTAGTTGGAGATCCTGAGTTAGAAGAAGATCCAGATTATGTGCCGGATATCGAGGAAGATCTTTAGCCAGAAGAGTTTTGCCCATAGTTAGAAGTTGGTCTTGGACTTGGTACTTAGACTTTCAGTTGGACATTGTTTAGTTTTATTACTTTTCAGCACGCCACTGTTTGTATGACAAACGGCCATCACCGGTAGTTTTACATTTATTTTACACTTTCATTTTGGACATCAATGTAATGGTTTTAATTTAATGGCTGGCTCTCTATTAAATACTAAAGAATTATGTATTTAGATTGTTAATTATGATCTAGTGATCCAGAATTTTCACGTATTTCAGAGTTGGAAATTCTGGGTCGTTACAGTTGGCATCAAAGCTATGTCGTTAGATTACGTGTCACACCATAAGAGTGGGGCAACTGTGACACCAAGTGTTACAATTGGTATTAGAGCGGTAGCTTTAGGTCCGGTCAGAACATTGACCGGATTCTCACGATTTCTTCTGATTATACCTTTGTTCAATCGTGACAGATCCTTATGACACCTCATCGTAGATCAGAGACCACTAACACTGATGGCCCCTCAAATGGAACGGGAGTTGCCACTGGTCCCAATGACATACCGTTGGGAGGAGGAAACGACAACGAAAGAGTCGAACGATACATGGAAACTATCGCAAATGCTTTGGCATAGTAGACTACCCTACTAGCCACTAAACAACACTCCACCGGATTTCAAGAATTCAGAAGGATGAAACCTCCTAGTTTTTATGGCAAAGCTGATCCAGTAACTACAGAAGATTGGATCAACCAGATGGAGAAAATTTTGGATGTAATGACTTGCATGAAAGATGAAAAGGTGAGATGGGCTGCATTTTTATTGGAAAAGGACGCTGATCCCTAGTGAAAGTCAATTTAGAGAACCAGGAATCAAACTCGAGCGAACGTTTAATGACATGGAACGATTTTTTAGAAAAGTTTAATAAAAAATATTTTCCAGCATCCGTCCGTGAACAATTGGAGATCAACTTTATTGCTCTTATGCAAGAAAACATGACCGTGTCAGAGTACGAGTTTGAATTCTATTACCCGCGTTATGCCCCTCTTCATGTGGCTACGGAGTTAATGAAGAAGAAGAAATTCAAACGTGTGCTGAAACTGGGAATCCAAGAGAGGATCTCATTGTTTCAATTGACAACTAATGCCGAGGTAATGGAAAAGGCCTTAATTGTAGAACGCGATATAGAGAAAATGCACAAGAGAAGAGAGCAGCAGAATAACAATAGAGCATATCTGACACAGTCTTATGCCGACAATCCGGCAAACAAGAGGGCAAAATTATCGATTTCAGCACCTTCTCGACCTACCCAGATGGCCTATTCGAAACCAGTTATGTCTACACCTATACAGTCTTTCCGCCCATCGCGACCGGCTACCTTTGATGCATCTGTAGCACAAAGGGCACCGATCCTACCACCTCTGTACCTGCTGAAAAATGTCCACGTTGTGGGAACCATCATAGATTGGATGAGTGTCGATGGAAGTCATGCGCATGTTTCAATTGCGGTCAATAAGGGCATATGATAAAGGATTGCCCAACAACAAAGAAAGAGCAGACGACATCAGCACCTACTGATAGGCCCTCCCGACCTACAGTTCAGGGTCGTGCTTACACCCTCTCTGCACAAGATGCCCAAACAACAAATGACGTCATCCAAGGTATAATCACACCATTGATTTTCTAATTGTTATATTATTTCAATTAATGAATGCCTTGAAATTGTTATTTTCAATATGTTGTTGCATGAAAACTACGACACCTTAATATGTATACAACTAAATTACTTGCATGAAACTTAGGTTCCTTGCATATGTACCAGAGTAGTGACATCTAGAATTACAACGCACATGTCTTGATAGACCCAGGATCTACGTACTACTTCGTGACTCCTCAATTTGTAGCTGAATTGAGTATCATTCCTGAACCCTTGGACTTCATTTGATTAATATCAGTCCCTACAGGGAACTCAGTAGTTACAGACACTATCTGCAAATCGGTAATCATTCCAATTGAAGACCATGAGATAGCAGTCGATCTAATTATTTTGGATATGCAAGGATTTGACATAATCCTTAGCATGCCTGGCTATCTACTCATCCTGCAAATGTTGATTGCCTTAGGAAGATAGTCACTTTTTGCCCCAAGAGGAGAAAATCATTCAGATTTTATGACACTAAGCTGACAATTGCACCTTTTATATATGCCATTCAAGCTGAACTTTTGATGAGCATTGGTTGCCACGGTTATCTCGCGTTCGTACAAAATCAATGGGAAGAGGTCACCATTACCGATATTCCCATCGCAGTTACCGGGTTTGCCGCTAGACAAAGAAGTCGAATTCGCAGTTGATTTAGTCGCAGGCATGGAACCAGTATCCAAAGCTCCATACCGCATGGCATCGGCCGAACTAAATGAGCTCAAGGAACAGTTGCAAGAGCTCTTAGATAAGGGGTTCATCAGGTTGAGTGTTTCTCCATGGGGAGCACCCGTCTTATTCGTCAAGAAGAATGATGGTTCTATGTGAAATTGTATCGATTATCACCAGCTAAATAAGTTGACGATCAAGAACCGTTATCCACTCTCTCATATTGATGATCTATTCGATCAACTCCAAGGCACAAGATTGTTTTCAAAGATAGATTTGAGATCAGGTTACCATCAATTGAAGGTTAAGGCAGAAAACATTTTCAAAATAGTCTTTTGCACTAGATATGGCCACTATAAGTTTCTAGTGATACCATTTGGGTTGACAAATGCACCAACATCTTTCATGGACCTGTGAATAGAGTGTTCAGACCACATCTCGATAAGTGCATGATTGTCTTCATAGACGACATCCTAATATATTCAAAGATCAGGAAAGATCATGAACAACATCTATGTCTAGCTCTTCACACACTTTGTGATCACCGACTATATGCGAAGTTGAGAAAGTGTGAGTTTTAACTTGAGCAAGTTAGTTTCTTAGGATATGTTGTATCCGAAGAAGGCATTAAAGTCGACCCAACTAAAATAGAGGCTATCATACAATGGGAACAACCAAAGATAGTGACCGAACTCTAAAAGATTAGTCTAGTACTACAGGAGATTCGTTGAAGGTTTCTCCAAAATTACAGGACCACTTACTTAACTCACAAGGAAGAATGCTAATTTTCAATGGAGCGATGCATGAGAGAAGAGCTTTCAAGAGCTGAAGAACAAGTTAACCTCAGCACTGGTTCTTGCCATACCGTCTGGCAGTGGAGGTTTTGTACTTTACAATAATGCCTCGCACAGTAGATTGGGTTGTGTGTTATACCAACACGAGGGAGTTATAGCTTACGGCCCTCAACGACTCAAGGATCATGAGAAGAACTACCCAACTCATGACTTAGAGATTGCAATAGTAATATTTGCCTTGAAGATTTGGAGGCATTATCTTTACAGAGAGACATTCGAAATCCTCACCAATCACAAGAGTTTGAAGTATCTTTACACTCAAAAGGATTTGAACATGAGGCAAAGGAGATGGATAGACTTCCTGAAAGAATATGATTGTACAATTCAGTACCACCCGAGGAAAGCAAATGTGGTGGCAAATGCACTGAGTCGGAAATCATCGGCTTAATTGTCCATCCTCATCATGAAGTTTTACAGATGGCGATTATTTGACTATATATCACTATATGACAATAAGTTTGAGGTTAAGGAATCTTGAGCATTATTGGCTAACATCACCATCTAGCCAACAATATTTGATAACATCCGAGAACTTTAGAAGATTGATGAAGAGCTTATGGCAATCAGACAAAGTGTAATCAGCGAGAATAAATCGGATTTCTCCATCAAGGAGGACGATTCCTTAATATTTAGAGATCCACTATGTGTGCTAGCAGATACCGACCTTCGATGCCGTATTCTTGAAGAAGCACACAACTCAATATATGCCATCCATCCTGACTGCACAAAGATGTATCAAGATCTGAAGAAGAGCTTCTGGTGGAGAGGCTTAAAGAAAGATATAGTAGAATACGTATCGACATGCCTGGTGGGCCAGCAGGTGAAGGCTGACTATTGGAACCCTTCTGGCTTACTTCAACCTTTGTCGATACCAGAATGGAAATGAGAAGCTATATCCATGGATTTCACCTTGGATTATTGAAAACCATGAAAGGGCACAATGCGATTTGGATGATCGTCGATCGCTTAACCAAGTCTGCCCACTTTCGCCCGTATAGTACAAGGTGTACTGCTAGTCAGCTTGCAAAGTTGTACCTCAAAGAGATCGTTAGATTACATGGCATCCCAGCTAACATTTCTCAGATAGAGATTCGTTATACACATCAAAGTTCTGACAATGATTCCAAGAAGGAATGGGCTCGAGAGTAGCTTTTAGTTCAGCATTGCACTCGCAGACCGATGGCCAAACAGAAAGGGTGAGTCAAATTATTGAAGACATGCTTCGAGCCTGTATGCTAGACTTTCAAGGATCATGGGATAAATACTTGCTTTTGATTGAGTTGGCATACAATAATAGCTATCAGGCAAGCATAGGGATGACCCCTTTCGAAGCGCTATATGGTCAAAGATGCAAGGCTCCACTCAATTGGGAAGAGACTGGAGAGAAATTCATATTGGGTACCGAGATCATTGAAAGCACAACCGAAGCAATTTGGTTGATTTGAGAAAGATTAAGAGTCGCTCAAAGCCAACAGAATAGCTATGCTGACCTCAAACGAACGAGTACCCAATTTCAGGTAAAATTAGTGAGAATTGCCATTCTTGCTCCCCTGTAATACATATGAAATACTGAAATAACACATTCTTTACAGATAGGGGACAATGTCTTCATCAAATCTCGCCTACCAAGGGCATGATGTAATTCAAAAGGCGTGGAAAATTGAGTCCACGCTATGTCGGACCTTTTGAGATACTTGGATGAGTCGGAGAAGTCACATATTGGCTTTCTCTACGACCTCAGCTGTCAAGTATGCACAATGTATTCCATGTATCCATGCTGAGTAAATACATCAAAGACCCAACTCACATCTTGGACTACCAACCCATCAAACTTAAGGAGGATATGATGGTATTCGAAGAGCCAGTCCAAATACTGGACCATAAGGAGCAAATCTTATATACCAAGCAAATCCCACTCGTGCTTGTTAAGTGGCAGAATCACTTATCTGTTGAAGCCACTTGGGAATGAGAAGCAGAGATTCGTGATCAGTACCCACACCTCTTCAAATAAAGTACATAAATTTTTTAGGACGAAAATTCTTTTAAGGGGAGGAGGATGTAACATCCCAAGATTTTTGAACCTTAATACACACAATAGATGTATGTACTCAACAAGGCATACACCGCATGCCATTAATTTTCAGCAATAATTAAACTTAAATATGCACCTTAGCCTACAAAGATGACTCACTTATATAATTGTGTAAATAAATGCACGAGCTCTGTGAGAGCACCAGTGGTAAGAAGTTTGAATTCTAAGCAAGAGGTCTAGAGATCAAACCATGCTAGAGATTTCAAAAAGCTCTATTTTAGACTTTGTGGCAAAAGCTTATACTCCTAAGCTAGGTGTGTCAGCCCAACATGGGAGTGTTTCCTAAGATGTTAGAAATGGAAACTCACATAGAAGTTTTAAAATTATGGGTTCTCGAGAATTCTATTTCCTAAATCCTCTAAAACTCTAAATAGAAAGAACCGTAGCAGAAAACCTAATTTTCTCTTTAAATAAGAACCCTAGCCTCCTCTTTTTCATTATTCCTAGAATTCTCTTAGGAAAGAGCCTAGTTTCTTCTTCTTCTTCATCCCCTCTAGAAACATTAAGGCTCCTCGATCTGCGATCGAGAGGAAGAGGAGAGTTTGAACAAATGCAGTGAATGCCAATATTCCACTGCTTCACAGTTTCACGCTTCGAGAGGTAAAATCCATCGTCTCTTTATCATCAGATCTATAACTCCTTAATTATGAATATTTCTTAAACTATGGGTTAAAAATCTAGAAGTTAGAATCAATGTTCCGTGTCCGGAAACCTTGCTTTTGAACCTAGACCATGCAGATTTCGAAAAGCTAAAAATAGCAATGACTACTCGCTGTGATAAGGACCACTGTGCCCTGCCATTGGGTCACAACGTGTTGTGGTATATATGACAGTTCGTTCTGCAGACACAGCTCGCTGTCACTGAAGGAAAATTTCTTCTGACGGCCATAACTTTTGATAGAAAAGTTTGATTATCCCCTATCACATATCGTTTTGGAGTAGCTCGAGACGATACAACCAATGGACTTGAAAACAACTACAGCGCATTGTAATATATATGACAACTCGCTGTGGATACCAAAAATAGAAGGTACTTTATAAAAATCTGCAGCCGCAGCTCACTGTGAACAAACCATAGCGCACTGTGAACATGGCCACAACGCAATGTGAGCATGGCCACAGTGAGCTATCATAGTATAGCAGAGAGTTGTGTATAGTGAAATAGAATATAAGTTTCTAATGTGTTCGCAACCACACCTCGCTATGACCAGACCACAGCACGCTATGCATAAGACCGCAGCTTGCTGTCACAGTAGAACAATACGCTGTGAACAGAGAAAACAGAATATTTTTCATATAATTCGGACAATTGATTCTAAACCTTTGATGATTTGTTTCCTTCATATCACAACTATATATGGATCATAGAAGAGAGAATTGGACAAATTGCAAAGGAAGCATCTCATTCCGTACTATACAATCTTCAAAATCAAGGTGGGGGAAATTCAATGCATAACTATATTTTTAATTTCGAACCAAGTGATGTTCTCAAATTAAATCTGTGAAATATTATAATTGAACCATTGAACTTTATTTCGTCAAAAATTGGAATCATTTTGAATATTGAATATTAGAACCTACTTCGAATTATGGAACTTCTGCATCTGAACTTTGATATTCTTTCTACATTTGATTTCTAATATGGAATTAGATCCAAATTTTGAACTCTTTGAATCAATTATAAATTTTGAACTTTGAACCTTCGGACTCTTTGAACTCTTTGAACTTTGGACTGTTAGACTTTTTGGACTTTGTATATGAACATTGAACTATGTATAATATTTCGGAATGTGATTTATAGAGATTTATGTGGAACGAATCCTGTGCTTTGACACCTTTGGATTGCCTAAGTATCCATCACAACGCAGGGTTTGGGCATTTCGGACAATTATTCTTAGAATGATGATGATTAGGATCCCCATCGATTTTGAACTTCGGCTCTAACGCTATATTGCGATCTAGAGATTATTTAAGTTAAGGCTATAAGACACCCATTGAATAAGATTTTGGCATCTAGATTTCTATAAGAATAAAAGAATACTCATGTGAATTGTAAGAAATAACACCATTGAATCTCATTATGAATCACATTATGAATATATGTTTCGATCTTTGCACTTCAGAAAATCTGTTTTGTCAATATAAGAATGTTTTCGAATCTATCATTGAAACTATGCTTTGATCATGTGAAATATCATTGTATATTACACTACCCTACTGAGCTTAGATTGTTAGCTCATCCTGACACTATGTGTGACAGGTAGTGAAGTAGTGGAGATCATGAGTTAGAAGAAGATCCAGATTATGTGTCAGAGGTCGAGGAAGATCTTCAGCCAGAAGAGTTTTACCTATAGTTAGAAGTTGGTCTTGGACTTGGCACTTAGACTTTCAGTTGGACATTGTTTATTTTTATTAATTTTCAGCATGCCACTATTGGTGTGATGAACAACCATCATCGGTGGTTTTACTTTTATTTTACACTTTCATTTGAGATATTGATCGATTTTAAATTGTACCATTGCAAGTGCACAAGATCAATTGTAGCATGGTAAAATCAATGGTGTTTTAAAAAGATTTAAAACACCCATGGAGGTACGAAGGGAGAAAGTTCAATTTGCTAAACAATTACCACACTATTCTAGATGCAAGAAAAATAACTACTCTGAGCAAGACAATTTTTGATAAATAAAATGACAGCTCTATGAATGATCAAGGAATTTACTACCCCAGATTTATAACCTTTCTACCATTAAACCCATAATTTCATAACACATCAATCACACCATCATTTATCTAGAAAAATAAATCGTAAGAAAACATGATCATCGATCCAGCATACCCTATTTAAAAACATGACTCAGCTTATCATTGTGGTATGAATCACGTAAAAAGCATAACGTATCTCAAGATTCTTAAATCACGACCATGAACATATAATCACTCTGCAGCTCAGATCGGCCTGCAGGTACAGACCTGGTGATTATGGTCGTTGATAACATAGATCAACGGTCATAATAAAATATTCAAAAGATATTCAATTTAAACACACTTTTTAACAGAATGATCCCATGATGAAATTAAGAGACTGTGGAGTTAATCATAAAAATGTTACTTTTCTGGAGATTGCATCCTCCTTGAACAAATGATTTAGCCGCTCATCCTTGGTGTCCAATCTCGTTGTAAACTCCAAGCCATTCTCTTAAATATGTATTTTTTTATTTATCCAAAGATCTTTTTACAATGTTTTTCCTAAATACAATCTATGATTCCACAAACTGTAAAAAAAAAGAAAATATAAAAGCCTAAGTACAATCTACCTAGAGAAAACCCTCAAAAGAAAAAGAAAGAATGTGAGCCCCCAGTGAGAGAAAAGATAGAGAATAGATATTCCCACCTCCAACAAAGCCGTAGCTTTCCTTTTATATGAGCTAGCAAATCTTTTTCCTAATAACCTCAATCAATTGAGTTTTAATCCTCAATCGATTGAACTTGAATTTGAACTAAGAGGGACAAAGTTGTCTCTCTTGTCAATCGATTGACATATATGGGTAGATTCTCCATTCTCATGGTGGATGTTAAGCTATTTCACGGATTTCAATACTACTTTTGACCTTTTTGGTCCACAGTTCTGGCGTAACTTTTAATTGTCCTTTTTTACGCTCTTTAACAATCCAACGGTCAGAAACACCTATAAACATTAAAACTACATAATCACCATCAGATGCTTTCATCGGCTAGCTAAATATAAGAATTAAGGTATGAAATATAGTCACATTTCGGCACCGATCACACCCCCAAACCTATACTTTGCTAGTCCTCGAGCAAAGAGAATAAAAAATAACTAACAATTTAACAAATAAAATGAATGCCACTTTCGTAGGGAACACGATTGCATTTAGCCCATGCAATAAGCATTTAAACCCCTAGGTGATCCCTAGTGGAGGAGTTGTGTCTCCTGAAGGTTTTCAGCGAAGATACCTACAAACTTTATAAACTAATAGATTCCAGAATTGTAGTCATGCACTTAAATAGTTAAATGCCTGTGAAAACCTTTAAGATGCTTCTAGCCATGCTTATTTTATTAATGCTCATTCAACTCAACTCATTATTTTTCCAATGCTCATGATTCATGTCCAAAGTGTCATGTGCTATTATCACTGCTAAAATTCTTTTATCTGAGAATAAGTTTAAACTCGAAGTCTTTAGATTTCTTGTTTAAACTCAATCCTCACCATAGGTATGCACTTAAAAATGAAATCGCTCCGATAAATAATTTTACTCTTCACCCATATGTGAGATGAAATTACAACATAAATTAGAAGAATCTCACATGCTTTAAGAAAGACGGTGCATCAAAGAATTTTTAAAAGAAATCTCATTAGAAAAGATATTTGTATCTTAAGCATGCATATACCAAGCACCATAGACATTGTATAATCTTTCTCCACAAGGCATTTACCACTCATGATTGGATCAAGAAGGTATTTTCTAAGGTTGTAATGAGGCTCGGGTAAAGGTTAAGAAAGAAAGGAGAAATTGGATTCAAATTTCTCTGAGAAATCGGAAAAGGAAGCACATTTAATTTTATGATTTTTCACACTTTCTTTTTCAAACGTTTCAGAAGCTTTTTCCTTTTTATCACTTTTCTCCTTCTTTCTTTTTCTTTATAACACCACTTTTACATATTTCTCTACCTCTTGCATAAAGATATATTTTCTTCTTTGCTCTCTTTTTTATTTTTCTGCCATATACTTCTTGCAACTATTATTGCCATAACTTGATATTTCCTTTCTTGCTCTTCTTCCTAATTTCTTAGAAATTAAAGGGTAAGGTCTTTTCAAATCGGTGTGGGGTATGATTAATATATCTCACAAGGAATATTTAAAGCAAAATCTTTCAATTTCGGCTCAAAGGGGGTGCAACAAGATAAATCAATATATGGTGGGATATTTTAGGCACAAACGAGCCAAAGATGGCCTTTGATCATCTCCTCTCATGATGGTAATGATGTCTATTTGTCTTGAGTTTTTATACAACGATTTCTAGCACAATAATATAATATATGCGAAATCACAAATCGAAATAAACTATATGAGATTTCAATAATTTAAGAATGAAGTTCAAAGATACTTCAAAAATTTTCAGCATTCATTAAAAATGAGGACAAAGTTTCAAAGCTCACTAGGTTTTAGTCTTTCTTGGAATCTTAGGATTTCACGTTCTATACTTAATTCTCAGATTTTGGAATTAAAATAATGTGATGCTATAGAATTTTTAGTCATAGATCATGAACATCATTATTCATCATTAAAATTTATGAGCATTTGTAAAATAATCATGGCATGATGACAATCTCTAAATGAATTTCCGGTCATCTACAATTTAAGAATATGAATAAAATTCAAAATTCATAAGTCTAATTGTCATCAGTCAATTGATTGAATCCAATTCCTCAATCGATTGACTGACACAGGCTTTCGATATGTCTGATGATTATCAGTTGATCGATTGAGACAATTGGTCTCAATTGATTGACTGATGCACTTTTAAAATCCGAGAATAACCTTTTTTTTTGTATGAAATCTACATATATGAATTGAAGGAAATACCCCCCAAAACCTGAATCGACCAATGTCCTCATTGGTTGGATTTTTGGAAAGTGAATGAGACCCCCAAACCTGTTAAATATAATCGAGAACCAAAAGGCTGACCAGGTGAATGGCTTTGTGACATAAATAATAAACTAAATTAAACTTCTATTAAACTTATGCAATTTATTACATTTATTGAAAATTTAAGGAAAATATCCTAATTCTAAAACATAATCTCAAAATAACCTAATCTAAAACATGAAAATAAAACAAAAACTAAAGGACTCCTAAAACTAGACCTTAAACTGACAGTCCTAATCCCTTAATCATCATTAGAAGCGCTCCCTCGCTTTGGCTGTGGGAATGCATAGCGCCATATCTCCCTAGTGATTTCTCCCAAGCTAGGTGGTGGAATGGACGCTTGTGACGGAGATGTTGGTGGGGTAGGAGGCGGCGGTACAAGTGGCGGTTGCGGGTTTAATTCCGCCCATAAATAGGTCGGAATCAAATTCAACGCTGGAGCATTGCCGGCTTCGATGGGAGGAGAAAAACTTGATTGAACTTTTGGATCGAAAACAAGGTCAAGATCAATGATTTCTCGCATTGACAAATCGAGCGGTTCCCGTGGCGGTTCTCGACGGACTCTTATTCGTGCCGGTTCCATCAATTTCTTGCTTGCCGAGCGGGTGAGATATCGGATAGGAGCCATTGCAAAAACTTGGGGAGGATTGAATGGAAATTTCTGACTAAGGTGATTTAGAAGACTATCCTAAGAGAGGTATAAATAGAGAAAATTTTCTAAAAGACGTATGCTAGGGACTCAAAGAAACCTCCTAAACTACGAACTCTCAGGAAGAGACTTGACGCTTGGTTTTCGGAAAGGTAGGATGTATTTTCTGAGAACATGCATCAATCGATCGATTGACCCGTGAGTGTCAATCGATTAACATATAATGCCAAGTTGGGAATATGGTGCATAGCCAATGTAAGCTTTTTTAGTCAGTGTACGCATTTGGTGAAAATTCGTTGTTTCTGACAGAAAAGATTTTCTGGTCATCTAAAGTATCAATCGATTGAAAGGTCTACCTCAATCGATTGAATCGGCTCACTTTGTACATCAAAATAGTGATGTGGACAGATTGTCAATTAATGAATGGGAATGGAATGTCTAGGTTGATCAATTGAAAACGGCTCTTCAATCGATCAATAGTTTGAGCATTAGGGAGTTGAATTACTCAATCAATTGAGATGAAAGGGAGTTGAATTACTCAATCGATTGACTGATGAATATATGCATTAACCCGAGAATACACTGAGCATGATCATCTCAAAGTGATGATCATGCTCGGTGTATCATATCAAACAAACAGCCGCAAGATATGCAACGAGACATCTATAGGCGGAGGAGCGAGCAACATCTCAAAGCATAGAGCCTCGATGAATTCGATTGAATGAGCGGCTTCGGCGATGCATCGATATTTTACGAGATCAAAGAAATTCTCCGTTTGAAACTGGCGATCCACGTACTCGTCATTGGGGATGTGCATAGGATTGTTGGCGGGACGAGGTTGTCGGTAGATCAGTGAACCAGGTGCCGCCATTTCAATCGCGTACAAGGAGAATGAAAATAAAAATCAATGCTCAGATTGGAGGAGGTTTGTGAAGAAGGGGACCACGGGTGTCCCCATTATATAATGTGATCGTCAATCGATTGAGAGACTAGCCTCAATCGATTGACACCGGTTGACCTCCACCACGTTGCGAGAATGTGAAAGGGTATTTGAAATACGGATGCGACGTGGTACAATCTACTCAAGTACTCTTAATTTCGATCGATTGACATAGTGGTGTCAATCGATTAACAACAAATTTTTTGTGAAAAGTCGCACCATTTAGGTGCCTTGGGAACTGACGGAGTTAATAGGCAATCAATTCAATCGATTGAGAGGTTAGTCTCAATCGATTGACATTGACATGCCCCTTGACTTATCCACCAATGAAAGGACGTGTCGATTGACGCTTCGATTTTTGAAAATTGACCATTAACTCGAGATACTATCAATCGATCGAAATTTGAGTCTCAATCGATTGACCTAGCAGATGTGCCGATTGGTCAGACACACGAATGCAGGGATGAGATGATGATGATGATGGAGGTTTCAATCGATTGATAGTGCAATTATCAATCGATTGAGCCTCGTACAAGGTCAATCGAATGACTTCTCTTCGGTCAATCGATTGACAAAGACTTCCTATTTTTACCACAAGAAGAAACTTAAAACACACTGGGTTGCTTCCCAGGAAGCACTGAGTTTATGTGTCGACAGCTCGACCACTTCATTATTCACTTTTTTGGGTCACTGAGGTACATCACTTCAATCCTGAACTGGGTCATTGGCTCAATCATTAGTTTAAGTCGTTTCCCATTTACTTTGAAAGTTCGATTATCCTTAAGACTTCTAATCTCAATCGCACCATACACGGGAGTGGATACAACCTGAAATGGTCCTTCCCACCTTGATTTTAATTTTCTTGGATGGAGCTTAAGTTTGGAGCTGAACAACCAAACCTTTTGTCCGATGTGGAACTCCTTCCTCGAAATTGATTGATCGTGCAACTTTTTATACTGCTCCTTGTACATCTTCGAATTCTCATACGTATCATAGCGTAGCTCTTCTAATTCGTTCAGCTGTAACCTGCGATTGGACCCTGCCTCTTGCATATCGAAATTAAATCTTTTTATAGCCTAGAATGCCTTATGCTCCAATTCAACTGGGAGATGGCATGCTTTCCCATATACACTCCTAAATGGCGACATTCCAATCGGTGTCTTGAATGCAGTACGATATGCCCACAGAGCATCAGATAGCCGGTTTGACCAATCTCTTCTATCCGGTCATACCGTCTTTTCTAAAACTCGTTTGATCTCCTGATTCGACACTTCCACTTGACCACTAGTCTGCGGGTGGTACGGCGTTGCTACCTTGTGGGTGATGCCATATTTCTTCATTAAAGTGGCAAAGTGGCTGTTGCAAAAATACGAACCGCCATCACTAATGATTGCTCTTGGGATCCCAAATCTGTTAAACATATTTTCTTTTAAGAATTTGACCACGACTTTGTGGTCATTCGATCGGGTTGCCACAGCTTCTATACATTTTGAGACATAATCAACGGCCACCAGAATGTATAAATAACTGAATGATGGGAGAAAAGGACCCATGAAGTTGATCTCCCAAACATCAAAAATCTCAACAATCAAAATCGGGTTCAGTGGCATCATATTTCGTCTTGAAATATTTCCAAGCTGTTGACATCGTTGGCACTCTTCGCAAAATTTTACAGTATCCCGAAAGATGGAGGGCCAGTAGAATCCATTTTTAAAAAAATTTGTGCAGTCTTGTGTCCTCAGAAATGACCTCCACAGGCCCCAGCATGACAAAAATTTATGATGCTCAGTTGCTTTTCTTCAGGCACACATCTTCTGATGACTTGATCTGAACAGAATTTGAACAACTATGGTTCATTTCAAAAATAGCATTTAATCTGAGAGAAAAATAGATTTTTATCATTCTTACCCTATTGCGTAGGGATTCTGCCAGTGACCAGATAATTCACAATATTGGCAAACCAAGGAACTTTTGTGTCTGTTATATCAATTTTCATTAACTGTTCATCTGGAAAGGTGTCATCGATAGTCTCAGATACAGATGATTCTTCAGGCAAAATTCGTGACAAATGATCAGTCACAACATTCTCGACCCCCTTTTTATCTTTGATGTCAATGTTGAACTCTTGGAGGAGCAAGATCCATCGGATCAACCTTGGTTTCGTGTCCTTTTTCACTAATAGATACTTCAACGCAGAGTGGTCTGAAAAAACCACTATTTTCGAATCGAGCAAATAGGAACAGAATTTATCCAATGCATACACCACAGCTAATAACTCCTTCTCGGTTGTGGTATAATTTAGTTGTGCATCAACCAGTGTCTTACTAGCATTTTAAATCACATGAGATAATTTGTTTACCCTTTGCCCTAATGTTGCTCCGATCGCATAGTCCGATGCATCGCACATGAGTTCGAATGGCAACGAATAATCCAGCATTTGGATTATCGGAGCATTGGATAACAGCTCTCTCATTTTCAACAATGCCTTCATACATTCATCATCAAATTCAAATGGAACATCTTTTCCAAGTAAGATACACAATGGTTTAGCCACCTTACTAAAATCCTTGATAAATCTTCTATAAAATCTCGCATGACCTAGAAATGATCGAATTTATCGAGCACTCTTGGGTGGTGGAAAATTAGCAATTAAGTCGACTTTTGTCTTGTCGACTTTGATTCCTTTCTTGGAAACGATATGTCCCAACATAATTCCTTGTTGAACCATGAAATGGCTCTTTTTCCAACTTAAAACAAGATTAAATTCTATGCAACGTTGTAATACTTGTGTCAGGTGATTCAAGCATAGTTCTAATGTCTTCCCAAAAATCGAGAAATCATCCATGAACACCTCAATAAATTTGTCAACCATATCCGAGAATATTACTAACATACAACGATGAAAAGTGGCCAGCGCATTGCAAAGTTCAAAAGGCATCCTTCGATATGCAAAGGTACCATACGGGCAAGTAAATGTTATATTTTCTTGATTCGATGGAAACACAGGCACTTAATTGTATCCCGAGTAACCATCAAGAAAATAATAATATTCTTGTCCTGCCAACTTTTCTAGAATCTGATCAATAAATGATCATTTCTTGTGGCAGTGTTTAATTTTTGATAATCAATATACACACGCCATCCAGTGGTCTCACGTATAGGCACCAACTCCCCTTCAATAGTCTCTTTCACTGTAATTCCCGACTTTTTGGGAACTATTTAAACTGGGCTTAACCATTCACTATCAGAGATCACATAGATGATTCCAGTATCGAGTAACTTGATAATCTATTTTAGAATGACTTCTTTCATGTTTGGATTAAGTCGTCTTTGTGGTTCCCTCAATGGTGTACTATCATCTTCAAGATGTATTTTCTGCATACTGACGGATCAATTCCTTTAAGATCAGCTAAGCTCCATCTGATAGCTTCCTTGTGATCTTTAAGCACTTTCAATAATTCATGCTCTTGCCCTTCCGATAATATTGATGAGATAATTACCGGCAGTGTTTCTTGAGGTCCCAGAAAAGCATATTTGAGTGACTCAGGCAGCTGCTTCAATGCAATAGTTGGTGGTTGCTTGATTGATGGTGTCAACTCATCCTTTACCTCAATAGGTAATGGTTCCACCTTAGTCTTAATTTCACATAACTTATCATCTTCACTTGATGAACTTGTCCTCTTCTCTTTTGATTATTTCTTTTCGGATCCTTTTTCCTCATAGATGGCCAACAAAGCAGTTTCGAATTCTTCTTTGGTAAGCATTGATGATAAAGCTTCGTCTACCTGATCGATGTAGAAACAGTCAATCCCATCCTCATTGAAAAAATGATTCATTGCATGAAATATATTGAGCCTTACTTTCATGTTTCCAAAAGAAACATCTATGACGCCCGTTCGACAATTGATGCAGGCATTAGCAGTTGCGAAGAACGGACGTCCAAGAATGATTGGGACTTGATTGATGGATTTAATTGTTGGTTCCATCTCTAACACAACAAAGTCCACTGGAAAGATAAATTTGTCAATTCCAATCAAAACATCCTCGATGATACCCCTAGGCCTTCTTTCTAACCTATCAGCAAGTTGGAGTATAACTTTTGTGGGTTTCAATTCGCCCAGTCCTAATTTCTCATACACTAAGTATGGGATCAAATTGACACTTGCTCTCAAATCCAGCAATGCCTTACCAATTGGTTGCCCACCAATGACACATAGAACAGTTGGGACTCCAGGATCCTTAAGTTTTTGAGGGGCATTCAATTGCAATATTGAATTGACTTGATTAGTCAGAAACACTTTCTTTGAAACTTGAGTACATGCTTTTCTCTTACGAGTGCATAGATCTTTGAAAAATTTTGTGTACTCAGGAACTTGCTTGATTGTTTCAAGTAATGGAAGATTTATCTTTACCTATTTGAATGTTTCAAAGATTTCTTCCATTTTTGACGCTCCTTTCCCCATTCAAGATGGAGGTGTTTGGCGCTCAAGGAATGGTGCCTTTGGGGTATAGAAATGGAGTTCATTTTCTGGTTCTTCTTCAGGTCCTTGTTGGACAATTTGAGGAGATTCTTTCTCTTTTCCTTTTTCTAGCCCTTTGCCTTTTGTCACTTCTTTTTTTCTTCCTTATCAGGTCCACTGGCATTTCCACTTGATTATCGACTGCTCGCCCACTTCTCAACACAGTAACAGCTTTCAACTATTAACTATTCGATGGTCCTTCATCAGGTGATGCTTGGCCTCGAGGATTGTTGATGGGTTGGCTAGGAAGCCTACCTTCCTCTCGTTGACTCAATTGATTGGTCAATTAGATAAATTGGTCCATCATCATCTGCTGAAAAACTTGCATATTTTGCATAATCTTTTCTTCCAAATCAGAATCTTTCCAAGCAGTAGCTTGAGATTGATTAAAATTGTGACAGTCCGACTTTTCCCCTTCTCGAAAATGGCAAAGGTCGCGCTGTCGGATCACCTAACATGATCCTGTCATACAAGGGCATCGTATACAAAGTGTTACATATGCGAAAGTGATTTGAATTAACTCTGATACGTAGAAATATGGCAATAACTGATATTCATTCATTTATCTAAAGCGGTAAACTGAATAGGAATATAAACAGAAAATATACCTGAAGTAGTAAGCTATCTTAAATCACACTGCTGTTTATACATGTTTAATATTTAAAAACAAATCTCTCTCTCTCTCTCTCTAAAATCTCCCAAGGAAAGAAGTCCTCAGCAGAACCTTCCTCCTCACCCTCCTTGTCCTCTTTCTCAGACTGGTAGGTAGAATTAGCTTCGTGCTCAGGGTTACGAGCAATATCTGCAGCTAAGACATGAAGTCGTAGGATGAGCTATCATCAAAGGTCAGTAGGGACAATTACAATGCTAATTTATATGTTAGATTATCCATTCATGTCTAGATGCAAAATAAAATGAAGCACATATTATCTTATATTAGGTCTATTCTAGCATCAATATATCCTGACAGTATATAACAGAACAAGCACTAACTTATACAATTATTGTATCATGCTGACAATGTTGAAATATTCATGCTGACCAAATACGAGAACTGACAAGGAATCATGCGAGATAATATCAAGGAATTATGTTGCAACAAGACATGTACAAGGATAAACAATCAAGCTCCTGAGTAGCGGGATCACCTGTCAAGCTCCCGAGTTAGCGGGATCACTTGGACCGAGAAAATCAAGCTCCCGAGTTAGCGGGATCACTTGGACCGGGATATCAAGCCCCTAAACAAGGTTAACAGGGTCACTTGACTCAAAAAGTCAAGCCCTTGAGGTATGTTAGCAAGGTCACTTAACACGAGACTGGTCAAGCCCCTGGGCTAAGTTAGCAGGGTCACTTAACTTAACTCAAACAAGCGATTATCAAGATGAGACCATGAACGAGATCAAGTATGCGACATCATGTCATAACTGAAAATCATATCAAAGCTTGCCCAACAAAACTGAACTTCATAGGCTTATTTATCATGAATATTAGTATACTGACATAGCATGTTCATATTAATTTCAATCTGGGCTAATAGTTTTCACAAAGCTGACTTATCAAAGCTGGAATAGCAAAGTTGAGCTCTTCAAGGCTGAACTCAAAACAGAAATAGCAGGGATTAAACATTAAACTTATCACCCTCAAGTCATGCTAAATCCTACTTAAACAGCAAGCTATCATTCTCATTTCCATCTAACGGAATTAACATAACTGATCTTGCATGCTTATACATCATCAAAACTAGCATACTTAACTGAGTTAACTATTAATCAATGCTGAACTTATCAAAGCTGCACTATCATATTCATACTACTTCAAAATTGAGCTTCTTATTCTGAACTAAGAGTTTAACAAAACTAAATTTAACAAAGTTAAATTCTTTAAGGCTGAATTTATCAAAACAACATGAGTATGGTCCTATTAATCATCTCTAAACACCACACTTGTTATCCTTATATCTTAACCTTAAGTCTAGCGTATCTATTCATACAAAAGTAAATATTATATCGCAGCTAGTAAACTCAGAACTAACTTAAGTAGTGTCATGCACAACATTAATTAAAACCCGCTATCTATCATCCTCATAAACATCATTGCCATATTCATGATTAAGATGCTACTAACATATGCCTTCTGAATAATTTCTTAAATGCACTGATCTTCTTTAGCACATGGCTAAAACTGAATTGATATGCATATCAATTTCCTATTTATCCACATGATTTTAATAATAATTTGCTTATCTAAACAAGAATAAAAAAACTCAATATAAATGAGGAAGGTAATTTCCCTATCGTAAGATCGAGCCTGTGCGTTACGTATGAGACTTGCTTACAGTCATGTGCTTGCACGCATCCAAACGAAGTCATCGGCATGAGCGCGTTATGTGCACCATATACCTAGGATATATGGTCATAGTTTTAGTATTTTTAATGGTTTATTGGGTCAACATAGACCCCAAATATGGATCATTTATGATCTCAAGTCTCATGATCAAACTCAGCAAGTCATCCCAGCACAAATCCCTGCCAGAGGTGTCACCAAGTGCGTCAGATGCAGGGTTGTCGCGGCAAGCAACATAGGTTTCCGCGGAAAGCTTTGCAGCTGAGCATGTTTTTTGTGACTTGTTACCAATTATTGACCCCTTAAATAGTGGATTCAGAAATTGGTTCCTTCATCAACGTTTTAGGGCTCGTTGTCCCCTTTCCAACGCATCATAAATCGTGCCACTTCGAGTTCGAAATCAAAAGTTATGATAAAAATACCAAACAGTTGATAGTACACAATATTGCCGCGGCAAGCCTGAGTACCTTGCTGCATCTTGTCACTAATTTTTAACCTTTTAAATGTCAGATTTAGAGCTTAGTTACGTCATAAAAACTGTAGGGCTTGTTGTCCCCTTTCCAACGCATCATGAATCGTACCATTCGAAGTTCGGGGTCAAAAAGTTATGATCAAAATACCAAACAGTAATCAGTGCATACTGTTGCCGCGGCAAGGACATTGCTTGCCGAGGCAAGCCCTTCAGCTTGCACCTTGCCACAGCAAGCATGAGGGGCTGTCGCGGCAAGCCTGCTTGCCGTGGCCCTCTCTCTCTTTTTGTTTTATGTGCCTTTGGTTATATATATATATATCTTATCCATATCTACAACTCTCTCTCTCTCTCTCTCTCTATATATATATATATTGATATCAGCATAAATTTTGGCATGAAATATCTGATGATGTACATGCTTATGTATATGTAGTTCAACATGGGTGAATCGGAGTGTGTACCTTTTCGTGGACTTGCAATTCCGACGAAGCCAAAGGTGTATCGATGTTGCATTCCCGAGCTTCTGAACGACGATGGATTCTCTACACTCAATGGACTCACGGTTGTAATTTGAAAGTGGGAGGGTGTAAAACGTGAGTGGAGCTAAACATCAACGATGACTTGTACTACTCATGCACCCGTGGAGGTTCCTGAACGACATAATCAGCTTATTAGCTGATTTGAGTTGCCTTCCCTTATCAAGCCCACACAACTCAAATAGTGTATAAGCAGATAAGTTAATTTAGGCTTACCTCATGTATTACTCTCATACATTATTGTGAAGTGTATATGTTATTAAAAGCTAGAATCCCATGCCATCAGCACTTGGTGTTGTAGTGTATCTCATATAAGACAAAAACAACTTGTCTTTGTATATGAGCCTTCTATACAGTTAGAGGTTATAAGTCATTTAGGCTGGGTTCCCATGTAATGCCCATATGAGCCTTTACTTGTATCGGCTGAAAAGCCATAATAGGCTTCACTTGCATGTAAACCTCATACACATGGTTTACATGTATGAGGTAATTCATGTACAGTTGTTTACACATGCCTTGAATTGGGTTGGGCTAGCTTATGAGCTATAGATTCAGCTAAATTAAACTGATAGCTAAATGAAACTGATATCTTATATATTAGAAATTTCGTATCTATTATCTCATTCCTTCTATAGTTTAGTTTTACTAACATTTTCGGGGCCACCAAAAAGCTCGTGGTAGGTACATGCCTGACCTGACCCATGTTTAGACCAAATAGGGAAACAAGCTGGCAACTGTTACATTCTCCCCTATTTAAGGAATTTTCGTCCTCGAAAATAAACGAAGACGGGACGTGAATTCAGATCATGGTGGATACAATTAAAATCACTGCACAAGAAGCAATATACTATGATTTGTCAATGGTGCGTAAAACTAATAATCAGGAAAAACAATGGAAATAATAATCAAGATATGTGTGTCACATGTAGAAGCAATGTACATATCGATAAATAGAAAACAAACACAGTACAATACAAACGATATCACAAAACTGATATACAAGTGAGTTGTATACTCACCAGGTAAGCTTAGGGTTGGACATAGTTTAACTGTGTTCAATTCAATCAATGTCATCGATATATATAGGAGGATATCATAGATGATGTTACAACTTAATTTCCATCGAATTCTTTAAATTTAAACATTTACTTTATATATCGATACTATAAGTGTAGATAAATATCTTGATATCATATACATTTTTGTATTCGAACAAATCCTATACATGGCTTACCTTGGGTGAATAAGTGGGGATATTGAGCGCGAATATCAGCTTCGCGTTCTCAGGTAGCCTCATGAGAATCGTGATTTTTCCATTGGACCAATACGAGTGGAATGCATTTTATTTTCAAGATTTAGTCTCTGTGATCTAATATCTGAGCTGGCTCTTCAGTCACTAGTAAATCTTCCTGAATATCCAGTGGCTGATAATCCAACACATGAGTTGGATCACTAACGTACTTTCTCAGCATAAACATATGGAATACATCGTGTACGCTGGATAAATGTGGAGGTAACACAACTCGGTATGCTACCTCACCAACTTTTCCCAAAACTTGGAATGGTCCAACATAACAAGGACTGAATTTGTCTTGTTTCCCAAAGCGTATCATGCCTGTTTTGTCGAAGATATTTTGATAAAGACATGCTCGCCGATCTGTACGGTATATGGTAGAGATCAGCATAACTCTTCTACTGACTCTAGGCACTCTTCAATCGCTCAGGAATGACGTGTACAACCGCATTGGTACTTTTTATCAAGTTAGGGCCCAAAATAAGACGTTCACCAGCTTCTCCCCAGTTAATCGGGGCATCTATACAGTGCCTCAATTGGTGCCATGCCAATGCTCGATTGGAAGTTATTATTATATGCGAATTCGATCAGGGGTAAGTGCTTATCTCATGATCCTTGGTAATCCAGCATATAGGCCCTTTACCCTTTCTGTCTGACCATCGGTCTGAGGATGAAATGCAAAACTAAATTTTAACTTAAAACTCATTCCTTCTTGAAAACTCTGCTAGACGTGGGAGGTATATAACAAGTCGTGATTTGACACGATCCTCATTGGTATCCCGTGTAGTCTGACTATCTCTCTCAAATAGGCGTTGGCCAATTTTGACGCTTCAAGCCACTCCACCTATCTTCTCTGCCTCATATTCAGCTCTTTTTGGGTAAGGAGATACTTGAGACTTTTGTGATTAGTAAAAATCTCGAAGGTTTCACCATAAAGGTAGTGCCTCTAGATTTTCAATGCAAAGATGACCGCTGCTAGTTTCAGGTCATGAGTGAGGTAGTTCTTCTCGTGATCTTTCAACTGTCGAGAACCATATGAGATCACACGTTTTCTCGAATTCAATACACACTCTTACCCACTATACGAGGTATCACTGAATACAAAAAACCTCCATTGCCTGATGGCATTGCGAGGACTGATGCTGAAGTGAGTCTCTGTTGCAATTCCTGGAAACTCTTGCTCACATGCCTCATTCCACTAAAATTTAACATTTTTACGAGTGAGCTACATGAGTGATATAGCAAGCTTCGAAAACCTTCAACAAAACACCGGTAATACCCTGCGAGACCTAGAAAACTTCTGCTTTCCGTTACGGTTTGTGGCTGCTTCCATTACACTACAACGTCTATCTTTGTAGGATTTACATTAATACCTTCTTCGGAAATGTCATGGCATAGAAAACTGACTTGAGTTAATCAGAAGTCACTTTTACTGACCTTGACATATAACTGAGAATCTCGTAATGTCTGTAAAGCAAACCACACCTGACAAGAAATTCGTAATAACCCTATCATGTCCGGAGGGCTGTCTTTGCACTATCATCATCTATTACTTCATCTAGTGATACCCTGATCGTAAGTCAATCTTTGAAAATCACCTTGCTCCTTGTAACTGATCAAAGAGATCGTCGATTTTGAAGAGTGGATAACGATTCTCAATTGGTAGTTTATTTAATTGATGATAATTAATGCAAAAGATGCATTGACCATCCTTCTTCTTCATGAACAGTACTGGTGCGCCCCACGGAGACACACTCGGTCTGATAAACCTTTATCAAGAAGCTCTTGTAACTGCTCCTTAAGTTCTTTCAACTCCGCCGGTGCCATTCAATAAGGCGCCTTTGATACCTTCTCTGTGCCCGGGGCTAAATCACTAGCGAATTCCACTTCCCTGCAAGGCAAAAATCCTGGTAACTTAGCAACGAAGATATTAGGGAATTCACAGGCTATTGGTAATCTGCTTCTACAATCAATGCTCGCATGATGATTGGATAACCAATTCATGTCAAGGATTACGTCAACTCCTTACATATCGAGTAAATCGAGTAAGATTAATCGGCTACTGCTTCATAGTTGTCGTGACCTTGGATTACGATGATGATTGATCGACATACGATGGTAGTAGTGACAGGCTGTCTAGTCGGGACTGACACGTCACAATAAAGTCGAGAGGTTTTTGGGTGGCTCCTAACTTTCCTAACTTTTCAACAAATTTGGTGTAACAAAGGAATGTGTCGATCCAGGATCTACCAAAATATGTGCCTCATATAACAAGTAGGCATCCTCTGGATACAATTGTAAGGTATCTAATGTCTATATATACTAGTGTTAGCGAAATTGTGTCTATTTAACAAAATATAAAATTATTTACCTAGATGCACCTTTCTCATAAACAATTTAAACAACTTATAACTAAATAGTTCACATGCCTTAGATAATATTGTTGCTGGTTTGGGCATCTTGTGCCATCTTTGATGTCGTTCCCACAATCTCTGGGCAATCCTTAATCCGATGTCTCATCATACCACAACGAAAGCACGCCCCAGACGCTCTATGGCATTCATCCATGTTACGTGTCTTCTCACATTTTCCACAGAATGCTAATGGAATGGATGAAGGGGTGCGTGAAGTTTGTGGAACTCTGAACGCTCCCGTTATAGTAGGTTTCAAGTGATGGAATGACCCCGAAGGTGTAGATATAGTCGGTTTCGAATAAACACCTTGAGCAGGTTGCTGAGATTCGGGTGTGGTCTTTTTCATTTTCGCCGTAGGACAATCTTTTATCAAATGTCCTAGTCTGCTACATCTGAAACACTCACCTGTGGCCCACCTACATTTCCTCGTCTTGTGCTGTATTCTGCAACGTGAGCATGACCCAATGAGTGCGGGCGAAGAAGAGCATGAAGTGGGCTGCACTAGTGTCGTAAATAACTCAGTTTGTTGGACCATGGTTCTGACCATTGTCTCCATTAGTTGCCGAGTTTGTTCATCATCATCCCTCCCAGCATGCGCAATCCTAGCTCTTTTGAGAGGTGCCATAGTGATCTATCAAAATGAAAGAAATGTTCCAATTAACAGTAATCGTGACCCCCATGATCCCATGACTTAAAAACATTTACATCCTAACTCGGATCCTGTCGGCATACTTTGATCACTATTGACCGAGTCCTTCAATCAAACTTGGTCGTAAAGATCCACAATCTATGCTCTAATCAGAACCTACTGCCTAGCCTTGAGTCCCTAGACGACCTAAAGCCTAGGCTCTAACATTGAACAAACATCAGAAGTCTTGCCATATATCCATGCCAGAGTTAAGTCTTCAAAGACTTAACGCCGGGCTCTGATACCACTTGTGACAGCCCTACTTTTCCCCTTCTCAAAAATGGGAAAGGTCACGCCGTCGGATTACCTAACATGATCCTGTCATACAAGGGCATCGTGTACAAAGTGTTACATATGCGGAAGCGAATTAAATTAACTCTGATACATAGAAATATGGCAATAACTGATATTCATTCATTTATCTAAAGCGGCAAACTGAATAGGAATATAAACAGAAAATATACCTGAAGTAGTAAGCTATCTTAAACCACACTGCTGTTTATACATGTTTAATATTTTAAAAAATCTCTCTCTCTCTCTCTAAAACCTCTCAAGGAAAGAAGTCCTCAGTAGAACCTTCCTCCTCACCCTCCTTGTCCTCCTTCTCAGACTGGTAGGTAGAATCAACTTCGTGCTCAGGGTCACGAGCAATATCTGCAGCTAAGACATGAAGTCGTAGGGTGAGCTATCATCAAAGCTCAGCAGGGACAATTACAATGCTAATTTATATGTTAGATTATCCATCCTTGTCTAAATACAAAATAAAATGAAGCACATATTATCTTATATTAGGTCTATTCTAGCATCAATATATCCTAGTAGTATATAACAGAACAAGCACTAACTTATGCAATTATTGTATCATGCTGACAATACTGAAATATTCATGCTGACCAAATATGAGAACTGACAAGGAATCATGCGAGATAATATCAAGGAATTATGTTGCAACAAGACATGTACAAGGATAAACAATCAAGCTCCTGAGTAGCGGGATCACCTGTCAAGCTCCCGAGTTAGCGGGATCACTTGGATCGAGAAAATCAAGCTCCCGAGTTAGCGGGATCACTTGGACCGGGATATTAAGCCCCTGAGCAAGGTTAATAGGGTCACTTGACTCAAGAAGTCAAGCTCTTGAGCTATGTTAGCAAGATCACTTGACACAAGACTGGTCAGGCCCCTGGGCTAAGTTAGCAGGGTCACTTGACTAAACCCAAACAAGCGATTATCAAGATGAGACCATGAACGAGATCAAGTATGCGACAACATGTAATAACTGAAAATCATATCAAAGCTTGCCCAGCAAAATTGAACTTCGCAGGCTTATTTATCATAAATATTAGCATACTGACATAGCATGTTCATAGTAATTTCAATCTGGGCTAATAGTTTTAACAAAGCTGACTTATCAAAGCTGGAATAGCAAAGTTGAGCTCTTCAAGGCTGAACTCAAAACAGAAATAGCATGGTTTAAATATTAAACTTATCACCCTCAAGTCATACTAAATCCTACTTAAGCACTAAGCTATCATTCTCATTTCCATCTAACTGAATTAGCATTACTGATCTTGCATGCTTATACATCATGAAAACTAGCATACTTAACTGAGTTAACTACTGATCAATGCTGAACTTATCAAAACTGCACTATCATATTCATACTACTTCAAAATTGAGCTTCTTATTCTGAACTAAGAGTTTAACAAAATTGAATTTAACAAAGCTGAATTCTTTAAGGCTAAATTTATCAAAACAACATGAGCATGGTCCTATTAATCATCTCTAAACACCACACTTGTTATCCTTATATCTTAACCTTAAGTCTAGCATATCTATCCATATAAAAGTAAATATTACATCGCAGCTTGTAAACTTAAAACTAACTTAAGTAGCGTCATGCACAACATTCATCAAAACCCGCTATCTATCATCCTCATAAACATCATTGCCATATTCATGATTAAGATGGTACTAACATATGCCTCCTTAATAATTTCTTAAATGCACTGATCTTTTTTATTACATGGCTAAAACTGAACTGATATGCGTATCAATTTTCTCTTTATCCACATGATTCTAATAATAATTTGCTTATCTAAACAAGAATCAGAAAACTCAATATAAATGAGGAAGGTAATTTCCCTACCGTAAGATCAAGCCTGTGTGTTACGTATGAGACTTGCTTACAGTCATGTGCTTGCATGCATCCAAACGAAGTTATCGGCATGAGCGCGTTATGTGCACCATATTTCTAGGATATATGGTCATAATTTTAGTATTTTTAATGGTTTATTGGGTCAACATAGACCCCAAATATGGATCATTTATGATCCCAAGTCTCATGGTCAAACTCAGCAAGTCATCCCAGCACAAACCGCTGTTAGAGGTGTCACCAAGTGCGTCAGATGCACGGTTATCGCGGCAAGCTTTGCAGCTGAGCATGTTTTCACGACTTGTCACCAATGTTTGACCCCTTAAATGTTGGATTCAAAAATTTATTCCTTCATGAAAGTTGTAGGGCTCGTTATCCCCTTTCTAATACATCTAGCATCGTGCCAATCCGAGTTTGAGATCAAAAGTTATGATGCAAATACCAAACAGTAGTCAGTGCACAATGTTGCCGTGGCAAGCCTAAGTACCCTGCCGCATCTTGTCACTAATGTTTAACCATTTAAACGTCAGATTTAGAGCTTGGTTACTTTATGAAAGTTGTAGGGCTCGTTGTCCCTTTTCCAACGCATTAAGAATCGTACAATTTGAAGTTTTGGGTCAAAAGTTATGACCAAAATATCAAACAGTGATTAGTGCATACTGTTGCCGCGGCAAGGACATTGCTTGCCGAGGCAAGCTCTTTAGCTTGCACCTTGCCGCAGCAAGCATGAGGGGTTGCCGCGGCAAGCCTGCTTGCCATGGCCCTCTCTCTCTTTTTGTTTTCTGTGCCTTTGGTTATATATATATTATATATATCTACTCCTCTATATATATATATATATATATTGATATCAGCATAAATTTTGGCATGAAATATTTGATGATGTATATGCCTATGTATATGTAGTTCAGCATGGCTGAATCGGACTGTGTACCTTTTCGTGGACTTGCGATTACGACAAAGCCAAAGGTGTATCGACGTCGCGTTCCCGAGCTTCTGAACGACGATGGATTCTCTACACTCAATGGACTCACGGTTGTAATTTGAAAGTGGGAGGGTGTAAAACGTGAGTGGAGCTAAACATCAACGATGACTTGTACTACTCATGCACTCGTGGAGGTTCTTGAGCGACATAATCAGATTATTAGCTGATTTGAGTTGCCTTCCCCTATCAATCCCACACAACTCAAATAGTGTATAAGCAGATAAGTTAATTTAGGCTTACCTCTCATATATTACTCTCATACATTATTTTGAAGTGTATATGTTATTAAAAGCTAGAATCCCATGCCATCAGCACTTAGTGTTGTAGTGTATCTCATATAAGACAGAAACAACTTGTCTTTGTATATGAGCCTTCTATACAGTTAGAGGTTATAAGTCATTTAGGCTGGGTTCCCATGTAATGCCCATATGAGCCTTAACTTGTATCGGCTGAAAAGCCATAATAGGCTCCACTTGCATGTAAACCTCATACACATGGTTTACATGTATGAGGTAATTCGTGTACAGCTCTTTACACATGCCTTGAATTGGGTTGGGCTAGCTTAGGAGCTATAGATTCAGCTAAATTAAACTGATAGCTAAATGAAACTGATATCTTATATATTAGAAAATTTGTATGTATTATCTCATTCCTTCTATAGTTTAGTTTTACTAACATTTTCGAGGCCACCAAAAAGCCTGTGGTAGGTACATGCCTGACCTGACCCATGTTTAGACCAAATAGGGAAACAAGCTGGCAACTATTATAAAAATTCTGATTAAAATTCTGATTTTTCCAAAACTCAGAGTTTTGATGATAATAAAGAGAATTCTGTTGAAAATTAGAATTTTGTTGTGGACGAAAGTTCTGTTGTCCACTCGTTATATTGGATCAGTACTGCTGGTTCACCTGTCCAGTTTGGTTTGATCCTTCCCATCCTGAGTTGGGGTGATTTTGTCATTCCGAATTGTAGGTATTTGAATACATGTTCCTACCCTGCTGCTGATAAGATTGAGTCAGATTCACCTACTCTTGAGGAGTAGGTTCATCAGGAAAGAATGCCAAGGTGGTTGGACACTCGTTAGTCATGTGACCTGGGTAATCACAAATTGAACAAGTCGTAGGGTTGATGGGAATTTTAGCTTGCTTGGTTGCAACTAACAACATGTTCATTTGTTTGGACAATATGTCAACTTTTGTTGATAGATCTGAGGTATTATTATTGACATCATATAGTCCATCTCTGGTCAACACATGAGATTTAGTTGCCACATCTAAGTTAGTTCGCCCCATTGTCGCATTTTGTATTGAGGTTTGATATAACTTTTCAAACAACGCCCATAATTTATCAGCCTCTTTTGTGGCGCATGATCCTCCACAAGATGCATCAACCATGCGTCTCTCTTCTGGAATCAGTCCATTATAAAAACTTTGGACCTGTTGCCACCTTGGAAGTTGATGATTAGAACAACTTCTGATCAATTCCTTAAAGTGTTCCCAACATTCATGAAATATTTCTGTAGGTTGTTGGGAGAAAAATTGAATCTTCTGACGCAACTCAATGATTTTGGTCATCGAAAAATATTTTTAATGAATTGACGGTGTAGCTCTGCCCAACTCTGGATAGATTATGGTTCTAAAGAATAGAACCAAGTTCTTGCCTTATCTCTTAAAGAGAAAGGAAAGAGTCGTAGCTTAGCTATCTCGTCGGTGACATTGTGAACTCTGAACATTTTACACACCCCAGTAAACTCATTTAAATGAATATGTAGATTTTCATTGTACAATCCATGAAAAATCGGTAATATTTGAATCATCGCGGATTTGAATTCATAATGGTTTCGTGGAATGGGGGCATGCATGATATTATCCTGATCCTCGTAAAAATCAGGATCATTATAATATTCTAATGTTCTTGGGCCCTCATCATGATTATTATTCTCATTATTTCTATTATTAATGTTTTGATTGTTCCCATTCATTTCTGGCCTTTGATCTGCCATGATTTCAGTATGATGATACTGATTCCTTTAGATTCTGTGATTCTCTCTGTAAGGTCGTTCAATCTCAAGATTAAATGGTTGTAGATATGGGTGATGAGATCGAGTAAAACTCATGTACCAACACCCAAAATAAGGATTGATGAATCCACAATAAACTCACAAATTTCAGCTTCAATCGACTGAAGCAATGGTCTTGATCGATTAAAACAAAACACACAACAATATTCTAACAGAGACTTATCCGTCAATCGATTGATGTATTAAAATCAATCGATTGAGGTTTAAAAGTCTAGATGGACAGCACAGAAATGTTAGCTGAAAAGGCAAGCAACAGAGGTCTAGTCAATTGATTGACAAAGAAATGTTAATCGATTGAAAGAATTCCAAAAAATTTCACAGCAAATAATATTCCAGTCTCAATCGATTGACAGAGAATTTTTCAATCGATTGATTTCTAAGATGAACAATAGCCTGAAGAAAAGAAAATTAAAGTTTGATTGGTTTTTTTTTTTTGATTTAAAATTTTTTTTTTTTTTTAATTCAAATTTTAAAATTCAAAATTCAAAAATTGAAATTAAAAAATTGAAAGTCAAAATTTTAATTCCAAAATTTTAATTCAAATTTAAAATTTCAAAATCAAACTCAAAATTTAAAATTTAAAACTTAAAATTCAAATTTAAAATTTCAAAAATCAAAATTTAAATTTAAATATTAAAAATTTAAATTCAAATTTCAAAATCAAATTTTAAAATTGAAATTTTAAAATCTAAAAATAATCCCACAAAATTTTATAAAATCCTACCTAAAAGTGGAAAAGAAAGAAAAGAATAAAAGACTCCTATAAACCCTAAACAAGAGATCCTAAAAATCCTCTACTCCTTAAAAGAACTCTACAAAATCTTATCAAAGAGAAGAAAATAAGGGAAATGAGATTTTACAAATCAAAAATTTAATTTCAAATTTCAAACATGAAAATCAAAATTCAATTTTAAAAATTAAATTTCAAATTTCAAATTGTAAATTTTAAATTTCAAAAATCTTTCAAGCTCTATATTTCAAATTTCAACAATCTCAAAATTTTCATCATTCAAATTTTAAAAATCCAAAATTTCAATATTCAAAATTTTGAAATTAAAAATTCAGATTTTTATTTGTTGGAATTTTGAAAATTAAACTCACAATGGTCGATTGATTGACTCTTTGGACTCAATCGATTGACAAATCAGCACACCCCAACCACAGAAAATAGTCGATCGATTGAAGATGAGATCTCAATTGATTGACTGTCAAATAATTTCTCACAAATCTCTTTCCGAATTTATCAAAATTTTGCCGATTCCCCGATAACGGCGCCAAAAATTAGATCGATTTTAAATTGTACCCTTGCAAGTGCACAAGATCAGTTGTAGCACGGTAAAATCAAGGGTATCGAACCCACGGAAAAACGTGAAATTTAATTAATCCTTAAAGATATTTAAAATACCCAAGGAAGTACCAAGGGAGAAAGTTTAATTTGCTAAATAATTACCACACTATTCTAGATGAAAGAAAAATAACTACTCTGAGCAAGACAATTTCTGATAAATAAAATGACAGTTCTATGAATGATTAAGGAATTTTCTACCCCAAATTTATAGCCTTTTTACCATTAAACCTACAATTCTATAACACATCAATCACACCATCATTTATCTAGAAAAATAAATCGTAAGAAAACATGATTATCGATCTGGCATACCCTATCTAAAAATAATGACTCAGCCTATCATTATGGTATAAATCATGTAAAAAGCATAGCATATCTCAAAATTCTTAAATCACAATCATGAACATATAATCACTCTGCAGCCCAGATCGGCCTGCAGATACAGATCTGGCGATTATGGTCGTTGATAACGTAGATCAACGGTCATAATAAAATATTCAAAAGATATTCAATTTAAGCACACTTTTTAACAGAATGATCTCATGATGAAATTAAGAGACTGTGGAGTTAATCATAAAAATGTTACTTATCTGGGGATCACTTCCTCCTTGAACAAATGATTTAGCCACTCATCCTTGGTGTGTGATCTCGTTGTAAACTCCAAGCCATTCTCTTAAATATACACTTTTTATTTATCCAAAGATCTTTTTACAATGATTTTCCTAAATACAATCTATGATTTCACAAACTGTAAAAGAAAAGAAAATACAAACGCCTAAGTACAATCTACCCAGAGAAAACCCTCAAAAGAAAAAGAAAGAATGTGAGCCCCCCAGTGAGAGAAAAGATAGAGAATAGATATTCCCACCTCCAACAAAGCCGTAGCTTTCCTTTTATATGAGCTAGCAAATCTTTTTCCTAATAACCTCAATCGATTGAGTTTTAATCCTCAATCGATTGAACTTGAATTCAAACTAAGAGGAGCAAAGTTGTCTCTCTTGCCAATCGATTAACATATATGGGTAGAGTCTTCATTCTCCTGGTGAATGTTAAGCTACTTCACGGATTTCAATGCTTTTTTGATATTTTTGGTCCACAGTTCTTGTGTAACCTTTAATTGTCCTTTTTTACGCTCTTTAACAATCCAACGGTCAAAAACACCTGTAAACATTGAAACTATATAACGACCATCACATGCTTTCATCAGCTAAATAAATGTAGAAATTAAGGTGCGCAATATAGTCACATTTCGGCACCGATCAGATTTCAATGCATTGATTTTAGTTTAATGGCTAGTTTTTTATTAAATTCCAAAAAATTATGCATTTAAATTGTGAATTATGATCTAGCGATCCGAAATTTTCACGTATTTCGGAGTTAAAAATTCGGGATCATTAGAAATTACTTTATAATTTTTAAGTTAAATTTTTATTTTTGCATGATAAAAATAAAAGAGGGTAATTGTAATATCCCTGATATTTTCGGCATATTTTCGTTTACCTCGGTAAGCGTGCCCGGAAAATACTGTAGAATATTTTTGGACTTTTGGTAAGCTAAGGCTATGGTAAGACGAATGGCCAAAGGATTTGGTCTCGAGAGGTGTGCAAGTCATGAAATCGATGACTTATACTATTGGGTTGGTGTTGGTGGTTAACACTAGATATGTTCTCAACTTAAAGGGATAAGTTATAAAATTTAAATATCTAGATTTTTGTATGCTTTGTTTATATATTATAAAGAGAGAGAGAGAGAGTTTAGAGAAAATACACTTCTCTCTTTCGGTTGGAAAACAAATAGGAAACCTTTTGGGCTGCATGTGATCTTTAGATCTTGGAAGTTTTAGAGTTCCTCTCTCCATCTCAACCATTGATTAGAGTAGTGCCTAAATTCTGATCAGTTTGAATTAATTGAAAGAGAAGAATGATGTGGAGAGGGTGAAAATCTGTGTGATTTTGTTGAGTGAAGTGGCTGTAACCACCCTTCTTATTGGACTGATTTGAAGATCTAAAACCATTGAGCTTGGAGATCTTTTCCGGACGTGAATCGGTTCAAAGAAAGCAACGAATTAAGCTACAAGAGGTATGCCTTAAAACCTCCTTATGCAAATTTGTTTGATTTTTGTTAAGAAAGTAAGTTTTGAATTCAATAGAAATGATGGAATGGCTGTGTAGAAAATATGAAAAAGGATCCGAGCATGTTAAAATTTACAGCCACAGAACCTGATAAATTCGACCATCGATTTTCAAAATCGATTGTCGAAATTGGAAATCGACTGTCGAATTGGAAATCGACAGTCGAAAATGAGATTTTTTAGCTTTAAACAGAGTTCTGAAATTCGATGGTCGAATTTCAAATCGACCATCGAATTTCAAATTCGACCATCGAATTTGAAATCGATGGTCGAATTCTGTCCAGTTTCTGGCTTTTTAATTTTTGATTGGATTTTTGTTTTATGAGCCTTTGGATTAATTTTTGGGTTGTATATTAACACTTAGGGTGTTAATATATGTAGGTTTTGGTCAATTGGGAGTCCTTGGAGAGGATTGCTTATGCATGCCTTTGAATTTGCTTGGTTAAGGTAGGGGAATCCAAACTATTATTTGCATAAATTATAAGCATAAACAGTCATAAATCAGGTTAGTTTTAGAAGCATGAAATATAGAAAATTTGCAAACCTTGTCATAAATAAGAATCATTGGAAATTAGAACCTCAGTTAAATTTGAATCAGAACCTCAGTTAAATTTGAATCAGAACCTCAGTTAACTTTTGAATCAGAACTTTGAAAAATCAGTATATGATATGAATAATAATCTTGGATATGTGTTAGCATTTGCATTTGATTTTGGGTTCATAAGTACGATGCCCTAGATTCCACCAACCGTGTTGACGGTAAAACTTTGGTGCAAGTTTCCCTCATAGCGTAGGGGCTTGTTGCATTTTCAAAATGGGTTCATGAACGACGATGGTCAGTAGGGTCTTCCCATCGGTCACGTAGTCTGCTCTCATGCTATAGGAAATTTGGGAGATAAAATTAAGTTATAAATTTAAGACAAGAAGCATGCTAAATCAGAACATTTTGAACACTTTAGATTTTATGATCAGTTTTTGACTCAGGATTAGAACTGGAGATTTAATTTGAAAAGCATCATTGAAAAACCATATTTGATTCGATTCCGTCTTTTGAAAAACTTTTACTTATAAGAAATGCAAATAGACCTGTCTTCCCTTATTGAGCTTGGCTGTTAGCTCACCCTCGACTATACGTCACAGGTGCTGAGACTGATTTGGGATCTGAGGATTTGGAGGATTCTGATTATATTCCTGAGGAGAAATTAGACTTGCTTGCTGAGGAGTTCTTCCCTTGACCTTTAGATCCTGTATTTTGGTATTTTGTCTGAATATTGTTTTGAATATTGGGCCCTAGGCCTTATTTTGTTCTTTTTTATATCACTCGAGGAACCATTATTGTGAACCTCTATTTTAGGTGATCGGATTGGCCATCACCGGTGGTTCTTTTTGGTTCCTCACAGTGATATATCTAATTTTGTTATATGAAGCATTTGTTTTTGGATTAACAATGTTGCCTCTGTCTTTAGACCTTTGTTTATGTTGCCGGCTTCTGTTTGTTACGGCTTATTGAGAAATCAATAAGTTGATGAACCGGCCTTTCCTATACCTTAGGGATTGGAAAAGTCGGGTCGTCACAGTAATTCAATTTGCATCTACCGAGCCACTAAGTTCACCAACACTCAAAACTGTTGAATTCTTTGAATCAGACGATGGATATCATTTTTTATCCCAATCTTTCACACAATAGATCATGAGAGCATGGTGTCAAATATCGGTTGATACCGATACGTATCGGGTATTGGCTGATACGATATCGGTATTGGCTGATACCTCTATGTAAAAAAAAATAAAAAAAAATAAGCCGATACGTATTGGTATCAGTCGATTTAGTCCTCCATGGACCGATACCTGATACCGAAACCGAGTTCGACACCTTGCTTGAGAGTATGGGTGTGTCGTCAGACATTCAGATTTTTATTTCCTATGGCACACATCCCAAAAGAGTGATCCGAGAATGATCGTCTAATCAAATGTCATTTTCAGTTTACTTTTTGGGAAATGTGCCACATAGAATCAGAATCTGACCGTCTGATGGTGTGCCCATAGTCTTCGTTCTCGAGTTACTTTTTAGTATATGTGCCACATGGAATCAAAATCTGATCGTATAATAGTATGCCCATGATCTCAAGATTATCGCCTGATAGTATGCCCATGATCTCAAGATTATCTACTGTGTTGAAGATTGAAATAGAAAATGATCTCCATCGACTGATTCAGAGAAATCAAAGATATTGGGTGTTGGTGCCCCTATTTGGATAAAAAATGGGAAATGTATGAAAATAAGATAATATTCCTATATTTTCCCATGGATACCTAAGTTGTAGGAAACCATGAGATTCCTTTGTTTCCCTTTATTTTTCATTGTTTGGATAACCACATTATTAGTTAGGAAAAGGCAGGATTAACCAAATCATGTATTTGGATACATATTCAGAAAATTGTAGGAAAATAATATATCCTAACAAAAAAATAGCCATAAAACCATAAAAGATCATCCAAAAAAAAAAAAAAACAGATGCAATATCATAAAAATGATTCACAAAAAGGACAAAAGAGTTTTATATATATATATATATATATATATATTAAGTTTTTTTTTTCTCTTTACATATCTTAGTGAATTGCTCCAGTGGTTGACATAGTCCATAGATTTGTAGTGATATGTGAGTATGTAGCTCTATAACATAATAGAGTCCCTTGTGAGAGAAATCTTTCCCAAAATAAGTATGTGCAACACTTAAATAGATGGAGGGGAGCCTCAAAATAGGCCAAAATTGTGGGAGTTAGTTAACAAAATCAAAGAATAAATATTTGTTATGAAAACAAATACCATAAAAAAGATTGTTTGAAGATTTTTTATAATTTTGGATGGTCAATATAATTTTGGATGAATGAATCCACTAATATAAATTAGGACCCCTAAAGCTTAGTAACAATTTTTTGGATAGTTTAGGTGGCCAATTGACCACCCAAGTGGCTCCGCCTCTGATTTTTGGGAATGTGTGCCATATAGAATCAACGTATGACCGTCTGATAGGGGTGCCATGATCTTAAGATCTATCATGAGGGAGATTGATAAAAAAATAATCTCCATCGTCAGATTCAAATCAGTCAATGATTTTCGTTTGTGAAAAAATTGTGTGGTATTACTAATAAAGGGGTGAAAAGAGTCGTACCCTTATTTTTTTCCTCTCCACTGCTCCTCTTATCTTTCTGAGGTCTTGGCAAATTGAATGCCGAGGGGTATCCCCCAACTCTTAAGTCAGAAATGAGCGTAAAAATTGTATTTTGTATTCCGACCCTTAAATTACTTCCAAACAACGGAAAACTAGAAAAAATATAATCCGACTCTAAGTATTCCTCTTTTCCCCTCTTTTCCCATATACAAACAGGTCCGTAGAGATTCGGTAGGAAAGGTTGGAGTTTGATTTCAAGCTCGATCTACAAAAGGTGTTATTGGAGCCTTGTGATTGCTTTTGATTTATTTCTAAAACTTTCATCTTATAATTCAAAAATTCTACAACATTGGATGTTTTAGAATGCATCTAAATTGTTTGTCACATGGAAGAAAATTAACTTTTTCTTTTTATAATATGCATCTAAACTGTCCCAAGTTTAGGCTCCTAGCCATATTGCTTTCGTCTTTGTTTTCTATGATTCTTTTTTTAACATATATATACCCATGCTCTTGAAGGTGGCTAATTGGATTTATATGTGTCATTTTCTCATTGCATAAGTTATTGAAAATAATTATTTAAAAAAAATGGAATGATTCATGTGATGGATGTAATGTTATTCCCAGTTTCCAGAATTTCCACCTCGCTTCTTCCTTTTAATTAAAAACAAATAGACGCTCATGATTCGTTTTTCTCCTTGTCTAATGGTGATTATAATATACAACATGCATGTGCATGCCTATAAAAAAAAATTATTATGACATTATATTCAGAATTCTTGCACTGTTTTCTATACTTGGCTGGTATTTACCTGAAACACTTCAAATCTAATCAATCTTATCAGATAGCCTTCATCGGACAGCTAAATATAGGTATTTAGGGGCAAAATATCCACAGTTTTCAGTACTCATCAGTGGCTACAACCTCATCAATCAACAAGATCACACAGATTTTCTCACTCTCCACATCACTCTTCTATTTCAATAATTCAAACAGATCAGAATTCAAGCACTAATCTTATCAATGGTTGAGATGGAAAGAGGAGCTCTCAAACTTCCAAGATCTTGGATCAAATGAGGCAAGTCCTTAGGGGCTTAATTCCAACGAGAGAGAGAAGTGAAACTTCTCTTGCACTCTCTCTTATAACCAAAGTTAAGCATAATTAAATATCTAGATTTTATTATTTGTAACTTATCTACTTAAGTTGGAACTTATCCGGTGCTAAACACTAACACCAACCTTCTTGTGTAAGTTATCGTTTACTTGACTTGCACACCTCTCTAGGCTAATTCCTTTGACCATTAGTCGTATTATAGCCTTAGTTCATCAAAAATATAAAATTATTCCACAATATTTCCTGACACGCTTACCGAGGTAAATGAAAAATACGTTAAAAATATCAGGGATATTACATTCACCCCTCTCTAGGCTTAAGTTGGAACTTATCCGGTGCTAAACACTAACACCAACCTTCTTGTGTAAGTTATCGTTTACTTGACTTGCACACCTCTCTAGGCTAATTCCTTTGACCATTAGTCGTATTATAGCCTTAGTTCATCAAAAATCTAAAATTATTCCACAATATTTCCTAACACGCTTACCGAGGTAAATGAAAAATACGTCAAAAATATCAGGGATATTACAGTATCATAGCATAACATAAACCATCGTCCAGCCAGAAGAGGCTGCCGGCGTAAAGTTTAGGTTCCCTTAAGTCGAAACCCTCAATCTCCCAGTAGTTCGGGACACTATCATAGCATATTGTCCGTAAGACTCGCCTTGGTTGTAGACGTTGGATCTTACAGTGGCAAGCAAGACATGGCACGTGTAGAACTTAATTCATATTTTGCTGGCATTCACAGCATATCTTATCATATCATTATCCGGTTCTAGGCTTAAGTTTCTGCCCCGGTTTCATATTTAAATGGGCTTAGGTCCCCGCCCCGGTTTCATATTTACATGAGCTTAGGTCCCCACATGCTTATCATACATAAACTTACTTAAAATCTTTGTTAAAGTGGGTCATACTGAGATAAACTTCACAAAAAACCACGCTTTTCAAGGGATGGTTTCGTAGTTACTGGATGTACTTCGTGTGGCAACCCATACTCTCATAGAGGTGTTGCATTCATACATGAATGCCTATATTCCAAGTTTCATATGACCGTGAAAAGTACATGATACAGGACGGAATGACGCTAACCCTAAAGTAGCGTAAATCCCGCATGATAGGAATAGGGTTTTGATCTCTGGGATAAAATAAAAATAAAAATAGAGAAATAAGAAGATATAAAAAATATTGGAGATAAGATGATAGAAGTTTCAATATCCGGGATTTTGCCTGCGAAAATATTGGCCTCACACCAAACCCTAAACTCGGGAAGAAGAATTCTCAACGAACTCAAGAGATAGCACAAATCAATCAAATTTTAATATTCATCATTAATTTTTTTTTAAAAGAGATTACAATGTGTATTTATAAAGCAAAGAAACCCTAAGAATGCTACTAAAAATAAAACTCCTAATCAATCATTAAAACTTTCTAATCTAACGGTCACAATTAATTTCACCACTAATCCTTTTTTTTAATTACATGACCACTTTTGAAGGGTAAAACGATGTCCGATTGACGTGAATTGGTCTTGTTTGAAAGCTTATTGAAGTAGCTTTCCAACAAGACAAAAATCACACAAATCTTACATGTGTTGATGAAATTATGACCACTTTTTCGATGGTTGCACTGAAATGACAAAACTAAGTCACATATCACATATATGTGTCTGACCGCTAAATAATTTAAATAAGAAAATTAATCCTAAAACAAATTACTTATTAAAAGAACCCTAAATAAAAAAGGAAGCGAAACTTAAATAAAAACGCCTAAAATAACGTACGCACGGGTCTTTAACAAGCCTTTTAAAAACTCATTCGTGGGTCCATTTTCTCTTTCGATGTCTCTTCTTTATCCGGTCACGACTTCGGCGTGTAGGCTTCGATTCTGCATCAAAACCCCACCATGGCGTAGGCATAAGGTCATGTGTCACTTCATTTTTACTTAACATGCGTATGCCCTAACGTAACTTCTACATGATGTATGGCATATGATAAGGTGGTGACATATAATAGAAAAGAAAACTATTGCATGTATCCTAAGTTTGATTGATCACATCATAGCAGTAGTGACCATGGATCAAAATCTCAATGTCGGTTTCAGTCATGACTCGAATCGTAAATTGGTCAAATTTTCGGTAAATTTCGGGTTTTTTTGAAAATATGCTCCTAACTTTATTTCATTGATTTTTTTTAACTCTTTAACATCATTAGAACACATATTTACACTAGTGAGGCGAATTAATCTCAAATAATTCTCGAATTTTCAAAATATTGCATGTTTTAAAAAAATCACAAATAATTCTTGAAAATTTCAAAAATTAGTGGTTTATATTATTTTAAAAAAAATGGCAATTAGAAATTTGGTAACTATGTGATTATGTACAACCACACAATCTTGTGTGCAATTAAGTAAGTTGGGTTGACCCGATCTGTGTTTATCGACTGCACTGCACCGCCACACATGTAACTTTTGATGTGTCCGACTGGTCAAAACTGGTTGGGTCGGGATCATGTGCAATGATTGGCCCATTCTCTTTCTAGATTAATTAGTGGTTATTTTTCTTAGAGAAAGAATGCAAAGGATAATATATGCATTATCCATATCTAGCTCAAGCCACAAAACTAGTGACACCTATTGGCACAACAGTCATTAATCATTCGTCTCTCATTATTATCATCTCTCTAGAAGAGAGAGAAAAGACAAGACAAATAAAAGGAAAAAGGAAAAAGAAAGAGGTTTTAGAAGTGCAGAATTGGCAGCCTCTGTTTTGAGTTCCTTTAGTGTAAAACCATCTCCTTTAATCGAGAAATCCGCCATTAGAGGTATTCCCTCTCTTGCAAGACCTTCTTCTTCCCTCAGTTTAAAGGAACGAGAGGCTCTCGTTCCAACTTCCAAGACAAAAAAAAAAAGATGAGAGAGAGAGAGAGAAGAAAAGAAGAAGAAGAAAAGAAGAAGTCACTAAAGAATAAATCCGGCGAGTTTCCGACAAAAAAAATGGCTAAATCCAGAAGAGGGAGAAAAGGAGGAAGAAGAGAAAGGTTTTTTTGCAAGATATGGGTTTTAATTTCATTTTTTTGTGTTTTTTTGCAATAACTGTGTCTCGGCCGATAATTTGATTTTTCATATTATTGGCAATAATTTGAAGTTATCGCCCGATAATTTTGTATTTCCGGTAGGAGGGCGGTAATTTACGTTTTTTCGATTTAGACCGAAATCGAGACGTCTAAATTTTAAAATTTCGCCAAGTTGTGACTAAAGAGCTTAAAATCATAGAGCAATGTATGAAACACATTAATGTAAAAAGAATAAACATCAAAATAAATGAGCATTACAACGAATAGTTAAGAACTAGGAGACTACTTTAGAGTTAATTACTATGTAGGTGTCAATTGATGAGTCAAACTTATCTAATAGATCAACTCGATCTGATCAGAATGGACTGGTCATACACATGGTTCCAACAAGAATCAGTCTTGGTATAACCACACTATATGTAGACCCTTATGATCAAGATACACAGATTTCAGGCGATTGAGATCGAGTTTTGATCGATCTAATCTTATAGATGCGATTAGAGTAAAGAAATATTAAGGGTCCTCTTTGAGTTCGACCCATGATTCATTTTTTTGGCATGTTGATCCAATGGCCAAAGATTTAGGTCAAGATCGCATTATCGAGATCATCGGGGCATGCATCGGGTGACACAAGTAACATTTAAGGTGCTTAGGTTGTTATTTAAAGATTGGACTCATGTTTGATGCCTAACTCGCGATTTCTCATAAATGCGTGTGACACGACGTTGAGAACGATAACCTTTAGAGGTGTGAACCGAAACGGGGGCCACTGGGTGGACCCGTTTACAGTTTGGGATGACTGATTATTAATTTATATGGTTTTCCATAATCCTAACATATAGTGTTCGTGCCACACGTAGTTATGCTTTATGGGTATAGGGTCATCGATCACATTGCATTGTGACCTCGAAGTTCGTGCATTATATTGTGATGAAACTTTGCACAAAACATGTAAGGAAAATATTAATTTTTCCTTTTAGGAGCAATCACTCAATGTGGAAGATTCCACATGAAATGATAGCCGAAGGGTTTTGATACAAGGAGGGTGCACGCGTAATACAAGGCGAGCCTCCTGAGCCATCGGATTGCGTTTGGAGCGATCAGGCTCAACAACATTAAAGTATTTTAGGATTTAGGTGGGGTCTGCGTTTGGACCCCTTACTAGTTTATCCAAAAAGTGAGTCAAACGGGTCAAACAGAGTTCCCTGCCCTAGTTGTGCAAGAGTTCAGATTTGCGTGATTTTCCCTAACCTCGAGGCTTCGAAACATGTGCCAAAGCTAAATTGAAAGTTCTCTGATCCGATAGATCAGATGATAATTATTTCAAGATTAATTTAGTTTTTATTACATGGGCTAATTTGTCCCGTTTCTCGAAAGTCAAGGGAGTCAAAGATGACCCTAGACACAAATTCCATGTGGCACACGGCTGCTGCCCAAATGCGCTTTTATTTGCTTTTTTCAAATTTATTAGCAGCACAAAGCGGAGGTATATTCAGTTTCAGGGGAATCTGATCATCGGATTAACTAATAGTCAGATGGTCAACATACTGGTCCTTAGAGCTCAGACCAGAGCTTCACAGGTTGGGTGCAACAGGGGTTTCGCAAGGTTTCTCATATTTTCAGACGATAATTTTTCTTAAACATTTAGCGGGTCGGACCACCTGGATGGTCAGATGTGTAGAACCCCAGAAATATGAGGGTTTTAAAGTTTGGGTCCTCGACCCATTGGTTCTTTGTCATAAAGAATCAAGTGGTCACCCTTGACTCCCTGCCATAGTGCACACCAAAACAAAAATGGGTTGATTCCACTCTCAAGGCTGATTTTATTGAAATTTGAAAGAATAAAATAATAGTTAAAGGGGGTATACTGAGAAATCTGAGCCATTGGATTTGAAGTGGGCTCAAAACTAAGGGGAGTTCATGCTTAGACCCTGGCCCCATTCGACCATCAGGTGAGTACACAAATGGGTCAAAGGTCACCCCTGTCACTAGTGTCCTGTATACCAATATTATAGAAAGGGTTGCAGCCAATAATTTTCATTATTTTCCTTGATTTTTGAGCATTAAAAATAAATGACATAAAAAGGTGAAGAGAAATATGAATCGTCAGATGCAAAGAGGATTAAAAGTTAGGGCGTTTCCACTCTTTGAGCATGGGTCAATCTCGCCCCAAACGTAGAGATCATTGTAGTTAAAGTGGGTATTTGCGCCCACCAGGGATCAAAATCTCAGCCGAAATTTCAAAATTTCGGCCGAGATGTCTCGGTTTCGGTCTAAACCGAGACGTAAAAGCTTAAATTATCGCCCCCCTTCCGGAAATACAAAATTATCGGCCAAAATTTCAAATTATCGGGCGATAATTTCAAATTATTGCCCGATAATATGGAAAATTTTAAAAAAAACACAAAAAAAAATGAAATTATCGGCCGTATTGCAAAAAAACACAAAACAAATGAAATTAAAACCCGGATTTTGTTAAAACCCAGATTTTGTAAAAAAATCTGGGTTTTAAGCCATTTTTTCATCGGAAACTCACTGGATTTATTCTTTAGTGACTTCTTTTTCTTTCTCTTCTTCTTTTCTTCTTCTTCTTTTCCCCTCTGTCTCTCTCATCTTTTTTTTTCTCTTGGAAGTTGGAACGAGAGCCTCTCGTTCCTTTAAACTGAGGGAAGAAGGTCTTGCAAGAGAGGGAAGACCTCTAATGGCAGATTTCTCGATTAAAGAAGATGGTTTTACACTCAAGGAACTTAAAACAAAGGTTGTCAATTCTGCACATCTAAAACCTCTTTCTTTTTCCTTTTTCCTTTTATTTGTCTTGTCTTTTATCTCTCTCCTAGAGAGATGATAATGATGAGGGATGAATGACTAATGATTGTTGTGCCAACAGGTGGCACTAGTTTTGTGTCTTGAGCTAGATGTGGATAATCTATACATTATCCTTTGCATTCTTTCTCTAAGAAAAAAACCCACTAATTAATCTAGAAAGAGAATGGGCCAATGGGGTACTGTTATCGGGTTAGCGTCAGTTGCACATGATCCTCGACCCAACCCAGATTTTGACTGGGTCAGACACATCAAAAGTTACTTGTGTGGCGGGTCTGGTCTGGTCAAATAAACACACAGATCGGGTCAACCCAACTTACTTAATTGCACACAAGATTGTGTGGTTATACATAATCACATAGTTACCAAATTTCTAATTGCCATTTTTTTTAAATAATAAAAACCACTAATTTTTGAAATTTTCAAGAATTATTCGTGATTTTTTCAAAACATACAATATTTTGAAAATTCGATAATTATTTGAGATTAATTCGCCTCACTAGTGTAAATATGTGTTCTAATGATGTTGAAGAGTTAAAAAAAAAACCAATAAAATAAAGTTCGGTAAAGTTCAGAACATATTTTTAAAAAAACCCGAAAGTTACCGAAATTTTGACCAATTTACGGTTCTGATCATGACCGAAACCGAGATTATCCATGGCGCCCACACCAAGCACACTAAAACCAAAGGGCAGAGCCCTTCTCGTGGCCATGGTGCACTACTGTCATGACCTGGGGGCTTTGAAGCGCAAATTTGAAAGCCTTAGGGCCATTTTCTCCCACACAACTGTTGGGGCATTTGAAGAGTACGGTGTCCCACACATTCGGGTCAAAGGGTTGACTGGTTGACCACGAGGAACCTAGAAAGGCTTGGAAACGTGAAATATACTATTTTTCTTGAAATTTCCATGGATTTTCAATCATTTCAATTATTTAAAAAAGATATTTTAAGTGTACACTAGGTAGATTGAAGCAGATAAGAGGTTGCCGTTCACTGTTATCGTCACCATATGTTGGTGGGGCAGAGACGAGGGGAATGGCGTTGACAGAGAAGATAGAGGATGGCTGTTGAACCATGGCTGTGCATAAAATGGGATGAGAGAGAGATCTCCTGCTTGTGTATATAAGGGGTTTTGAGAGGTAGGTAGACCGAAATGGGCAAGTCAGTGAGAGAAGATAGAGAGGATGGCTGTTGAACCATGGTTGTGCATAAAATGGGATGAGAGAGAGATCTCCTGCTTGTGTATATAAGGGGTTTTGAGAGGTAGGTAGACCGAAATGGGCAAGTCAGTGAAAGAAGATAGAGGATGGCTGTTGAACCATGGTTGTGCATAAAATGGGATGAGAGAGAGATCTCCTGCTTGTGTATATAAGGGGTTTTGAGAGGTAGGTAGACCGAAATGGGCAAGTCAGTGATTCAAAGAAGGTAAGAGTCCTAATGGGCTCTAATTGCTTCTAATTTTGGGGTTTGTCTTGGTGGCAGCCCAAATTAAGGGCATTGAATTAGTTGTTAGGATTAGCAACCGAACCCTCATTGAATTCCCATTTAAATCCCAACCATATAATCTCATATACACGTATGTGGGCAAAGTGAAATGGTGTGGGTAAGTTGCCATTTAAGGCTAGAGTCCAACTTGGACGTTCATAGGCTTCTAATTGCATGGATAGCATATGGTTGTTCTTGGACTTTGAGAGATTATGTCGGCAGCTGGGATTTCATGAGATGTAAATGAGCTGGTGGGTTGGGTTGACTTAATGTGTTGCATACACACATAACACACATACGATGTATTTATTTGAATATTATTTACTATTATTATTTATTTATTTATGTTTAGTTGATGAGCAGAGCTAAGATAAGGGTGTCGAGGTAGAGTCGCCCATGCTCGGTCAAAGGTCTGACTAGATCAGGTTAGGATTAGGGCTCGGGTTGCGCTTTAGTACTCACACCCCAATTGCCTTTTATTAAAGGCACCCATTCTTTAGATACTCATATATCCATATGTGTGTATACTAGATAGAATGTTCATCATTATTTTATTTTATTTTTTGAAAAATGAACCAATAGTAGAGTTCAGATTTTGGTACAAGCACGAACTCGAATTCGTGCTTGAGTTTGGGTCGTGTGCTACATGTATACACTTACATGTACGCCCCACATAGGGGTTCGAGTTGAACTAAAGTTCGGCTTGTCACAGGTGCGTACACCCAATTACAATAGGTGACCCCGAGCCTATGTCACAAGGTCAAAGGTTTGACTAAAGTTAAACCAGTGAAATGGTCACATTCTCGTCAAAGGTCAACAATTCAACATTGGCAATTGTCAGGGTCGTAAAATTTCTGTTTTGTGAGTTTGTGGGGTTATACATTGGCGAAGTGCATGTATCGATTTGGGGCTGATTATTTTTCATGTTTGTTGAATTCTTAGTGTTCCTATTCTTTGTTGGACATTTGACATTTAGTTTGATATCATGGGGATGAGACTAAAAGCGAGGGGATCGATGGTAGTGAATGACTTATTAAAAATAGATTGTCTAGTAGCTAATTAACTTGAGCTCTTAGTCCCAATCCTAACAAATTTGAAATGAAAGTCCTTGCAATGAGTTAAAAGGGTTTTTCCATTTTTTCAATAGGTAAGCATGGGATTTGAACCACAAACCTCAAGATTCCATGCTTGAGGAATCACCATGGGTAAAGATCCAATCCCAAGTTAAAAGGTTTTTTCATCAATGGGATTGCATATCTATCCAATTAACTACATCTCGTTTGATCATGATAGGGGCACTTATGCAGATCTAAAGTTATGAAACCCTTAAAATAGTCCACAGTTGTGAACATTTTGAAATCTAAGACTCTTACTAGTTCAAGATTTCTCACATCTGACAACATGCTGACCTGAGATTCTTTTATTATTATTATTGGAAATGACTGAGATACATGCACTGTACTATGTTGTCGGGTATGCTTTCGCACTTCTAAACTTTCATGCTTTATGAGCCATCAGGTGTTTTCACCATCCATATACCTATAAACACCATTCTTTGAGCTTGACACTGAAATCTTTGCTCTTCAAATCCGACATGTTCTTTGAGTATACCAATTAAGGTTTATGCATGTTGATATCTTGCCCTTTCCTTGTAATCCTTATAATGATTGATATATGAGCCTAAAATTTTAACTTGCTGGTTTTCATTATGTTTGAGAAACACTTCTTATTTTTATAAGAGCTAGTATGTGCTGAATTTACTCCAAGCTTTCCATTCAAATCCCTCATAAAATAGATCTCTCTTTTGGTGATATAGACCTCTCTAACCAAAACATGTTAGCTTCATTTCATTTAAACATTTAGTCTAAATACTTTGGTAAAGAACCCCCTTTATAATATAATTTCAGAACTCTATTTTACCATCTAGGATCTTCCTACTTATTACCTACCATAGAAATATTGTGATATTGGACAAAGCTAAGAGCCCGTGATTCCATAAATAAGAAATGAGAGCTAAGCACACCCCTAAGTTTTTGCAATACCATCGCATCACCATGTATACCTTGTAGAACAACCTATTGTGAGTGGCTCAGGCCCCCCAACACTAGGTGAGCGGAAAAACTTCATTTGGACACAGCCAGCTGGGAACATTTTGTTCATGGAGCTGACTGACCAAGCGGTGAGAGGGAGGAAATTGGGGCAGGGAGGATGGATAAAGAGAGTGTGGGGAGATTATAAAAAAAATTGAATAGCCACCAATTGTTCAATATTATGGGCATGACGGTTGTGAAGGACCATATCTAAAATAAAATCAGGACACTTAAACACTTCACTTTCATGAGCAGACTATTTGCATTGAGTGGGTTTGGATGGAACCTACGTTCAAACAATGTTAATGATGAACCCGATGTTTGGTCGACATACACTGCGGTGAGAAATTTATATGAAATAATTAATCATCTCAAACAATTATTATATTCGCTAAATTTCATATCTTCAGGCCTTCACTATCACTACGGTAATCTCATGCAGAAAAATTGTGGGCCAAGAAATACAAGAAGAACAAAGTACGTGATTGAGAGAGCCTTCGCTTCATCTATAATGACAGTGTCTCCGACGGAGGGACAACTTACATGTGGGCAACCCAACTCCACGATTATGCGGGCGGATGCAAGCTTCTCCCAACCCCCTGGATATGAGGGATTACCTTCCAGAATGGGATGATCTTTTTGGAGGCCAACCCACACGAGAGCCTGCCTCACCCTTCACAGCTGAGAGTACAACTTAGGGGTACAATGGATCATTAAGTGAAAGAATGAATGGGAATGCATCTTCCACCTCTTGTAGGAAGAAGCAAACTATGAATGAATCCAGGTGACTTCAAGACTACCCTTAAGGAGTTCATCTACTAGCCGTCATCTCAGAGCATACATGAACAGTTCTATGCAGTATTACCGGTTCAGCCATTTCAGCCATTTTAAACAAAAAATTTCTTCTTCGGTGCCCCTCGACGACTATTGCGAAGGAGATTTGTTCCACAAAATCCTTCATAGACGGCATACCGGTTGATTGTAGCAGCTGGGAACCAGAAGTGAACGAACTCCAGGTTCACTGATGGGACGGTGGGGTCTGGATCTACCTATTCGGACTTCCCCTCCATTCCTGGATCACAGAGGTTCTCCGGATGATCAGAGAACGTTGTGGCCGCTTCATCCTCACCGACAAAAGCACCGACGATATGTGGGAGACTAGCTACGCCCGAATCTTGGTGGCTGTCGATCGCTAGGAAACTATTCCTAGAGCTTGCGAGATCTGCCTCAATGACCAAAAGTACAGGATCTTCATAGAAGTGGAGTTGATGGAGAGAGTGGTCCTCCCTTGTCAACCGCACAAGATAGCCGAGCGGTCTCAGGTTTCCAACAAAGACATACTCGGTGCTTCCATAGAAAAACTCACGACAAAGGTCTACCCATTCCGGAACGGGATAGATTTAGCTGGTGGTTAGCGGCCTCCTCCTGCCTCGAAGGGGTGCTCGGCCTCGTATTCGTCTTTCCATTGGGGGGCGTCCTCGACGGCGAGAGATCCTTGTCAATGAAGTGATATCGTGGGTGGCCATTCCCTCGATCCTGCGGATAAAGGGCTTGAAGAAGGGGAGGATTTGCAAATGGATACAAGTCTCAAGGAGATCGCACGTTTCCCGTCAGAGTTTTCCCCCCCTTTGCCGGCGTTTCGTCTCCCGTCGCGTGATCTGATGAGGGTGGATCTTTTACCATCCATTGATCCGACGGTTGAGATGAACTTCCACTCAACGGACACCTGCGCAAATTTTTAATTTTTTGATGGTGATATGTCCCTGTTGAGAGAATTAGAAGATAACGTCTCTACGAATCCCTAGGACCCGATTTCCTTTGAAGAAACACGTGGCACTTGGGTTACAGGTGGCTATATCCACATGAGGGGTAACTTAAACCTTTCAACCATGGATCAAAATATTGTACGTCTGCGTCACGCATTGGTTTTGGACCTGGACTATACGTTAAATTGGGTTTTTCTCGGAGCCCCTTAAAACAGTCAAATTATTGTTCAAATTATCAATTGTATCGTCCTTATCGTCCAATGTATTGTCCGTATCGGACCATAATTTTAAATTATCATCCAGTGAGGCCCCTAGCTTCAAGTGATGAAGGGAAAATACCGGTATGTATCATCTAGTACGTATCGGTTTTGGAGTTTGACGATACGTACCGGTTTTTCGATTTTTTGACCCATGCTTTCAACAGTGAGGAAACCAATACCAGCTAAGGACGCTATGGGCACGAGTCTCAATGTGGTTTCCAAAAAGCAGCCCATGATTTCGATGGCCGGTTTGAATTTCCTTCTTTAGAATGAGGTTGGTAGTTGCCCACGTGTCATCAGGCCTTGGACCTTTGGGCCTACTGGGGCCTCCCTATGTGTGTACCGGCCCATGGATTCTACTTACCCTTCATCTCTCTGCGTCGGGCCTCTCTTCGTGATCCGGTCCACCTTCCGACCTTTCTCCCCTCATGGGGGATTTTCGAGCCTCCTTTCCCCTTGCAATGTCCCTTCTGTCGGTAGAACTCAACCCATGTGTTCTCCCCGCTCCCCGGGGATGGGTACACATGCTACCACTTTTTCGCCTCCCTTGCTTTCCCCTTCCCATTGAGTCTTCTTCTTCCTCTTCGGACTCTTCTTGTGGTGATGTTCTTCCTATTCGCTCCTTGAGATATGCTAAGGGACGATGGGCAAAATTCTTGCCATGCGAGAACTCTTGTCCTCTCCGTGAAGTTTCATCTCTCCCTCCTGGTGGTGGGTGTGACTCAATGAGATCATCTCTTTTGGTAAGAACCACGACATGTCCTTCACACACTCTGATGAGGCACTAAGGGAAATTTTTCTCTCCATTACGAAGGGACGGATTACTCCCGCTGCATCTGCGCGAAAAAAATCCAAGTCAAGGGAGTTAACGAGATTGGAATGGGGCACGTCTGACGGGAGAGGGTCGAGGGTCCATTGAGACTCTCATGTTTCTTTGGGTTGGTCTATTATCCTCATTTATGAAGATCTTATCCTGGAATGTTAGGGGCATTTGTAACCTCAGGAAGAAAGCTACAGTGAAGCAGATTGTATCCTCTAATCCGGCGATCATCACCCTGCAAGAAACAAAATGGGGAAGTTGTGATCAGCCCAAAGTGCCTTCTATTTTGGGCGGCAACAGATGGGACTGGATTGGTGTGGATTACGTGAGGCGGCGGGGATTCTTCTCGCTTGGAACTCGCTACTTGAAGGAAGGCGAAGAAATGGAGGTTTTTCACCTTGGTTAAATTGGTGAATAAGGATAATGGTGAGAAATGAGTTTTCACAGGTGCCTATTGCCCTACTGATACTGGCGGAAAAGAGGATTTCTGGTTTGAATTGGCTGCGATTGCGATTCAAATGGAGGTGTCGTGGTGTGTGGGAGGCAACTTCAATGTCATCCGATACCCCTACGAGACATCGGGGGGTCCTCGCAGGTTGAACATGACAAATCTTATCTCCTTCATCCATTATTGGCCCCTCATGGATCTGCCTCTACTGGGGGCTCGCTTTAGATGATCCAATATGCAAAATGTGGCCTCGTTTAGCCGCTTGGACCGAGTCCTCGCGTCTACTGACTAGCTTGGCATTTTCCCCCATGCTTCCTTGGTGGGTCTTGCTAGGCGGTATCGGATCTGGCGCATCTGCTCGATTGTGGACCTATGGGAAGGCCCTACTCCATTGGGTTCAAAAATTAGTGGCTCGTCGACACGGATTTTAGATCGCGGTTCCGATCTGGTGGCAAGAATCTAACCCTCATGGCTCTGATTTATGGTGATATCCAAGTTGGGATACTTAAAGGACCGCATCAAAATTGGAGCAATGTTTTTGATTTGTCTCAATTTGGAAGTCGAATATTTTGGATCGCTTAAGGATTTGGATATCTTGAAAGAAGGCGGGGATCTTTTTGATGATCGAGAAGGATGATAGATTTATCCTCATCAAGAGGAGTCTTGAAGAGATTAGTTGGAAATAGAAATCCAAAGTTCATTGGTTGAAGGTTGGGGACAAGAAAACAAAATATTTTCAGCGATGGCCAACACAAGATCTAAGAAATTGTTTTTAACGAATAGTGGCGAATGGTGTTGAGGTCTCCGATCCGATCGAGATCAAACTTGAATTTGTTGAATTCTTTTACGTTGTATCAAGGCGATGGGTGGACTAGACCCCATCTGGATGACCTTTCTTTCTCCTCCATCGACTTGGAAGACCGCCTAAATTTGGAGAAACCCTTCAAGAAGAGATTTGGGAGCCATTAAATCTAGTAGTAAAACAAATCTCCGGTCCAAGCGATTTTAATATGGAAATTTATGTGAGTTTTAGCCTATCCTTAAAACCGATATCCTAGAGTTCTTTAAAGAGTTCCACTCGGGCAATTGTTGGTAAAAGCCTTAATTCGATTATCATTACCCGATTCCAAAGAAAGAAGGTGTGGTGATTTGCGTGATTTTGGCCCATTAGCCTTATTAATTGCCTCTACAAAATTCTAGCAAAGGTGCTTGTTAACCATCTTAAAATTTTGAATCCATCATTTATGAATCTCAAGGAGCCTTTGTTCGTGGTTGCTAGCTCATGGATATGGCGGTTATTGCTCACGAGGTTGTTCACTCACTCATTCAGGTCACTTGGCGCTTTTGTTTGGAAGGTCATTATGGGGAAGGCGACTGCTTGGACTATATGTTGCTTTGGTTTGGGTTCGGTGACACTTGGAGGAAGTGGATGAGAGTTTGCATCACCTCTCCTTGGTTCTCAATGATTGCCAATCGCTCTCCCGCGGGTTGTTTCAAAAGTTCGCGAGGCTTAAAACAGACGGATCCCCTCTCCCTGTTCCTCTTCAATTTAATTGGTGAGGCTTTGGGAGCTCTCATTTCTAAGTCACGAGATCTGAACCGGATTTTGGGTATTCCAATGGGCAGCGGTGATTGCATCGTTACTCACCTCCAATATGCTGATGATACTATTTTTTCGACAGAGCCAATCCGAACGAGATATCAGCCTTCGCCAACATCCTTATTGTGTATGAAGTGGTAGGGACAAAGGTTAACTGCTGAAATCCACGGTTTACGAAATTTACACCAATCCTTGGATGTTGAGATCTTATTGAACATGGTTTCTGCACCCTTTCACCTCTCCCTATTACTTATTTGGGCCTCCTTTGGGGTAGCAAACCTAGAGCCAGTGATTGGGACTCCACCATTGAGAGGTTTCAAAGAGACTTGCTACTTTGAAGGGCAAATTCCTTAGTACTGGGGGCGTCTCACATTTGCTTGAGTTCGGTCATCTCCAACTTGCCTATATTTTTCTTATCTACTTTCAATTGCCCTATGACGGTTATTCATGACGCTTGAGAAGATTGAGCAAGATTTTCTTTGAGAAGGCTCGGTTTGGAGAAAAATACCACTTGGTAGCTTGGGACGTCGTCAACTACCTACATATTTTGGTGACCTTGGCATCCACAATCTTCCTTTTACTAATTTAGCACTACTTGGCAAATGACCGTGGGTCTTATTTGGAACAAGCAGACTATCGGTCTCTATTCTTCTTGAAACTTAAATTCTTTTGGGACGGTGAGAGGCGTATCCTTACGATGAACCGATTGATCATTAGCGACAAGATCTGCGAATAGATGCCCTATGTATCTCACCTTGGATGAGTCCATCCCTCACTGTTTATTCACTGGGTCATCTCGAAAGTATGTGGTATAATTTTGAAGTCCTTTGACCTTATTTGGGTCTCCCAGAGAACCTTTCGGGTTTCTTCTTTCCTAGAATGAATCAAGTGGGAAGGTCCCCAAGGAGCTTTACGGAGGGTGGGAGTGTATGCGGTTTTATGGAAGTAGGGAGCATCCGGCTCGAAAGGAATCTGGTCTTTAACATAAGCGACATCGATTGGATCCATTTTAAGCCTAATTAAAGATACAATGTGTCATTGGGTCATATTAGATAAATATAGGGCGGGGAAGTGACGACTTTTGTATGTGAGGCGTTTTTGTATAGTCTCTTGTTTCGTCTCTTTTTTTGGTTTGTTGGGAGGGATTGGGGCTTGTTTCCTCCTTTTGGCCTCCGCCTTTTTTTCCTTTCTTTGCTTTTTGTATTGCTTTGTTTTTTCTTCCGACTTCTCTTTGGTTCTTTTTAATATATTTCTCCTTACCGATAAAAAAAAAAGAAGATAAAACTAAATACTCCTTCATTGTTGTATGAAACATGTTGATCAATTGTCACGATTCACATTTAAGTTCCAATTATAAACCATTTCAACTACGATGTTTGCACAACTTCCTTGTCCATTGAATGTAAGTTGTCCATAGCATCCATCACCCCTTCAAAACACGATGAATTATCAAAATGTCCCTCTATACACTTGGTTTCAATCTGATGATCTTTATCATACATTCTCACCCACAATACCATCTTCTTTTTCATTGTCATATTCATCAGGTGGTTCAATAGATTAGCACCACTTCACATTTATGTGAATAATACTTGGGCTATTAATATCTAGATCAGTTAAAAGGGGAACATGTACTTACACTATCTCATCCAAGTTCACCCTTTCCTTGCATTGAATTTATCAAGTCACAGTCATAGTTGAGGTTGGTGGCTTTAGATTGTTGCTTTAATGTGAAGCTTAAGCCCCTTTGATTTGTAGAACGAATGGTTGAAATTCCTATATATACTTTTTCAGACTTTCAAGCACTACTTCTTATCAAGGACTTTTTCAGTCTTTAGATCTTACATAGTGCTAAACCTCACTCACTCTCCATATGTTTGTAGTGTCACCCTTTGTTCTTCCAATATTTTGGGGTAAGGGTATCAACATGCAGTGGGGAAAAGATATACTTCTTGAAAATAGTCAGTTAGCATTAAATTTTGGATACATTGATAGTAGTCCTTCACATAGTTTATTGATGAGAACTTCTATTGTAATCAAAACTACTTCTACCACGTTACAATCTTTTCTTTTTAATCTTAGTCGATTGAGTTTCATCTCGTCTCACTAGATAAGGGCATAACCTGATAACTTCATTGCTACTAATCAAGGTAGTTAAGGCGGTGTGACGAGGTCATGGCGAACAGGCTTATTACGCAATAGCGAAGCCATGACGAGACTATTTATCATTGTAAATTTTTTTTATTATTATTTTATCTATTAATTAGTAGTATTGTTTTTTATATGCATAAAAATATAGGAAGAAAAAAATTTAACTACTAAAGTATCATACTTTGATTCTAATATTAAGGATTTCATATTTTAGGAATAAACAAATATCAATAAATACAAATCAAATATGAAACATCAACAAATTTGCAACATGGTAATTATAAATAAATAAGTATGAAATATCAACAAATATAGAATATTAAGTACATATACGGTGGTGTCCGTAGAGGTTTCATGACGCCCGAGGCCGAGAAATTCTTTGTGTGAGAGAGAGACAGAGAGAGAGAGAGAGATTTGAGAATTTTGTAACTTATATGTTGAGGTTTTTTAACTTGTAAGTTAACTTTTGTAACTTCTATATTCTAAAAGTGTCATTACTATTAAGTGTTATACATTATTATCCAAAAAATAAAATAGCGTGCATAGCAATGCTATAATGCTATTCCGCCATGGCGACACTATGGCATCGCTATTTAGCCATCATGTCAATTTGGTTATATATGGCGTTTTCCATCACCATTCGCCATGGTGAGGCCATAGCGAGGCTATAGTGTGTGGCCTTGACAACCATGCAACTAATATGACCTTTGATAGTTTTGTAGATCCTTCCGTTTGATAAATTTTTCTACCTAAACCAATTAAAGTAATCATCAACGTGCAATCAACAGATGGAATGAAATTTATAGTCGTAGGAATTCTTTGAGACATCAATCAAAGTTTTCACCACAATACAGACGAGCTCTCGGGGATGGTATAGAATCTGTGGTTGTAGGAATTCGTTGAGACATCTATCCAAGTTTTCATCTCAATACAGAAGGGTCCATCTCGGTTTAGTCATCCTTTGAAAAAGAAAGGTAGTCCTCAAGGTCTTAGGTTCGAGCCCAGCTTACCTATCAAAAAAGAAAAAGGTAGTCCTCAAGAATGTTGGTGTGTAGGAAAAGAAATATCTTGATCTGTTTATCTTGCTTTATGTGGATCATTATGTATTAGTGATGAACATATTAACTTTGTAGGAGGAGCATATAAATTGATGAAAAGGGCACATTGGATTTTTTTCTGTCTTGGATTATGGTAGAAATGTCTTTTGCGATTATATTCATATGTTGCTTCCTACAATTTGAGATTAACACGGTTGATGGTTGGTTTGGCGGGAACCACCGTGGTCTCATGCATTCTTGGGGCCTTGGTGCGTGCGTAAGCACACCAAGACAATCGCCGAGGGAAAGATATTGGTGTCTCAAAGCGATGATTTCTTCGATTGTGGTTTTTGTTTTTTTTTGTTTACATTTGCACTCCATTTCGCTTCTTAGATCGATACTTTTGTTGAGTTCAAACCATGTCTTATTTGTGGCTTTGTTACGTTCGATTTTCCTGCCATGGTTTCTATAAGATTCGGTATAGAACAAGTGCTTCTTACTTTTCGATATGTAGAGGCTCTAAATATCGTGCACTTAACAGTTGATTTGGTTAGCGACTGATTAACCCGTCGAGACCCATGTAATTCTGCAGCCCGTGTACACAGTGTCACCTTTTTGACTTGGTATCTGAGAGATCAGTGGCTATGCGAAATCTAGAGATCTAAAACCTGCGAGGAAGTTATGCAATGAAAATACCCAAAATGTGTATGTTCTATTATTGTTGGGTTTGGGTATTAGGAAACTAATCAACGGCCTAACGGAAGCATTGGGTTGTGTTTTGTTTTCGAAGATGAAGATTAGGGTGATTAGGGTGAATTGGGTTTTTGCATATACCCTACTATGTTTTGGCATATTTATAAATGCTACCCCTATTTCATTTATTTATAAATAATCCCTAATATGCAGCTTTGTGTTTAAATAGCAGCTCGAGTTTCACTCAACTACGAGCTCATACCTTAATTAAACCTAAGTAGCCCATCATGTGCTTCGGTAGTTGATTATGTTGAATCAGATGATGGAGATATTGTTTCGTGCCAAATATGACAAATCTTTACATTATTGCCTTCAATTAGATGGCGATTCATGTGGCACATAAATTATGTGCAACAAGACAAATGTGCTAGTAGCTCCCTTTGTGCAAGTACGTCTCCAATGGGATCCATTACTTGCGTATACAATGTATGTTCTTGACACTCTAGTTTTAAAAGTACAAAGTGTAAAGTCCCATGTCTTGTAAGGCAAGGATTAAAATAGCAGTTTCGTTTTCGGGGTTTCGTTTTCGGGCATGACCGAAACCAAACTTTCCCTTCCATACTTTTTTCACTGAAATTTCAGTTCGAAGTTTCGTTTCGGTGGAGATTGAAACCGAAACATTTTGGCTGAATTTTTGATCCATGGTCTAAGGATTTGCCCTGTCCTTCGAACATAAGTAATGCCTCCCCCTTACATGTAAGATGTGTTTTAGGTAGGGATGGCCTATACTAAAAATAAAACATTGAAAGGAAAAGACTACTAGTGAGATCAAGAAAGGCTGGTGGGATCAAGTGGAGCCACTCAGAGAATAATATCTTCACATGTGACGTAAGGACGTTACAAAATGGTATGAGAGCCGAGGACAGCTCTCTTACAAGATGGGGAGATTTTAAAGTCTCAAATCCTATAAGAACGTGTCTTATCCTTGGGACATAAGTAATACCTCTCCCTCATATGTAAGACGCGTTTTGGGTGAGGACAACCCATACCAAAAACAAAATATTAAAGGAAAATGACTACTAGTTAGACCAGGTGGAGCCACCCAAAGAGGGCAATATCTTAATATGTGGTATCGGGGCGTTACATAATGATATGAGATAAGATGAGGAGATTATAAAATCCCACATCGTGTAAAGATTTATCCTGTCCTTGAGACATTCATAAGTCTCCCCGTCACATATAAGACGTTTGGGTGGGGACGGCTCATGCCAAAAATATAACATTCAAGTGAAATGGCTACTAGTGGACTAGAAAAAGCTAGTGGGACAAAATAAAGCTATCCGAAGAGAACAATATTTTAACATGTGGCGTCAAAGAGTTACAGAGCGTTTGCCCTTGCACACATTAAAAGGAAGACTTGATATTTTGGAGGCCTATAACATGCAGAAACACCATCTAAAACCTGTCTTATTTGAAGGCTAAGATTTGAAGATGTTTGGTGCAAAAAATTGGCAGGAAAAACAGCGTTCATATTTTTATTTTTCGTCATTTGGCAAGGGTTGTAACTTGTAACTATGGGTCTCACTGTTACAAAAGATGTAGATCTAAAAGCCATCACTGTAACCAAATTCACCTGACTTTTTGAAAAAGTACTGAATATTTCACAAATTTTTGAAAACCCAAATAAATTTCAAATTATTCAGAATTTCCAAATAATTCGGGAATTCTACAAATTATACACGAATTAAACAACTTTTTCCGAATTATACCTTTATTTTTTTTTTTTTTCATTTTTTGGTTTATATATATATATATATATATATATATATATATATATATATATATATATATATATATATATATTCCAAATTTTGATCATATTTTTGATGAATTTTGCCAGATTCTTTTGAATATTTTCCAAGCCGATTTATTCCCGACCGACTTGGTCACTAAGCTTGTAGCACCAAGAATAAAAAGAGCAGTTTGGTTTTCAGTTTCGGGCATGACAGAAACCGAAACTGACTGAGCCATTGACTGCTTTTTAATTACCAGATCGTTTTTTATGGGTACCTTTATTTTCAACTCCATCTAAGCCATTGACTGCTTTCAGTAAAGACGATGGAGATCGTTTTTCATCCTGATCCTCGACACAATAGATCTTTAGATCACTGGCCTACCATCAAATGGTCAGATTTTGACTTCACATGACACACATCACAAAAAATGGCCATGATCATGGCGTAGTTGACTGGTTTCAGGCATGGCTGAAACAAAACCAAAATCCAAAATTTCAGTCCATTTTGTATGGGGTCCAAAATTTCGGATTTCGGTCATGCCCAAAAAATTCAACCCGAAATTTTGATCCTTGAATGCAAGGTTCCTAATTTTCAGACGAATTTAAGAAAAGATACACAGGCGTGCACACACAACCCTACATATCAAGTACAATATCAGCAGGAATCACCCTTAAATGAACATGCAGTTAAATTGAGGTAAGGCAGCATTTGGGAACCTGGATTTGTGATGGTGGATTTGGATTCGACCGATTGGGGTGCCAAATCCAGTGTTGGATTTGTATTTGGTATTAGGGAAAACGGCAGAAAATCAAAGGTAGGATTAGGAAATCCGCACCTTTCCACTGTTTGTAAAGGAAATAAGGCTTGAATCCCGATTCTCTATATTTTCCAGATCAACGCCCAAAGTTACCGTAACAGAATTTTTTTTTTTTAAATCTATCTCACAATATTTTTAACAAGCATTCCGAAAATCTTGTCGTAGGGTTAATTTTGGCAATTTTTGCTAATTCTTTTTTCCCTTCCAGTGCAGTTCCAAACCCTCCATCGTTCGAGCAGAGCTCCAAGAGCCCTATCTTCTCCATTGCTCTCCATCATCTCAAAGCAATCTCAAAAGTCTCCAACTTTTTCAAAAAATCAGAAAAAGTCGGGGACTTGCAGCCATCCCTCCTTTATCATTGATTAATCGGCCAAGTCGCAACTCGGCCAATTAATTGGTGATGTTTGTGTTGTGGTCCGTGAATTTTTTTTCCACTTATACTTGAGAGGAAAAAAAATTTCAGGTTTTGTAATATTTTTCTCATTTGTCTATAAAAAAAATATTTAGCTTTGCCAACTTTGAACTATTTTATTCATTGAAATCATTATTTTTAACTTAAAATACATTATGACATACTTTGTATAATTTTTTTAATCTTTTTATGTTCTCCGATTTTTTTTTCGACTCTGAATGATTTTTCCCGACTTAGACCCTTGTCGATTTATTACTCCTGACTTTGTGACTATATCCTCTCAACAGGTTCTCTCTCTCTCTCTCTCTCACACACACACACACCACCATGACATATTTGCTAGAATTTTTAACGACCATCAAGTCATCTATCTCTCAATTCATGCATTTCTAATTCAGATCGAGGGGTACGGTTCCTCTTCTCCACATCCGAATTAGATTGTCACCTCTCGATGCCTTTAATCGTTGTTCCACAAAGGAAAAGCCACCCTATTAAGATTGGGTGGGTTGGGTTATAACTTATAAGCTTCTCCCTACGCAGTTTAAATTCCATATTAAGAAGGGTGACTTTATTTGCAGCCCACAAGTTTTTCAATGCAACATATGGGCCGAGTTGCACTTGAAGTCTTGCGAGTTGTAACTAAAGTAACCCTAGATTAACATGGTCTTCAAGGCAACACTATAGCCTCGCTATGACGAATGGCGATGGGAAATGCCCTATATAACAAAATAGCGAGAATGGCAAAATAGCGACACCATAGTGCCGCCGTGTCGGAATAGAATTATGGCATCGCTATGCACGCTATTTTATTTTATTTTTGGATTATAACTCATCATACTTATAGAATAGATACATTATAAGTATAACATTGCTATAACTTATAAGTTACAAAACTCACTCTCTCTCTCTCTCTTCACGACCACCACCAACACTAGCGTCAACACTTACCAGTCGACGGCCAAGATAGCTCCTCATGTTGTCAGCACCTTTATCTGTTTTCTTTTCTTTGATTTATAAGTTATTTTTTCTTTATCTCTGTTTTCTCTTTTCTTCTCTGTTTTTTTACCTTATCTCTGTTTTTTTTTGGAACCATTACTTGCACATGAGAAGTGCGCCCTTCCACATAGTTTAAAAGAAAGACTTGATATTTTGGGAACCTCTGCAATGTGAAAATACCATCTAAGCCGTCTAATTTTATGGCCACGGTCTAAAGATCTTTGGTGCAACAGATTGGCAAAAACAAGATCTCTGTTATACGATTCAACACACTATTGAATCAGCTACTGGCCTTTGACTCCAGTAAATCACATGATAAATATGGTGTTTCACACCAATATTTTAAAGATAAGATCTTTGGATCATAGCCTTGAAATCATATGGCTTATATGGCTTTTTATCTGGCACAGGTTCCCAAAATACCAAGTCCTTTTAAACTATGTGAAAGGGCCAAGTTTTGACTTATCTCTATTTTTTATTTTTATTAATAAATAAAATATCAAATCATACTAATGATTAATTAATAACAATTTAAAATTAAAATAATTTAAATTTTTTAAAAGAATACAAAAATATTAATAAATAGCTCCGCAGTGGCCTCGTCATGGCCATGGCGTAGCGAGCCTCTTCGCCATGACCTCGCCACACCACCTTAACTACTTGCTAGTTGACCATGTCTTCTAAACTTCTTTGTTAACCACGTGTTCCAATTCTAAACTTCATTTTAACCATGTCTTTTAAATTTATTTTATGAGGATTTTATTTCTAGAATGCTCATTTCAAGTAAGTTGCATAGTAAAACCAACTCATGGTTGAATTTTCTCAATACTTAGAAGACATGCAGATTTTTATTCATGTGGTGTGAAGTAAATGTGTGATACTCAAGGAAAAAAATTGTCTTCTCAAATCCCCAACTCTACTCTCCACGCGACATCCAAACAGAAGATTTTTGAACCCACCGATTTTAAAATCCATGTATTTGAAATCCCTGGATTTCATATATTTATATCCACCTGCCAAATCTAAATCCACGTTCCAGGGGAATTTCAATTAAGTTATGAACAAAAGAATCCTATCATCTACAGATTAATTAATTTATGAAATCTGGGGAGCATGCATCATTTGTAGAAAATTTATATATATTTCCTTATATTAACATGATATTGGATGACCTTCACTTATTAATATGAAACTTGATGATCGACATTATATTAAGGAAAATACTGATTGCATTTCAAATTTGATTCGAAAATATCATTTTAGAGTAAACATTCAAAGATACATTACCTGCCGGATGTGCAGTGTCATTCCAGATGTATTCACTAAAGACTGAAAGAAGTGCTCCACCAGCTAAAACATATCAGAATGCAAAACCATGGGGATTAGTATATTTCAGTGCATTACGAAAAAAAGTACAAGAACTTCATTTTGTATCTATAAAACTTCTGTTTTTAATTCAATTCAATAATGGAGAAGAAGAAACCATTTACGCTTCAATAATGAATTAAACAATTTAAGTTTTGAAAACTGAACTAGAAGAATTATTATAGCATCGACTTAGGGAACTTAGGCCCTTAAATCCATATCCAAAACTTTGTACCAATCCTTCATTAAACTTTTAAGTATTATGTTAAATCCTATAACACATCTAATACTCCGTCCAAACTAGCCTCTGATCAAGTTGAAACCCTGTTTGCTCAACTGTAGGATTTCCATCAGACACTCCATACCAACCGATCAAGACTGGAAGGTTCCAAGAGTGACATATTGGACCTCGATAAAGGGCATGTCATTACGTTGCCAAAATATTGGTAGAACTTTCGTGCAATAATCATAAGATTTGCCTTTGGGCAAGGGGAGGTTCCACTCAATCGTATTGTATTTTCTTTTAAAATAGTTTAGTATTAGGCGATCAAGATAATGGTCTAAAGAAGGTATATATTTGCCTTCATTTCTTTCTTTGTTTTTACCTAAGGAAATCAAGTAGCGACTATTGTTTGACGGATGGGGTGGGTGCCTAATACCTTATCATTCCATCATAGAGGTTGTTTCCTATAATTTTACGTTAGACTAGGGATTGGAGTCAATATTTTACAATTAAGGAATTTCCTGGATCAACCTTAATATCCAGGTGGCAACTTCTAGAATATTGTTATATGGATGCAGTCATTAAATTCCTAGGAAGGTCAAAATATGGACTTTACAGCATAGAAAGCAACAAGATGCCAAGAACTTCCAAGGTAGTTTATAAATTGGATTAATTAGCCAAAAAACTAAGGAGAACAAGAACAAAAGCATGGGTATGAATTCGGGTCAAACAAACTAGGCTTCATGTTTTCCATGCATATCTGATTACATATTGGCGTGTATTTTCAGCTCTGATACCAACTTGATGTTTAGGGTTAGGTTTTGTAGGTGAGAGAATAAGGAGAGTAAGGAGAGAGTTAGAGAATAGAATGGTGTAATTAGGGCTTTATGGAACCCCAACTAGCCTTTATACTAATAATGGCAATATATTCACCTCATACCAATACACACACAATAAGTGGTACACCAGGGCAATATATCTACCCCCACACACCAAACTAACTCACGCACACCAATACTCCCCCCTGCATAGATATCAAACTAAGAAAAACAAGTACGAGATTGAAACCTATGACCCAATGCCATGAAGACTCAACCAAGGACAACAAGTATCATAGTAATCTGACCAAATGCAATAGATGGAGGGTAACCATATAGACACCCTCGGACTTGTTTAAAGTCTTAATAGCAACAGATAAAAGATACTCCAACAGCAGAAAAGCGTGAGCAGACGAGAATATTGAACATTCATTTGCACGTTTGTCTGCACTTTGGAGTTGGAGCAAACAAAGGTAACCATGTTTCATATGGATTTACAGAGAAAGTGAGATAGATTACCTGGGTGTCATAAGTCCCAACTCTGTCAGTGGGGATGCATAAATCATAACTCAGGTGAGGTCGCCCAGATAAATCCTGAATTGTAAAAGATCCCACTCAGCAAAATATTCTATTTAACAAGATAAGCATAAATATATAAATGTAGCTATCACCCTAATTTGCGCTCATATAATGAATGAACTTACCAGAATGATAAAATTACAAACCCAACTTCTCCCACTGCCCTATTACTGGTGCTAAATACTCACTAAATCTAGTACAGCATGGATCCATGACTTGAACCGGAAAAATCATGTGAAATAAAATATTTTTTTGCAGCTGAATTACAAATGAAAAGATCCCTATATAAATAGGAATTTTCTATAGATTCATCATTCATATGAATCAAGGGGGACTTGCTTGGCATATGACCGGAGAGACAATTTGTTACTTCAGAGAACGCATACATATCCGTACAAACACCTTTCTATAATTTAAAGTGGGACCAACTTCAGACCCATAACCATACCAGTGAAACGTGTACAAGAGCTTTATCGAGTGGAGCTGAAAAGTCCCCAAATCGGTTGATTCCCTTTCGATCTTCGAGGGCTTGAAGAAGTGTCTGCATGACAAAATAAATGAAATCTATGACCCAATAACCTAAGCTTTAACACCTAATGTGGAAGGGAATCAAGTTAGATAGTAATAGAACTAATGCTAATAGAGGTTATGAAGGAAGAGGATCACCGTTCCAATGGCAAGGGCAACATCTTCATTTGTGTGATGATCATCGATATGAATGTCACCACGAGCCTTTACATGCACATCAAAAAGCCCATGTGATGCAATTTGCTGACATGACCATGCTAGATGTTAGTAAAAACCTTACGTAATGCCAAGCGTGAAATTTAATACAACATGGTTCGTTTGTTTTGGGTGTAGATAGATTTTGAAAAGGACATTACTGGTCAAGTACCAAAATTTGAATTTTGACTGCAAGAAAAAGCACCAATATCCGTAGACAGATGGTTAAAGTAGGCTTTTACTGCTCTCCAGTAAATTAATCCAAGGGATTTTTACCAGAACATGCCCCAAAACCAAACTTATTACCACAAAATCCAGTTTTTAAAATATTTACCATAACATGCCTACATGGATCGTGCACGAGTCGAGAAACAGAGTAGATGGATCGGTCTCTTCGACCTGTTTATGAATGCCAGTGTAGACATGTTTTGGTAACTATTTTGAAAACTAGATTTGTAGGTAGTAAGTTTGGTTTTTGAGCATGTTTTGCTAGAAATCCCTTAGTCCAACTCTCTGTGGATGGCTTGGCTTTCTTAATTCGTGAATACAGTGAAAGCAACGTTCACTATGAATACATAATTTTGATTCTATGTCCTTAAATTCCATAATATGGCAGAGCCTCTAGAGTTTCAATGTTAGTACACCAACATCCATTGATATGCAAAAACACAACAACCACAAACCACAAACATTTCACACTTTGCGGAAAAAAATAAATAGAGGAAGCCGGTTGAGTACTCACATCTAGCATATGATCTAGAAAAGGAATTCCTGTATTGCAGTCTGTGATCCCTGTCCCATCTAAATTTAATTTCACTTGCACATCCGTCTCTTTTGTAACCCTTTTCACCTCCCCAATGCGACCTGTTGAAAAATTATATGACAGACATCTATGAACATTACCACTATCTATAACACATTTTAAGCCTTGCTTGGCAACATGATTTCTGGCGATTATTTGTTGGGAATCTCATATTTCTTGAGGTAACCAAATTTCCTGCTGTTTGGCGCTATTGTGGGTCCCATAGTTCAAAATCTCGGACAATGACGATACGTATCGTTTGTTATGTACCGGTATCGGAGGCCACTGATACAAGATACATTGGGTATGTATCGATGATACATACCAAATATATGTCGCATATATGCAATATACCGCCGATACATTCAATGTATCGGCGATACCCGATTCATATCGTCTTGGTACGATGGTGGACGATACATATCGGAAAACCAAGATTTTGATCCATGGTGGGTCCCATTGATTTTTGGGTGATACAAAAATTGGAAGTTTTCTATGATATCAACGAATTTCTGTTGAAAATTCATGTATAAGCAGGTTTCTATCATGGAAATCATGGAGAAATTAACCCGAAAAGATACAATTTTGTGCTTCCACGCTATTTTTATGGATTCATCTCATCAAGGTAAACTGCCAGAGATTATGGCCATTGCGTGATTCATGTCTTTTTTAATCAAGAATATTATGTTCCTAGATTTTATGAGGTAGAGACCACTTTTTGAGTTTATTGGCCATTATTTCATTTGTGCATTTCTTGATCAAGAGTTTTCTGCTCCTAATTTTGTATCAGGCTAAGTATTTGTTTGGAGTGGCTCCTAGAGACAGTTCAACTTTTGGAAGTGAAAACAACACCACCATCGAAAGCCATTGTTTGGTTGTCTGACTTCGCTCCATTTCACGTAAAATACTGCAAACACCATTTAATGCATAAATGAGCAAAAGCTGGAAGCGGCTAAAACCAGCTTCTGGCTTTGGCTTTTCTTTGGAATCGGTTTAGAAGGTGAGGCCATGCCAATATTTCTACATTTGATTTAGTCGTGTACATATCCTTATTTTCTTCATGCATCGGATTCAGCATGCCTAAAAGACAGCAGAAATTATAATCAGAACAAACAATAAACACAACAGAACTGCTGGTTCTCAAGAATTTAAAAATAGAAAATGAATGCAAAGGAGAAGAGGATGCAAACTCAAGCAGATCTGCTCCAGCTTTAGTCCAGATGCTCCTTGTTGTTGACGGCCGCTCGGATCCTGCAAAAATCCAAAAACTACAAAGTACCTTATTCCATTCTATTGACAAAATAAAAATAAAACTCAAAGCTCGCCCAAATTTGACAAAAGACAAAAGAGTGGCATTTATTCAAACAACTAGAAGGCAAAGAATAAAAACTTAGAAAAATAAATAAATAAATAAATTCTGCCGATAAAATAGGTTTTCTATACAAAACTGCAGTAGACATTTAATCAAGCACTTGGAATACAAAGTGCAGGTTTAAAGCAAAAACTAAAATGAAAATCAAATCTATAAAATTAAAAAACTTAGGTCTACCAATTTTAGAACAAATTCCCCGGCAACGGCGCCAAAAACTTGTTGTCACCTAACATGTGCCTGATTTATTGTGTTTTGAATGACGAATTAATGAATATTAAGTTACATAGGTTTTAAATTATGAAAGAGGATTAAAAGGATATCAGCACAATGAGGGCTAACATTAGCCTGCAAGATCAGGGCCAATTGTAGCAAGTTTTAAAAGTGAGTATATTAAAGATCGTCCACAGAGAATTTGTCTGAAATATGAGATAGACCTCCAAATCTGTGCTACCAGATCTGGCTCTATAATTATCTAGAAAGCAGATAAAAAGAGAGTGTTGGGTTTTGTCACGTTTAACTAAAAACAAATAAAGAAAAGATTTAACTAAATGATCCAGATCCGAGTTGGGAAAGTGTTTGAAATAAAACAAATGGAGAAGTAATAACTTTCTGTGATTTCGCCTTTGAATTTTAATGGAGAATCTGCAACTAAACAGAGTTGATTCAATCTTCATCTGGCTACCAGCACAGATGTAAGAGAAATAAATCTGAATTAAGGAAGGGGTTTAGACTTATGGTTATGATCTGTCCACTTAAATGGTCACAGATCATCCAATAGTTGTTGCCTTATCCTCAATTCAGAACATGAACATCACTGCAAGTGCTGTCAGAACTAGGTTACCAACGCTAATTCGTACAGGGGTAATGAATCAAGGGAAATTGCATGCAAAGTAGTGAATCTAAAGGAGTCTAATGCACTAAGGTGATCAATAAGAACCCTTGACATGAATCCAATGGAGAAAACACGGTTCTGACAACCTTTTAAATTCAATCTTACAATTCTGAGCACGGCTTTAGAAAGCCCTCGACTAGCGTCCTTGAATCCGATCTCTTTGGAGTTACAAAAGCACTCTCAAAGAACTCTCAAAAGCAAAACAGAGGAAGAAATTACAAGGGGTACAGATAGACTATCCGAAAGGAAGGGAAACAGAGATGAAACTCAAAACTGGATGCCACAATTGGGCAAATGTCTTCTATTTATAGCTTTCCCTTGATCTCCTGCAGGCTGAATTGACCAATCGAAGTGTTCAGATCTGGATTGCCCAATGGCGTTGAGCACGGGATCCAGATCTGTTCGCCAATGAAAATGCTCGATCTGGTTCGACCAATCAGCGCTAGAAGCATCAATTACGCTATGGAATTCAAAAATCTGTTTGAGTTCTAGAAGTTCACGCCAAGTGATTTCATCTTTGAGCGCTCATGGGTTGGAATATGCTTTTGGATCTTGATTGAATCTTCAAATGTCCTCGGTCCGTTAAATGCATTGGGGCGCGTGAGAGATTCTTGAAATGCCCTTTAAACAAGTAATTCCCAGAATGTCCTTTCAGAGTTTAAGTGCCTTTTTCGCAAAGTGTTTTGGCTCGAAGTTCTTTTCGCAGCAATTTGGCTTCGTAAAGTCTTTTCGCAAAGGACTTCTCCCAGATCTTCTATTCGAAAAGGAAATTTCAACTATTCGAACAGAACATGGTTCTTTTCGAGTAGTTCATTCTGACTCGAGAATCAATTCGAACAGAACTTTGACCTTTCGAAGTACTTTTACTTTGCGATTTGAACTTTTAACTTGATTTCTTCTTTGCGAATGGATCCTTCTTCTTCTTCGTGTCTTTTCTTGCTCTTTTAGGACCTTTTTAGCCATTGCCGAGGCTATTTCTTCACTCCTCTTTGAGCTTGACATGAGTTGTCACTTTTTGATCATTTTAGGATGCTTTTCGGACTTGGACTGTAATTGGTTAGTCAGAAATGCACACTAAAGCACTTATTTAGTCTTCTCAAGGGTCTTTCAAAGCTCATGTTTAGGGGTGAAAATGGTATTTTTCACTACTTAACACACCCCAAACCTAAGCTTTGCTAGTCCTGAGCAAAGAAACATAAAAAACAAAGTAAAGAGCCACTTTTGTAGGAAGCAGTGCATTTAGCATATGCAACAAGCCTTTTCAACCCCTAGGTGATCCCTAGAGGAGGAGTGAAGTCTCCGAGGGTTTTCAGTGAAGGTACCCACAAACTTCTCCATGGGATGATTGGCATTAGTGCCTTGTTATCTCATGAGCAATCAAAGATCGAAATTAGTTACTCTTGAATCCATGTTTACAAAATTTAGTTGTATTGTTTGCAAGGAGATTTCAACATTTATAAACCACATGAATGATTGAATATTTCCAATCAGTGAACAGACATAGAAAATCATACAAATGTGCCAGAAGAAGCTCATCCTATGGATAAAATTAGGTTATAAGTCATACTTAATGTGCTCAAGTTCCAACCCAAACACTCACGGTATACTCTCATCGTGTTTTTGTTGAGGGGTTCGTTTTCACTCAAGCTCAAGAGCGTTACATCTCCCAAATGGATCTGTAAGCATGAGCATAGGCCTGCTTCTCGTGCTTGGCATCATTGACATCTCCTCACCATAGATTGGGGAACTTCTTATCTCTACATGACTCACTCAACTTTGGATCACAAGGACTTTTAATCTAGGTTTGTTTGTATGGCTTATGGAGTGAAGTTTCAAGGAAAGGCGCTTTGAACAGGGGTTTGAATTTGAGAACTCGGAAGTGCAGAGATGGTTCATGACTCCACCTTTTGAGTTTAGCTTCTTTCTTCTTCTTTTCGAGATTCTCACATTCACGGTGATCAGTTCTTTCTTTGATCTTGCATTTTTTTTAACATAAGGTCCATTTTTGCCTTTTGCTTGCAACTTTTCATATTGTTTGTCTCTTCTTTTCTCGGTCACCATATTGCTGTTTTGAGGTATTTTCTTCATTTTCTTGATGTTGCCCAGAAATGGTCCATCTTGATTCTTTCTCCTTTACCTCTGAATTCTTAGAGTGAGGGAAGGCTGAATTAGTTCCATAGGTTCAGTGCAAGTACTTTTGGGTATTTTGATGAAGAATTGTAGGATTTATGACTCAAATGGGGTACAAACAGGCAGATTTTTCTTGGTTGGTTCGTTAGGTTCAGTCATCCAAAGAAGGCCTTGATCTTTTCTTGATCTCATGAGTCCGTCACTTGTTTCAATTTGGAGTTTCCTAACTTCTAGTGGATCTAATGCCTCACCAATCCTTTGAATCGTAAAAAATTGCCTCCACTCTTCAACAGAGATGGAAAATATATGGGCTCAATTCTCACCGGTTATGGTTTTTCCTTGAGCTTTTAAGTATATCTTTACCTTTTCTCTTCCTTTTGACTTACTACGTGTTGATACGGTATGTTTTTATGGTGTAATCATCATGGAAATGTAGACTATCGCAAGGTTTAGAATGTCTAAATTTTGCAAAGAATATTTAAAATTTCCTAGTTAACTTGATTCTTAAGTACATTAAATTCTTTCACCTTACTTAGGTGATTTTTCGCCTTTATCTTTGTCCCAGGCGGATCATCGCCACACCCCAAACCTATGAGGAGCAAAGGTCCTCCTGGTTCAAAGGTGGCATGGTCCCATTATTCAGGAAAAACATGAAGGAAATCATAAGCAGAAAGTAAAACATGACGGTGAGCATTGGAGAAAGCAAAATTTATTGACTAGAAACATTACAGAGAAGAAAAGAAAATTAAAGAGGGGGACTGGGATTAAGGGAGAGGCGGGGAAGGTGGAGGGAAGGTTGTGTTTTAGGTAGTTAAGTTAGCGACAGAGGTGGTGATAGAGTGCTGTTTGGGTAGCTAACTCAGCAACAAGGGGAAGTGAGGCCATGGTAGTTCAGGGGTGGTTTGGGTAGTGGGTGGTAGTGGAGGGGAAGCACTAGGACTTCGGGTTTTGGGTTGCTGTGAGGCAAAATGGAGAGCAGGGGTAATGGGGGTAGGTGGTAATGGGGCGATTAACAATGGATGAGCTCCTATGTAGCGGTGATTATGTCTGCATTTGTTTGGAGCTGGGCTTGGATATTTTGGAGGTAGGTGAGGATGGGTGTAGGGAGGCGGTGTGGGGAGATTGGCCTAGAGGGGATTGGGAGGTGTGGAGGAATAGGGAACCAGTGCCATTCAGGTCAGAGGAGGTGCACCAAGAGCGGCTACCTCGGACTGTGTGGACTAGGTGCAAGTGGTGCACTAAAGAGCTGGTCACCACAGGAGTTGGGCTTGTAAACTGGTAGGGCCGGCCGAGGCTCGTGGGGCTGGTTGAGGGGCCACAAGAATTTCCACTGCAGATGCCCACCCACACTTTCGTGGCTTGGTTCTCTGTCATGCTCAGCAGAAGAACTAGCTCGCTCAGTGCTATGGGTTCAAGAAATAGGCAGCAGGATAAAAGAAGAAAGAAAAACTAAGAATGTAAAAATCTAAACTATATGCAGAAAAATAAAATGTAAAATTGAATATATGAGCAAGGAAATGGAAAACATGATATACAAATGCAAGAAAAATCAACAAAACAACGCTAGAACTGCGAAAAAAATAAAATCTAAAAAAAAATAGCAGGATTGCTATGCAAATGGAAGGAAACTAATGCTAATAATAGAGAAACAGTAAAAACAAGGTAAGGGACTGCATACAAAGTTTTTAAAAAAATAGAAAAGTGTTGATACAAAAACAGAATTTGTGAATGCAAAATAGGAAAACAAAGTTAGAAACTAACTGTACTCACAAAAAAATGCGAAAATTAGTAAAACTAGGACACATTAACCTAAGAAAGAAAAAAAAAAAAAATCGTGATCTAAAAAGAATTTGAAACTAAAATTTCTAAAAGCAAGAATTTGAAACTAAAATTCATAAAAACAGAATTTGAAACTAAAATTCCTAAAAACAGAATTTGAAAATCTAAAAACAGAATACTAAAATTCCTAAAAACAGAATTTGAAACTAAAATTCCTAAAAACAGAATTTGAAAATCTAAAAACAGAATACTAAAATTCCTAAAAACAGAATTTGAAAATCTAAAACAGAAATTTGAAACTAAAATTCCTAAAAGCAAATTTTAATGCCAAAGGATACATCCTAAGCCCAAACATCCTAAGCCCAAAGAAAATCTAATGCCAAAAGCACGAGATACGTATGAATCTAAGTGAAAAAAATGATTAGCAGAATACGTGAAAAGCAAGATTCATAATTGACCCTTTGTTGATGATGTGTATGAATAGAATAAAAAATAAATAAATAATGAAGCATGGGAGCACATATTAAAAACGAGTTCATACACAGTGAGACCCATTTATGATGAAGAAATCAAGGAAAATAAAATAAGTGGGTCCATTGAATATTCAAAACCTATGATTCACTACTCATTATCCTACATGATTCCTAAAAATACAAAAATGATCTCAAAGTCCAGATGGGAAAAGTGGATGCAAATGGAGAAAAACAGATCTGAAAGATATATATATATATATATTTTTTATAATTTTCTATTTTTTATTTTTTTACTTGTTTTGGATCAGTGCTCAACAAGAGCCCTTATTTACTACTGAAAATAATGAGAAACAACTAAGAGATTTTCTATTTGTGTTTTCATTTTCTTTTATTTTGTATTTGGTTTTGTAAAAAATCAAGATGCCTAAAAGAAAAGAAAATTATAATCGGAACAAACAATAAACACAACAGGCTTGGTTCTCAAGAATTTAAAATAGAAAATGAATGCAAAGGAGAAGAGGATGCAAACTCAAGCATCTGCTCGACTTTTAGTCCAGATGCTCCTTGTTGACTTGCTCGAGATCTACAAAATCCAAAAACTACGTTACCTTATTCCGATCTATTGACAAAATAAAAAAAATAAAAACTCAGCACGCCCAAATTTGACAAAAGACAAAAGAGTGGCGAAGATTTATTCAAACAACTAGAAGGCAAAGAATAAAAACTTAGAAAATAAATAAATAAATAAATTAAAAGAAAATAGGTTTTCTATACAAAACTGCAGTAGACATTTAATCAAGCACTTGGAATACAAAGTGCAGGTTTAAAGCAAAAACTAAAATGAAAATCAAATCTATAAAATTAAAAAACTTAGGTCTACCAATTTTAGAACAAATTCCCCGGCAACGGCGCCAAAAACTTGTTGTCACCTAACATGTGCCTGATTTATTGTGTTTTGAATGACGAATTAATGAATATTAAGTTACATAGGTTTTAAATTATGAAAGAGGATTAAAAGGATATCAGCACAATGAGGGCTAACATTAGCCTGCAAGATCAGGGCCAATTGTAGCAAGTTTTAAAAGTGAGTATATTAAAGATCGTCCACAGAGAATTTGTCTGAAATATGAGATAGACCTCCAAATCTGTGCTACCAGATCTGGCTCTATAATTATCTAGAAAGCAGATAAAAAGAGAGTGTTGGGTTTTGTCACGTTTAACTAAAAACAAATAAAGAAAAGATTTAACTAAATGATCCAGATCCGAGTTGGGAAAGTGTTTGAAATAAAACAAATGGAGAAGTAATAACTTTCTGTGATTTCGCCTTTGAATTTTAATGGAGAATCGCAAATAAGCGAGTTGATTCAATCTTCATCGGCTACCAAAGACAGGATGTAAGAGAAATAAATCTGAATTAAGGAAGGGTTTAGACTTATGGTTATGATCTCATCCCACTTAAATGGTCACAGATCATCCAATAGTTGTTGCCTTATCCTCAATTGAACATGAACATCATCGCAAGTCTTTGTCGAACTAGGTTACCAACGCTAATTAAATGGGGGGTAATGAATCAAGGAAATTGCATGCAAAGTAGTGAATCTAAAGGAGTCTAATGCACTAAGGTGATCAATAAGAACCCTTGACATGAATCCAATGGAGAAAACACGATTCTGACAACCTTTTAAATTCAATCTTACAATTACGAGCACGGCTTTAGAAAGCCCTCGACTAGCGATCTTGAATCCGATCTCTTTGGAGTTACAAAAGCACTCTCGAACTCTCAAAAGCAAACAGAGGAAGAAATTACAAAGTGCAGATAGACTATCCGACCTAGGAAGGAGAAGCAGAGATGAAACTCAAAACTGGATGCCACAATTGGGCAAATGTCTTCTATTTATAGCTTTCCCTTGATCCTGCATGCTGAATTGACCAATCGAAGTGTTGGATCTGGATTGCCCAATGGCAGTTGAGCACGGGATCCAGATCTCGCCAATGAAAATGCTCGATCCGGTTCAAATCGCGCTAGAAGCATCAATTACATTATGGAATTCAAAAATCTGTTTGAGCTTTAGAAGTTCACGCCAAGTGATTTCATCTTTGAGCGCTCACATGGGTTGGAATATGCTTTTGGATCTTGATTGGAATCTTCGAAATGTCCTCGGGTCATTAAATGCATTGGGGCGCTGAGAGATTATCGAAATGCCCTTTAAACAAGCGTAATTCCCGAATGTCCTTCGTAGAGTTTAAGTGCCTTTTCAAAGTGTTTTGGCTCCGAAGTTCTTTTCGCAAAGCAATTTGGCTTCGAAAGTCTTTTCGCAGGACTTCTCCCATCTTCTATTCAAAGGAAATTTCAACTATTCGAGCAGAACATGGTTCTTTTCGAGTAGTTCATTACACCCGTAATCAATTCGAGCAGAACTTTGACCTTTTCGAAAAGTACTTTTTACTTGCGATTTGAACTTTTAACTTGATTTCTTCTTTGAATGGATCCTTCTTCTTCTTGAGTGTCTTTTCTTGCTCTTTTAGGACCTTTTTAGCTATCATTGAGGCTATTTCTTCACCTCTTTGAGCTTGACATGAGTTGTCGCCTTTTTGATCATTTTAGGATGCTTTTCTTGACTTGGACCTGCCTAATTGGTTAGTCAGAAATGCACACTAAAGCACTTATTTAGTCTTCTCAAGGGTCTTTCAAAGCTCATGTTTAGGGGTGAAAATGGTATTTTTCACTACTTAACACACCCCAAACCTAAGCTTTGCTAGTCCCCGAGCAAAGAAACATAAAAACAAAGTAAAGAGCCACTTTTGTAGGAAGCACAGTGCATTTAGCATATGCAACAAGCCTTTTCAACCCCTAGGTGATCCCTAGAGGAGGAGTGAAGTCTCCGAGGGTTTTCAAAGAAGGTACCCACAAACTTCTCCATGGGACAGCTTAACATTAGTAGTAATATTATCTCAAATGAGCAATCAAAGATCAAATTAGTTACTCTTGAATCCATGTTTACACAGAAATTTAGTTGTATTGTTTGCAAGGAGATTTCAACATTTATAAACCTCATGAATGTTTCAATATTTCCAATCAGGAACAAATATAGAAAATCATACAAATGTGCCAAAGAAGAAGCTCATCCTATGGATAAAAATTAGGTTATAAGTCATACTTAATGTGCTCAAGTTCCAACCCAAACACTCACCGTGTATACTCTCATCGTTGTTTTTGTTGAGGGTTCGTTTTCACTCAAGCTCAAGAGCGTTACATCTCCCAAATGGATCTGTAAGCATGAGCATAGGCCTGCTTCTCGTGCATCGCATCATTGACATCTCCTCACCATAGATTGGGGAACTTCTATCTCTACATGACCACTCAACTTTGGATCACAAGGACTTTTAATCTAGGTTTGTTTGTATGGCTTATGGAGTGAAGTTTCAAGGCGCTTGAACAGGGGTTTGAATTTGAGAACTCAGAAGTGTGGAGATGGTTCATGACTCCACCTTTTTGAGTTTAGCTTCTTTCTTCTTCTTTTCGAGATTCTCACATTCACGTGATCATTTCTTTCTTTGATCTTGCATTTTTTTTAACATAAGGTCCCTTTTTTGCCTTTTGCTTGCAACTTTTTCATATTGTTTGTCTCTTCTTTCTCACCACCATATTGCCTGCTTTTTGAGGTATTTTCTTCATTTTCTTGATGTTGCCTGAAATGGTCCATCTTCATTCTTTCTCCTTTACCTCCTAATTCTTAGAGTGAGGGAAGGCTGAATTGGTTCCATAGGTTCAAAAAAGTACTTTTGGGTATATTTTGATGAAGAATTGTAGGATTTACCAAATGGGGTACAAACAGGGCAGATTTTTCTTGGTTGGTTCTCATAGGTTCAGCTGTCCAAAGAAGGCCTTGATCTTTTCTTGCCTCATGAGTCTTGTCACTTGTTTCAATTTGGAGTTTCCTAACTTCTAGTGGATCTAATGCCTCACCAATCCTTTGAATCGTAAAAATTGCCTCACCACTCTTCAACAGAGATGGAAAATATATGGGCTCAATTCTCACCGGTTATGGTTTTTCCTTGAGCTTTTAAGTATATCTTTACCTTTTCTCTTCCTTTGACTTACTACGTGCTGATAGCAGGATGTTCTTATGGTGTGATCCTCATGGAAATGTAGACTATGGCAAGGTTTAGAATGTCTAAATTTTTGCAAAGAATATTTAAAAAGTTCCTAGTTAACTTGATTCTTAAGTACATTAAATTCTTTCCTCGCTACTTAGGTGATTTTTCCGCTTTATGCCGATGTCCGAGGGCAGATTCGTCTGCCACACCCCAAACCTATGAGGAGCAAAGTGTCCTCACCGGTTCAAAGGTGGCATGGTCCCATTATTCAGAAAAACATGAAGGAAATCATAAGCAAGTAAAGTAAAACATGACAAAGGAGCATTGGAGAAAGCAAAATTTATTGACTAGAAACATTACAGAGAAGAAAAGAAAATTAAAGATGAGGGGGAGTGGGATTAAGGGAGAGGGGGGGGGGAGGGTGGAGGGGAAGGTTGTGTTTTAGGTAGTTAAGTTAGCAGACAGAGGTGGTGATAGAGGGGGTCTTTGGGTAGCTAACTCAAAGAACAAGGGGAAGTGAGGCCTGTAGTTCAGGTGGTTTGGGTAGTGTGGTAGTGGAGGGGAAGCACTAGGACTTGGTCTGCTTTTGGGTTGCTGTGAGGCAAAATGGAGAGCAGGGTAATGGGGGTAGGTGGTAATGGGGCGCTTAATAATGGATGAGCTCTATGTAGTGCATCGATTGTCTGCATTTGTTTGGAGCTGGGCTTGGATATTTTGGAGGTAGGTGAGGATCTCGTGTAGGGAGGTGTGGGGGAGATTGGCCTAGAGGGATTGGGGAGGTGTGGAGGAATAGGGAACTGTGCCATCTCAGGGTCAGGGAGGTGCCAAGAGTGGCTACCTCAGTGTGTGGACTAAGTGCAAGTGGTGCGGCTAAAGAGCTGGTCACCACAGGAGTTGGGCTTGTAACCGTGGTGAGGCTGGGCCGAGTGTTGAGTTGAGGGCCACAGCAATTTCCACTTCAAAGATGCCCACCCACACTTTCGTGGCTTGGTTCTGTCATGCTCAAAGAAGAACTAGCTCGCTCAAAAGGTGCTATGGGTTCAAAGAAGAGGGCGCAGGATAAAAGAAGAAAGAAAACTAAGAAATGTAAAAAATCTAAACTATATGCAAGAAAAAAATAAAATGTAAAATTGAATATATGAGCAAGGAAATGGAAAACATGATATACAAATACAAGAAAAATCAACAAAACAACGCTAGAACTGCTAAAAAAATAAAATCTAAAAAAAAATAGCAGGATTGCTATGCAAATGGAAGGAAACTAATGCTAATAATAGAGAAACAGTAAAAACAAGGTAAGGGACTGCATACAAAGTTTAAAAAAATAGAAAAGTGTTGATACAAAAACAGAATTTGTGAATGCAAAATAGGAAAACAAAGTTAGAAACTAACTATACTCACAGAAAAATGACGAAAATTAGTAAAACTAGGACACATTAACCTAAGAAAGAAAAAAAAAAAAAATCACGATCTAAAATGTAATTTGAAACTAAAATTTCTAAAACAAATTTGAAACTAAAATTCATAAAAAGGAAATTTGAAACTAAAATTCCTAAAACAGAATTTGAAAATCTAAAATGAATACTAAAATTCCTAAAACAGAATTTGAAACTAAAATTCCTAAAAATGTAATTTGAAAATCTAAAATGTAATACTAAAATTCCTAAAACAGAATTTGAAAATCTAAAACAGAATTTGAAACTAAAATTCCTAAAAGTTTTTTAATGCCAAAGGATACATCCTAAGCCCAAACATCCTAAGCCCAAACAGAAAATCTAATGCCAAAAGCTGAGATACGTATGAATCTAAGTGAAAAAAATGATTAGCGTGAATACAAAGGAAAAGCAAGATTCATAAGATGACCTTTGTTGATGATGTGTATGAATAGAATAAAAAATAAATAAATAATGAAGCATGGGAGCACATATTAAAACAGAGTTCATACACGTGAGACCCATTTATGATGAAGAAATCTCAAGGAAAATAAAATAAGTGGGTCCATTGAATATTCAAAACAGACCTATGATTCACTACTCATTATCCTACATGATTCCTAAAATACAAAAGATGATCTCGAGTCCAGATGGGAAAAGTGGATGCAAATGGAGAAAACAATACGAAAGATATATATATATTTTTTATTTTTATAATTTTCTATTTTTTTATTTTTTACTTGTTTTGATCTCAGCTCAACAAGAGCCCTTATTTACTATCGCTGAAAATAATGAGAAACAACTAAGAGATTTTCTATTTGTGTTTTCATTTTCTTTTATTTTGTATTTGGTTTTGTAAAAAATCGATGCCTAAAAGACAAAGAAAAATTATAATCGAACAAACAATAAACACAATGAACTGCTGGTTCTCAAGAATTTAAAAATAGAAAATGAATGCAAAGGAGAAGAGGATGCAAACTCAAGCGAGATCTGCTCCATTTTAGTCCAGATGCTCTTGTTGAATGGTACGCTCGGATCTGCAAAAATCCAAAAACTTCTGATACCTTATTCCATCTATTGACAAAATAAAATAAAAACTCAAAGCACGCCCAAATTTGACAAAAGACAAAAGAGTGGCGCAGATTTATTCAAACAACTAGAAGGCAAAGAATAAAAACTTAGAAAATAAATAAATAAATAAATTAAGAAAATAGGTTTTCTATACAAAGCTAAGAGACATTTAATCAAGCACTTGGAATACAAAGTGCAGGTTTAAAGCAAAAACTAAAATGAAAATCAAATCTATAAAATTAAAAAACTTAGGTCTACCAATTTTAGAACAAATTCCCCGGCAACGGCGCCAAAAACTTGTTGTCACCTAACATGTGCCTGATTTATTGTGTTTTGAATGACGAATTAATGAATATTAAGTTACATAGGTTTTAAATTATGAAAGAGGATTAAAAGGATATCAGCACAATGAGGGCTAACATTAGCCTGCAAGATCAGGGCCAATTGTAGCAAGTTTTAAAAGTGAGTATATTAAAGATCGTCCACAGAGAATTTGTCTGAAATATGAGATAGACCTCCAGATCATGCTACGGATCGCTCTATAATTATCTAGAAAGCAGATAAAAAGAGAGTGTTGGGTTTTGTCACGTTTAACTAAAAACAAATAAAGAAAAGATTTAACTAAATGATCCAGATCCGAGTTGGGAAAGTGTTTGAAATAAAACAAATGGAGAAGTAATAACTTTCTGTGATTTCGCCTTTGAATTTTAATGGAGAATCTGCAACTAAACAGAGTTGATTCAATCTTCATCTGGCTACCAGCACAGATGTAAGAGAAATAAATCTGAATTAAGGAAGGGGTTTAGACTTATGGTTATGATCTGTCCACTTAAATGGTCACAGATCATCCAATAGTTGTTGCCTTATCCTCAATTCAGAACATGAACATCATGCAAGTCTTTGTCGAACTAGGTTACCAACGCTAATTAAATGCAGGGGTAATGAATCAAGGAAATTGCATGCAAAGTAGTGAATCTAAAGGAGTCTAATGCACTAAGGTGATCAATAAGAACCCTTGACATGAATCCAATGGAGAAAACACGTTTACTGACAACCTTTTAAATTCAATCTTACAATTACGAGCACGGCTTTAGAAAGCCCTCGGACTAGCGGTCTTGAATCCGATCTCTTTGGAGTTACAAAAGCACTCTCAAAGAACTCTCAAAAGCAAAACAGAGGAAGAAATTACAAGGCACAGATAGACTATCCGACCTAAGGAAGGGAAACAGAGATGAAACTCAAAACTGGATGCCACAATTGGGCAAATGTCTTCTCTATTTATAGCTTTCCCTTGATCCGCATGTATTTGAATTGACCAATCGAAGTGTTCGGATCCGGATTGCCCAATGGCGCTTGAGCAGGGGATCCAGATCCGTTTCGCCAATGAAAATGCTCGATCCGGTTCACCAATCAGCGCTAGAAGCATCAATTCGTATGGAATTCAAAAATCTGTTTGAGTTCTAGAAGTTCACGCCAAGTGATTTCATCTTTGAGCTCACATGGGTTGGAATATGCTTTTGGATCTTGATTGGAATCTTTCAAATGTCCCGGCCGTTAAATGCATTAGCGCGTAGAGATTCTTGAAATGCCCTTTAAACAAGTGTAATTCCCAGAATGTCCTTTCGTAGAGTTTAAGTGCCTTTTCGCAAAAGTGTTTTGGCTCGAAGTTCTTTTCGCAGCAATTTGGCTTCGTAAAGTCTTTTCGCAAAGGACTTCTCCCCGGATCTTCTATTCAAAAGGAAATTTCAACTATTGAGCAGTAACATGGTTCTTTTCGAGTAGTTCATTACACTCGTAATCAATTGAATAACTTTGACCTTTTCGAAAAGTACTTTTTACTTTGCGATTTGAACTTTTAACTTGATTTCTTCTTTGCGAATGGATCCTTCTTCTTCTTCAGGTCTTTTCTTGCTCTTTTAGGACCTTTTTAGCCATTGCTGAGGCTATTTCTTCACTCCCTCTTTGAGCTTGACATGAGTTGTCAGCTTTTTGATCATTTTAGGATGCTTTTCGGACTTGGACCTGTCTAATTGGTTAGCTGTAAAATGCACACTAAAGCACTTATTTAGTCTTCTCAAGGGTCTTTCAAAGCTCATGTTTAGGGGTGAAAAATGGTATTTTTCACTACTTAACACGTGTATTCGTGTTTTTTCCATTTTTAATTATTATAATTACGCCGATTTGGAGTTGCATGTTATTTCCTTGTCACGACCCAGAATTCAATCTAATCTCAAGGGCCTAGAATTCCATGTCATGACCTCGCACTCTTGTTAAGGTGTTAAGCGAACATACGTACCATACATATCAATTTATAGATGAGGCCCATAATCACGTGAATTCAATAATACTCACGAATCTCTAACGTCGACTCCCTCGTCTAGCAGGTCGTCAACATCGTTGCACTCAAAAACCGTATCGTCGACATTTGAAAAATGTTAAATTACGTGGGTTAAGTTACTCAGTCACGTAACTCAGTGATTGCACAACCGAACCACCACAATCTACCTAGGTGATTTTGTGTGGAACTTCGCAAGTGGTTGTGATCCATATTAGTTTGAGCAATTAAAATCAACAATAATGACAATAATTTCAGCATTTGGTCATAAATTTCATAAGCATAAATCAACTTGAATGAAAACATAAAATATGTGGAATGTACATGACGCACCTAATGCTTATAATTTACCTTAACAATCTTGTCATCATATTCATGCGTGGCATATCTTAAGTATTAGCGTAAACTACCATGCGCCTACACAATGCATGGTTGTATTATACATAACATACGTAAACGACATGTGTCAGGGCCACTGATCGAGCCTACCACGCGACGTCCACATTTAGATAACCACCTAACCTTCATATCTGTGACGACCCGACTTTTCCAATCTCTAAGGTATAGGAAAGGCCGGTTCATCAACTTATTGATTTCTCAATAAGCCGTAACAAGCAGAAGCCGACAACATAAACAAAGGTCTAAAGACAGAGGCAACATTGTTAATCCAAAAACAAAAGCTTCATATAACAAAATTAGATATATCACTGTGAGGAACCAAGAAGAACCACCGGTGATGGCCAATCCGATCACCTAAAATAGCGGTTCCCAATAATGGTGCCTCAAGTGATACCAAAAGAACCAAAATAAAGGACTAGGGCCCAATATTCGAAAATAATATCCAGACAAAATACCAAAAGAAAACACAGGATCTAAGATCACGGAAAGAACTCCTCAGCTGGTATGTCCAAATCCTCCTCGGGAATATAATCGGAGTCCTCCGGATCCTCTGACCCAAGGTCAGTCTCAGCACCTGTGATGTATAGTCGACGGTGAGCTAACAGCCAAGCTCAACAGAGGAAGACAGATCTATTTGCATTTCTTTATAAGTAAAGGTTTTCAAAAGACGGAATCGGATCAAATATAGTTTTTCAATGATGCTTTTCAAATTAAATATCCAGTTCTAATCCTGAGTCAAAACTGATAATATAATCTAAAGTGTTCAAGTGTTCTGATTTAGCATGCTTCTTGTCTTAAATTTATAACTTAATTTTATCTCCCAAATTTCCTATAGCATGAGAGCGAACTACGTGACCGATGGGAAAACCCTACTGACCATCGTCGTTCATGAACCCATTTTGAAAATGCAACAAGCCCCTACGCTATGAGGAAAACATGCGCCAAAGTATTACCGTCAACACGGTTGGTAGAATCTAGGGCATCGTACGTATGAACCCTAAATCAAATACAAATGCTAATACATATCAAAGCTTATTATTCATAACATATACTGATTTTTCAAGGTTCTGATTCGAAGCTCTGATTCAAAAATTAACTGAGGATCTATGGTTCAAATTCCAAAGTTCTTAGTCATAACAAGGTTCCAATTTTCAGATTTGTATCATATATTCTAAGTTTTATTTATACAGTGTATGACAGAATTTCCAAAATTAATGCTTCCAAATGAAATTGCCGAAAACAGTTCATGCTTATAAATTTATGCAAATAACAATTTGACTTTCCCCTACCTTAACCAAGAAGTTTCAAAGTGTAGCACAAACGGTCCTCTTCAAGGACTCCCCATAGTCAAAACCTACATATATTAACACTCTCACTGTTAATATAGAACCCAAAAATCAACCCAAAAGCTTACAGAATAAAAATTCAACAAGACTTTCAAAAGACAGAAGCAGGACAGAATTCGACCATCGAATTTCAGAATTCTGTCTCAGGCCAAAAATTTTCATTTCGACTGTCGATTTCCAAATCGACAGTCGAATTCTTCAGGTTCTGTGGCTGTTAACTTGACATGCTCGGATTCTTTTTCCTTAGTTTTAACACAGCCATCCAATCTTTTATATTGAATACCTATCTTAAATTCTAACAAAACCCAACAATTTACATAAGGAGGTTTCAAGGCTTACCTCTTTTAGCTTAAATTGTTGTTTCCTTTACACCGATTCACGTCTGGAATAAATCTCTAATCTCAAAGGTTTTAGATCTTCTAATCAGTCCATCAAAAGGGGTGGCTACAACCTCATCAATCAACAAGATCACACAGATTTTCTCACTCTCCACATCACTCTTCTATTTCAATAATTCAAACTGATCAGAATTCAAGCACTAATCTAATCAATGGTTGAGATGGAAAGAGGAGCTCTCAAACTTCCAAGATCTGGGATCAAATGAGGCAAGTCCTTAGGGGCTTAATTCCAACGAGAAAGAGAAGTGAAACTTCTCTTGCACTCTCTCTTATAACCAAAGTTAAGCATAATTAAATATTTAGATTTTATTATTTGTAACTTATCTACTTAAGTTGGAACTTATCCGGTGCTAAACACTAACACCAACCTTCTTGTGTAAGTTATCGTTTACTTGACTTGCACACCTCTCTAGGCTAATTCCTTTGACCATTAGTCGTATTATAGCCTTAGTTCATCAAAAATCTAAAATTATTCCACAATATTTCCTGACATGCTTACCGAGGTAAATGAAAAATACGTCAAAAATATTAGGGATATTACATTCACCCCTCTCTAGGCTTAAGTTGGAACTTATCCGGTGCTAAACCCTAACACCAACCTTCTTGTGTTTACTTGACTTGCACACCTCTCTAGGCTAATTCCTTTGACCATTAGTCGTATTATAGCCTTAGTTCATCAAAAATCTAAAATTATTCCACAATATTTCCTGACACGCTTACCGAGGTAAATGAAAAATACGTCAAAAATATCAGGGATATTACATTCACCCCTCCTTAGGAATGTTCGTCCGCGAAAATTGAATGCAACATACACCAGACAACAAAAGAAGAGAAAAACAAGGGCTACCGTGTTTCGATCCCACAGGGCACGCTAGCCAAGGGATGGGATCCGTAGTAACATGGATGTACGACATGTGACATCAAAAGGCCATAGTGGATTGCATCCGTACATGGATGCCCACACCCCAAGTGTCACGTGCCGGGAGACCGATGCACAGTGACACATGAAAGCCATAAAGAGAACAAAAATCCACCAAAGCAATCATGAAGAACAAAAGTGACAGAGAGAGCAAACCCACACCATAGAAAAATAAACCACAGACAGAAGGTACAGGTCCACATACATACATACAAAAATCCAAGCCAGATAGATAGGAAAGATGTACAAAAATCAAACTCACACGGAGATCCAAAACCCACATAGAGAAGATAACAACAAGTATCTAAAGGAACCATATACAAACGAAAATAAATAGAGTATCCCAAGCAAATCTAGGACAAAAAGTTAAAAGATAACAAAAGAAGGACCACCAGGTCCTAAATAATCCAGGGTGTAAAATAAATACAGACGCATCATCATCCAAAATAAACTAGTATCCCCCCTCCCCCAAGCATGCTAAAAATCCCCAGCAGTAGATGGACCCGCCTGATCCGAAGCACCATCTCCTCAAAGAAAGATCATCATCACCCAGATCCGCCTGGGCCAGGAGGCATGCTAGTACCAATACCGATGTCGAAGGGCGATATCAAGCACGATGTCGCCATATATGTAGTGTAATCCTCGGAAACGTGCTACATCGAGATAAGAGTGCGCCGCCATGGACATCCACTCGACGATAGAGTGGTATGGTGGGTGAGCTCTTGAACTGGGTGACTCATGGCGGTCATCTCCGGGGTGAACTCGAGAGTGTAAGGATGTCACTCTGTAATGAGGAGGTGCAGGTAGGTGTTGATGTCGGCAGAATGAGTAGGGTCCTCATCATCATCGCTGTCAGTATCCGCATCCTTTGGAGTCTTCACAAGTCGACTGTAAGTTTGACCCCAATTGACCAGGTTATAAATTTTTCGACCTGCGGTGGATTTGGGTTCGGTAGGAGGGATATCATAAGTAGGCCCCGCTCGGTAGTTCTCAATCATCACCAAAATTAATCGAGCATATGGCATACTCTTCATCGGTTTCTTCACATGTTTACCCATTTTCTCGCGTGCCTTGATAATCCCCTTGAAAAGGACGTCAGGTGCACTAAACCAGCGCTCCTTATAGGCCGCAAATAGAATTTTTTGTAGGGGACCCGATGTTTCAGGGCCCGATGACTAAAAGGGTAAAGGGTGGCCTTTAAAATTTTGTCCAATATCCACATGGTCTCCAGCATATGGACCGTGACGATGGATTTACCGGACCCATGACGACCTTGCGTCATTTGGGTAATCACGTCCTCAAAGCGTACCGATTTGGGAAAAGGAGGACCTAACCCCATGGTTTGGGAGTGATTTAAAGGGCAGTGCAATGCCACAGCCATGTCTTCGAGATCAAAAGTATAATCTCGGCCATCAATTTCCGTATAAATTCTCTTCCCGTCTTCGCAGCTCATATGCTGATAAAATAGGCGCACGAGTCGGGGATAAAAATGGTCACTAAATGATGTGCACAGGGAGCTTAATTTGGCTTTTTCGAGGTATTCACCCGCCCATTGTGTGGTTGTTTGTTGGTCAAACAACTCCGGGTGAAACAGATATTCTGTGGTGAAGCCTTTGATGCTCCAAAAATCATTTGGCTGCTCAGGCAAGGGAGAAACAGTGGGTGGTGGAATCGACTGAGGTGGCTCCGCGGGCTGTTTAGATCGGCTAGTAGACGCAGCTTTAGAGGCTGGTCTCTTAGAGGTGGGATTTAGAATGGGGGTCTGCTTCTTAGGCCCCATTGAACAACAATAAGCCACAAAAGAAAAACTAACAGAAAATAAGATGAAAAATCCCCAAATAATCAAGATGTGGGAGGATTTACCTGTAAAAAGCCCCAAATCCGGTTTCCACAAGGTAAAATCGAAGCCCCTTTTGCAATGTGCAGTGGATCTCTCCCCGGAATTCGGCCAGAATTGATGATACACCCCAAAATCGCCAAAAACCCTTAAAACCCTAAGCTCAAAACCCCCAAAGTTGGAACCCGAAATGCCAAAAAAAATTTAGACCCCACACTTAAATCGATAAATTCGATGGTCGATTTTCTCAGAAAATCTCAGACTTAAAATTTTGGCTGAAACGGCCTGTGAGTTGTTGTCAAAATTCGACCATCGAAATTGATTTTCGACAGTCGAATTTTTAAGACACCTGAGACCTTCAAAATTTTCAAAATGTTTTGAAATTCCTAACCTTGCCTTGGGTCTACATGGACCTTGTTTGATCCCTTTTCATTCCCTAGATTTATCACAATAAAATGACGTAGAAAATTAAAGAATAGGCTAAGCAATTTTGGCCAAACTATTTCATATATTCATACGGAAAATAACAAGTCCGAGTCTGGTCGGGCTCGCAAAATTTTCAGGATTTCCACAACGTAACACAAAATAAAAACTGTTAAACATGTACAAAATAATAGGTATATGTATAGGGCCATGACATCAGTATCAAGGCCAAAATTACTCGGTAAATGTAAGGAAGTAGCTAACTATAGGCCCAAATTTTATTTCACAGGGCTAGTAGTGTGGAACACACCTGGTTTAGGCCCAAAATTATCGAATTTTTGTCCATAATGTAGAGACCTTTAAATATACACGCATCAATTTGTATATTGGACCGTCAAAATTACTCGCCAATTTATGGTATAAAAATAGTAATTACAACAAGATTCAAAGGATCATACATTCAACACATAATTTCACAAAATTTAATCAAAAAGGGTCAGAAATTGGTCTCGGAGCTCAGCTTCACGCTCCCAAGTGGCTTCCTCCGGTGTATGATTACGCCACTGTACGAGAACTAAAGGAATGCATTTAGTGCATAGGATTTGCTCCTTGCGATCCAAAATCCGAATCGGGTCCTCGACCACCTTCAAACCATCCTGAAGCTCGATGGGTTGGTAATCAAGCACGTGAGTCGGGTCACGGATGTATCGTCGCAACATCGACACATGAAAGACGTTGTGCATGCTAGATAATTGCGGCGGTAATGCCACACGATATGCAACCTCTCCGACTCGGCCTAATATCTCAAAAGGCCCAACGTATCGAGCACTCAGTTTCCCTCATTTTTCAAACCACATAACTCCCTTGGTAGGCGAAATCCGAACAAAGACATTCTCGCCGACCTGAAAAATCGAGTATTAATGCCAATTTCACATGGAATTTATACCAAGTGAAGAAATACACATTGACATATCAAAAGCTACCTGAAAATCCACGTGTCACCGTTTGAGATCGGCGTAGCTCTTCGGCGACTACGAGCTACTCGTGAGTGTCGGCGTATCAACCGAACCGTCTCGGTAGTGCGCTCAACTATCTCAGGTCCAGTAATGAGCTTCTCACCCACTTCTTCCCAGTTCAACGGTGATCGACACCGCCGTCCATATAAAGCCTCGAGCGGAGCCATACCAATGCTAGCCTGAAAGCTATTATTGTAGGCGAACTCTATCAGAGGCAAGTGTTGGTCCCATGACCCGTGAAAATTCAACATACATGCTCTCAACATGTCCTCAATGATCCGTTCACGCTACGTCCGCCATCCGTCGCGTGTGAAACGTCAACTAAAGTCAAGATGAGAACCCATGCCCTCCTGAAATCTCTGCCAAAAATGTGAAGTAAACAACGGGTCTCGATCAGACACAATACTAGCTGGTATCCCATGCAGTCTAACAATCTCCTTCAGGTATAACTCTGCAAGTCTACTGGCAGAAGACGTGGTACTGTATGGCAAGAAATGAGCAGACTTGGTTAGCCGATCTACAATAACCCAGATGGCATTGTTCTTCCTCAGTGTCTTCGGCAACCCGAGTATGAAATCCATCGAAATGGCTTCCCATTTCCACTCAGGCACAGGTAAAGCCTGCAATAGGCCTGCAGGATTCTGATGATCAACCTTAACCTGTTGACAAACCAAGCACATGACACGCATCAATGACGTCGCATTTCAAACCTCGCCACCAGAAACTCTTCATCAAGTCCTGATACATCTTGGTGCTACCAGGATGTATGGCATACATGGATTTGTGAGCCTCTTCCAGAATGGTGTCTCGAAGCTCGGTAATCGACGGTACGCATACCCGATTGTGAAATAGCAAAGTCCCATCTGCTCGAATGGAGAAATCCTTCTTGCTGCCATTCTCGACATCTCGTCTGATTGCCATCAGCTCATCATCGGTCATCTGAAGCTTTCGAATGTTCTCGAAGAGCGTAGGACGTAATACAAGTGTAGCCATCAATGCTCCCGAGCCTTTTACATCGAACCTTGAGTTGCCCAAAGCCATATTCTCCAAAAGTTTCCATCTCTGAATCTGACTAACAAGATGTGACAGCTGTGCTGAAGACCTCCTACTAAGAGCATCAGCAACGACATTTGCCTTTCCCGGATGGTACTAAATCGAGCAGTCGTAGTCCTTCAAGAACTCCATCCATCGTCGCTGCCGCATATTCAAGTCCTTTTGAGTGAAGAGGTACTTGAGACTCTTATGATCAATGAATATATCAAAGATTTCACCGTAGAGGTAATGTCGCCAGATCTTCAAGGCGAATATAACTGCTGCTAGCTCTAAGTCATGCGTCGGATAGCTTCTTTCATGGTCCTTCAACTGTCTAGAACCATACGCAATGACCCGCTCGTGTTGATTAAGCACACAGCCTAATCCGCCATAAGAAGCATCACTATATACTGCAAAACCTCCACTGCCGGAAGGTATAGCAAGCATCGGTGTCAGTCTTTACGCTTAGCTCGAAAGCTCGCTCACCTTTGCCTGGCCCAAATAACTTAGCATTCTTTCTTGTGAGTTGTGTATGTGGACCCGATATCTTCGTGAAACCCTCGACAAATCGTCGATAGTACCCTGCCAAACCAAGGAAACTTTGGACCTCTGTAACTGTCGTAGGTTGTTTCCATGTCACCACAGAATCTATCTTTGTAGGATCCACTGAGATACCCGCTTCAGAGACTACGTGGCCCAAGAAATCGACCTCGCAAGCCAAAACTCACACTTACATCGAGTTTGGCATACAACCGATGGTCCCCGAGGGTTTGAAGAGCCATCTTGATGTCAGACATGCTCCTCTCTGGTTTTCGAATAGATGAGGATGTCATCTACGAAAACTACCACAGATTTATCAAGATGTGGTTTGAATACCCTGTTCATCAGGTCCATGAAAGATGCAGGCGCATTTGTTAATCCAAATGGCATCACTAGAAACTCATAGTGGCCATAACGCGTCCGAAACGCAGTCTTGGATATATCTTCCGCCTTGTTCTTGAGCTGGTGATAGCCTGATCTCAGATCAATCTTCGAAAAGAACCTTGCACCCTGCAATTGATCAAATAAGTCATCTATCCGCGGAAGAGGATAACGATTCTTAATTGTCATTTTGTTGAGCTGCCTATAATCGATACACAGACGCATCGATCAGGCTATCATTTTGGTGATAGCCTGATCTCAGATCAATCTTCGAAAAGAACCTTGCACCCTGCAATTGATCAAACAAGTCATCTATCCGCGGAAGAGGATAACGATTCTTAATTGTCATTTTGTTGAGCTGCCTATAATCGATACACAGACGCATCGATCCATCCTTCTTTTTCACAAATAGAACCGGTGCACCCCAAGGAGAGACACTCGGTCGTATAAAGCCTTTGTCTAACAGCTTCTGAAGCTGTTCCTTGAGTTCCTTCAACTCAGCAGGTGCCATCTGATATGGAGCTTTAGATAAAGGCTCTGTACCCGGTGCTAGCTCAATCGCGAACTCAATCTCTCGGTCAGGTGGTAATCCAGGTAAGTCCTCTGAAAAGTCATCAGGATAATCGCAGACCACCTTGATAAGAGCCAAGTCGTTCTTCTTCTCGGTAGAATCTTGCAAATAGGCCAGATACCCATTGCAACCATTCTTCATCATACGCTCAGCTTTAATGGCTGAAACCAACGGCGCAACCTTGGATTTGACTCCACAGAATCGAAAGGATTTCCGCTTTGGCGGTCGGAAGGTCACTATCTTCCGAAGACAGTCCACGCTCGCGTGATAAGCTGCCAACCAATCCATTCCGAGAATAACGTCGAACCCTTCCATGCTCAACGTAATCATGTCGGTCACTGTCTCGTGCTCATCAATCATCACGATGATTGACGGACATGCTGTATCAGTACATACTGAACTTCCCGTAGGAATCTTCACATCCAGAATGAAAGCAAGGGGTTCGGGAGTAATACCCAACTTCTCTGAGAAGGAAGGAGTAATAAACGAGTGTGTAGACCCAGGGTCTATAAGTACTCGCGCTTCAATTTTATCCATGTCGTCTCGACTACTCATCATAAGTGTACCTTTAGTTAAAAAGTTTGTTAATCATATATGCAATGATTCTTATGTGGTTTAACATAATTGACTTGAATTTAAATTTAAACAATAATAATTGAATCAATGCATAAATAGCATCTCAACTTTAATGATACCTTGGATGACGTCATTCGACGTTTGGGCATCCTGTGCACTCACCGCATAAGCCCGACCTTGAACTGTAGGTCGTGGTCACAGAGAGAGACCGTCGTAGTCCGTCCTTTCTCAATAGTAGGACAATCCTTGATCATGTGACCAACCTGTCCACACCTGAAGCATCCTCCAGTATTCCGCCTGTAATCCTCTGTCTTATGTGGTTTCCCACATCTTGCACACACTGGGGTAGAAACAGGAGTAACAGCTGATCCTCTCGTCAAACCTCTCTAAAATTTTTGAGCTCTCATCAGCTCAGTGGCCACATGTAGGGGTGCAAATCGGGAAAGTCTATCAAATTTTGCGCCATACTCACGCACCGACATCTCATTCTCTTTTCAATTAGATAAATTGATCTTGATCTTGGAAGTCGATTGTTGAACGCCACCACGAACTATGCCCAAGTCCATGGAGTATTGGGGTAGTCCTGCTCTCTCATCCTGGAAACAGACTTCCACCACGGGCTGGCCTCGCCCAAAAGTTTGAAAGATGCCCAGCGTACTTTCTCGACATCGGTACACTGCAACACTTCAAATATTTTCTCTATCTCATCCAGCCATGCCTCGGCTTCCATAGGATCCGTCTGCCCTGAGAATGTAGGAGGTCTCATCCTCCTAATCTCTGCGAATCCTCCTGGCTGATGTCCCGACATCTCTGCAGCCGGTCCAATGGCTGCAGTCTGCTGGGCCATGTTAGTAGCCAAGGCTGCCAACACCTCGTCCACATTCCCTCTGTCTTGCCTAGCAGCTCCCAAAGGATCTGCATTAGGGCCAAAAGCAACTCGCCCTCTACCATATGAGGTGCCTACACCCTCATCTATCTCCTCAATGCGATCTGTACGAGGTCCCTCTATACCTCGACCTCTGCCTCTAAACCGTGGAGGCATGCTGATCTGTCATTGTTAAACAAACAATAACAATTAGATCAGTAATGAATTGTTAGAAATAATCTAACCCCTAGTCCTAAGACTCTGAACCTAGAGCCTTGCTCTGATACCAACTGTGACGACCCGACTTTTCCAATCTCTAAGGTATAGGAAAGGCCGGTTCATCAACTTATTGATTTCTCAATAAGCCGTAAGAAGCAGAAGCCGGCAACATAAACAAAGGTCTAAAGACAGAGGCAACATTGTTAATCCAAAAACAAAAGCTTCATATAACAAAATTAGATATATCACTGTGAGGAACCAAGAAGAACCACCGGTGATGGCCAATCCGATCACCTAAAATAGTGGTTCCCAATAATGGTGCCTCAAGTGATACCAAAAGAACCAAAATAAAGGCCTAGGGCCCAATATTCCAAAATAATATCCAGACAAAATACCAAAAGAAAACACAGGATCTAAGATCACGGAAAGAACTCCTCAGCTGGTATGTCCAAATCCTCCTCGGGAATATAATCGGAGTCCTCCGGATCCTCTGACCCAAGGTCAGTCTCAGCACCTGTGACGTATAGTCGAGGGTGAGCTAACAGCCAAGCTCAATAGAGGAAGACAAATCTATTTGCATTTCTTTATAAGTAAAGGTTTTCATAAGACGGAATCGGATCAAATATGGTTTTTCAATGATGCTTTTCAAATTAAATCTCCAGTTCTAATCCGGAGTCAAAACTGATAATATAATCTAAAGTGTTCAAGTGTTCTGATTTAGCATGCTTCTTGTCTTAAATTTATAACTTAATTTTATCTCCCAAATTTTCTATAGCACGAGAGCGGACTACGTGACCGATGGGAAAACCCTACTGACCATCGTCGTTCATGAACCCATTTCGAAAATGCAACAAGCCCCTACGCTATGAGGGAAACTTGCGTCAAAGTATTACCACAACACGGTTGGTAGAATCTACGATCGCATTTATGATGAACCCTAAATCAAATGCAAATGCTAATACATATCAAAGCTTATTATTCATAACATATACTAATTTTTCAAGGTTCTGATTCGAAGTTTTGATTCAAATATTAACTGAGGTTCTAAGGTTCAAATTCCAAAGTTCTTAGTCATAACAAGGTTCCAATTTTCAGATTTGTATCATATATTCTATGACAGAATTTCCAAAATTAATGCTTCCAAAAGAAATTGCCGAAAACAGTTCATGCTTATAAATTTATGCAAATAACAATTTGAGTTTCCCCTACCTTAACCAAGAAGTTTCAAAGTCTAGCACAAACGGTCCTCTTCAAGGACTCCCCATAGTCAAAACCTACATATATTAACACTCTCAGTGTTAATATAGAACCCAAAAATTAACCCAAAAGCTTATAGAATAAAAATTCAACAAGACTTTCAAAAGCCAGATGCAGGACAGAATTCGACCATCGAATTCAAATTCGTTGGTCGAATTTGAAATTCGATGGTCGATTTTAATTTCGACCATCGAATTTCAGAATTCTGTCTCAGGCCAAAAATTTTCATTCCGACTATCGATTTCCAAATCGACAGTCGAATTCTTCAGGTTCTGTGGCTGTTAACTCGACATGCCCGGATTCTTTTTCCTTAGTTTTAACACAGCCATCCAATCTTTTATATTGAATACCTATCTTAAATTCTAACAAAACCCAACAATTTACATAAAGAGGTTTCAAGGCTTACCTCTTTTAGCTTAAACTGTTGCTTCCTTTACACCGATTCACGTCTGGAATAAATCTCTAATCTCAAAGGTTTTAGATCTTCTAATCAGTCCATCAAAAGGGGTGGCTACAACCTCATCAATCAACAAGATCACACAGATTTTCTCACTCTCCACATCACTCTTCTATTTCAATAATTCAAACTGATCAGAATTCAAGCACTAATCTAATCAATGGTTGAGATGGAAAGAGGAGCTCTCAAACTTCCAAGATCTGGGATCAAATGAGGCAAGTCCTTAGGGGCTTAATTCCAACGAGAGAGAGAAGTGAAACTTCTCTTGCACTCTCTCTTATAACCAAAGTTAAGCATAATTAAATATCTAGATTTTATTATTTGTAACTTATCTACTTAAGTTGGAACTTATCCGGTGCTAAACACTAACACCAACCTTCTTGTGTAAGTTATCGTTTACTTGACTTGCACACCTCTCTAGGCTAATTCCTTTGACCATTAGTCGTATTATAGCCTTAGTTCATCAAAAATCTAAAATTATTCCATAATATTTCTTTACACGCTTATCGAGGTAAATGAAAAATACGTCAAAAATATCAGGGATATTACATTCACCCCTCTCTAGGCTTAAGTTGGAACTTATCCGGTGCTAAACACTAACACCAACCTTCTTATGTAAGTTATCGTTTACTTGACTTGCACACCTCTCTAGGCTAATTCCTTTGACCATTAGTCGTATTATAGCCTTAGTTCATCAAAAATCTAAAATTATTCCACAATATTTCCTGACACGCTTACCGAGGTAAATGAAAAATACGTCAAAAATATCAGGGATATTACAGTATCATAGCATAACATAAACCATCGTCCAGCCAAAAGAGGCTGCCGACGTAAAGTTTAGGTTCCCTTAAGTCGAAACCCTCAATCTCCCAGTAGTTCGGGACACTGTCATAGCATATTGTCCGTAAGACTCGCCTTGGTTGTAGACGTTGGATCTTACAGTGGTAAGCAAGACATGGCACGTGTAGAACTTAATTCATCTTTTCCTGGCATTCACAGCATATCTTATCATATCATTATCCGGTTCTAGGCTTATGTTTCCGCCTCGGTTTCATATTTAAATGGGCTTAGGTCCCCGCCCCGGTTTCATATTTACATGAGCTTAGGTCCCCACATGCTTATCATACATAAACTTACTTAAAATCTTTGTTAAAGTGGGCCATACTGAGATAAGCTTCACAAAAAATCACGCTTTTCAAGGGATGGTTTCGTAGTTACTGGATGTACTTCGTGTGGCAACCTATACTCTCATAGAGGTGTTGCATTCATACATGAATGCCTATATTCCAAGTTTCATATGACCGTGAAAAGTACATGATACAGGACGGAATGACGCTAACCTTAAAGTAGCGTAAATCCCGCATGATAGGAATCGGGTTTTGATCTCTGGGATAAAATAAAAATAAAAATAGAGAAGTAAGAAGATATAGAAAATCACTGAAATTTTTTCAGTGAAAATATTGGCCTCACACCAAACCCTAAACTCGGGAAGAAGAATTCTCAACGAACTCAAGAGATAACACAAATCAATCAAATTTTAATATTCATCATTAATTTTTTTTTAAAAGAGATTACAATGTGTATTTATAAAGCAAAGAAACCCTAAGAATGCTACTAAAAATAAAACTCCTAATCAATCATTAAAACTTTCTAATCTAACGGTCACAATTAATTTCACCACTAATCCTTTTTTTTAATTACATGACCACTTTTGAAGGGTAAAACGATGTCCGATTGACGTGAATTGGTCTTGTAACAGCCCGAATTTCCGTCTCCAGAAATCTGTGCCGTTAGGATCATACTCTGGATGATCCCGGATCGATCACACGTGTCCGCGCATATAGCGGAAGCTAGGTGGACACATCCGAGCAGCGGTATTCTGAGTCAAACAATTTCTATGCTAAACACACATCAATAATAGTAAATGGAAAGAAAACACACACATTCCCAAAAAGGAACCAAGAAGAACCATCGGTGATGGACGTACATCACCCAAACAATGGTTCCCGATAGTGGTTCCGAAATGGAATGTGGACTAACATAAAATAAGTAAATGCAGAACTATATACGTTTATACAAAGGTGGCCACCAAGCACACAGTAATCCAAAAGATCAAAGGCACAAAATGTCGGGCATCAATACCCAGGCTACGGATAAAACTCGTCCGCCTGGACGTCCGTCTCCTCGTCCTCTGCCTCGGCCTCGGGATCCGGCTGATAATCCGGGTCACTCTCGGTGCCGGGCACTGCAGCCTCAGGACCTAAAAGTGTTTTTAAAAGGGGGGTGAGCTACATCCTAGCTCAGTAGAAGAAGTTCGATTAATTTGCATCTAATTTATTAAACATGATTGCAGAACATATCTTAAATCGATAAGTGAAACAAAACTGAACAGAGTATGGATTGATGCTCAAACATGCAGGAGATCAGAATGCATAACTGGTAATAGCAAACAGAACTTCAGAATTTGCAAAATGCTATGCTTATTATATTTAAATGACTTAAATCATGCATATCTCTAACTTAAGTAACTCCCGTGTATATATATCACGTGGTAGCCAGATTTGTGCCGATAGGAAACCCCAACCAATCGTCGTTCAATGAACAATTTTCAGGAATGCAATAATGCCCCACACATGGAGTGCATATTTTGCCGAGGATTTTCAAGCAACTGCACATTGTGCAAGAAACGGATATACCGCCGAGTCGGTGGGGATCGTCTGAATATTAAACCTCAAATCAAATACATATTACCTCATGAATCAGATTATCAGAGCAGATTATCAGAGCATATGCAAAGAATGTAAATGATATCGTAATACGGGAATCGAGTTTAATGCATATGCTGCATGCTTTCAAAATCGTAGATAGAATACAATGTTAAGATATCATGCAATTAAATTTAGATACACTTTAAGTTGAATTTTCCCTACCTCGTCGACCTCTTTCTAAGCAAATCCAACGCCGTTCTAAAGCGGTCAAAAGTTCTTATCTCGGCCTCCACTCTTAGTCTACATCACACATGATGATATATAAAATTAATCCTAAATATTAATAATATCGGCGTATTTAAGTGTTTTCTCACAATGAGACGGAAATGGGTAATTTCGTGTTGACTCAAAACTTAACCCAACTTCCGCTTCATTTTGACCTCAAAACATTTGATTTAAGAGTTGGCTAATTCATAAAAGAGTTAGATATCGTCGTACTCTTTCCAACGCATTATGAATCGCGTCAATCGGAGTTCGGGACATGGAGTTAAGGCCAAAATACCAAGCTATATCGATACTTTCAGTCAAGACGTGCTAACTTAGAACTTGGCCAAACTTCCAGCTCAATTTTGATCATCAAAACAATTTATTCATCAGTTAGTTAATTCATAAAAGTTGTGGATTTAGTTGTCCTCTTTCCAATGCCGCAAGGATCGCATCAATCGGAGTTCGGGACAAAAGTTATGACCAAAACACTGAAGCAGTGTCGAGGTCATATTGATCGATCAACACATCATATTGATCGATCAATACATTGATCGATCAATCTCACTATTGATCGATCAACCATCATGTAGATCGATCACCCATCCTATTGATCGATCAACCATCATGTAGATCGATCAATTTCACCATTGATCGATCACCACTGTCGGGAATGAACCCCCAGTAACCTTACTTGTTGTTTTTATCATTGTTTATATAGTTTGATCGATCAATCACTTATATTGATCGATCAACACTAAATTTGATCGATCAATCACCTATATTGATCGATCAACACCCAATTTGATCGATCAATCACCTACATTGATCGATCAAAACCCTCAATACATGTACCATAATGTTTTATCATTTTTGATTTCTTTTCATCCAAATCTTCTACGATCTTCATCGTATCACACACAAATCCACACTAAACTAAAACAAGGATTTGTTCTATAATCTAAACCATTAAAATCAAAGAAAACTAACCTTTCTTCGATCGATTTCGCGCCTTTAAGGATCGTTGTCCAAAAGGGGTTTCGAAACGAAACTTTCGGATTTCCACGATGAATCCACAGAGATCGATCACAAGGACTTGAAGATGATGCCGTTCATCCTTACGCGTGGATCTTAACCTCTTCCAAGCACGGGAGACGATTCCAAAGTGATCGGCTCTTTGAAAATGGGGTTCTTTTTCCTTAAAAGAAATAGGGGTTTCTAACGAAAGGGCTTGAACGGTCCAGATTTATAAACGGAAAAACACCATCTGTACCGACGTCACGAGCCTTGGCGACGAAAAGTGGAGTCCTTCACATGATGGCGATCTCGCGATCGAAATCTCACAAGAAGGGGTTTGAAGGTTGACGGGAGCTCTCTCTCTCTCTCTCTCTCTAGCTTTCAAATTTGCAAGGCTTGCAACCGGGTGAAGCTTCTTTGAGAAGCTTTGCCTTTTAATTAGCTAAAGGGTTTGGTTTCGGTGCGAAGCGATAACACTGCAAAAGTGTGTTAGGCTTATCCACTTGAAATAGAGTTTGGTTTCGGTGTTGAGCGGCACACGATGCGTCGGTGCACGACTCATCTACTAAAGGCCTAAATTAAATCTTTTAACTTGATTCCTTTACACACACAGTATCTCAGACATGCTTACATTATTTATTTAATATTTTTAAGGTGACCTTGTTTTCTTGGGATCGCATACACTATTTCAGTCGGGTTCGGGTTCAGATTTTTCGGGTCATTACATTCTTCCCACCTTAAAGAATTTTCGTCCTCGAAAATCGACATGCCAGTTTCAATAAGGTATGAGTATAATTCAATATGTCCAAAAATTAGGGTCATGACATTTTCCTCTCTTCAAGGAATTTTCGCTTTCGAAACTGCAAAACATACCTAAACAGGTCTACTATCCCCACAAGTTTAACCAAGGCAGTGATAATTATGTCACAAAATTTCATTATATTATAGTAATAGATTAAGATAGAATAACTAAGTTCTAAATTATTTTTGCCAATAATATTTTCATAAATTTTAATTTATTTTGATTTTCGTGCCAGGCACGTATATCAAAGCAATCGAGTTCTGTTTAGAATTTTAGGGTCATTACATTATCCCCCCCTTAGAAATTTTCGTCCCCGAAAATGTCTAACAGACACTAACAGTTTGAACCCTAGCAAACGTGCACAGAACATCAAAATGAATATTTGGTTACAGGGACAGCAGATGCATCCCCCTCAAGTGCAACGTAAGGTTATGCCCCCCATCATCTAGTGCTTGCCCATCAGGCACCTCCTCAACTGGAGCTGGTGGTATAACCCCCTCCTCAGGTAACCTCTTGACCAATAAATTATAGCTCTTGGTCCAATCCTTGAGCTTAAAAACTTTAATGTTCTTGGTCAAGCGAGGCTCGCCAGAGCAGTGCTATACTCCTCTCTCAATGCGATATCTTGTCGACCATTCTTGTTATCATTTGAGCCTATGAGCTCTTCTTGTGAAGCGGTCTTACGCTTCTCAAACAGTAGATCTCTATCATTGATCTCGCGGACTTGTGCAAAAATGGGGTTATGGCACACTTGATAAAAGTATCAAGCATCCATAGTCTATCAGGGAGTTGGGCTCGATGAGGGCTTGACTTGAACTATCTCGACCACAAGTCTATCATGGTATGAGACATCTTTGACATATGGTGGCAACAACAAGTCTCCACATACCGTGAAGAATATAAAAGTGGCGACATCAAATTGGTTAAATTTATAGTCACAACCGTCAATGTTGGTGATCAATTGGTGATGAGTGTCACCCCGGCAAAGATGTTGATAAAAGAGCCTCACTATATGAGGACAAAAATGGACGTAAAATGACTCATGCAATGTTCTCAACCCTAGCTTAGCAACATAGTCGATCGCCCATTCCATTTCGAGCCAATCCTCGAATAGTTTAGGGTCGAAAGCACATTCAGGCAACAATGTTTTAGAAGCCCACCATTCTTTTGGAAGTTCTTGTTGAATTAGTGGTGGCTATGGGTTTTGAACGGGTAGCACATCTTATTCGATTGGTGTCACAGGTTGCACAAGGGTTGTGCGACCGATTTCACGATTGGCACCGATGTACGAGCCCGAGATGTAGGGATTTTATACGACGAAGTCTTCGTTCGCGGTCCCATAGTCTAAAATGTACAAAAATGCACAAAAACCCCCTAAACAAGGAAAAGATTAGAGTTTATCATAATAGCCGAGCAAAAAGCGATCCAATGAATCAAAGCAAGAAATTCCGATAGTCGGAAATATCCCTTGCATGCAAAGGAATCAAACTCTCTCGAACGATTGAAGATCTTAATCATGCGAGTGAGAAATGAAAACCCAAAATATAACTTAAATCGATAAAGTTGATGGATCAATGCGCAATTTGATCGATCAGACAGTACTTTTTCACAGAATATAGTATAAATTGGTTTGATCGATCAACCTTCTTATTTGATCGATCAGATGTGTAGTTGATCAATCAATTCACCAAATTGATCGATCAATCATTATAGTCAAACTATTTCTTTAAACACACCTCATTAATTGAGGCATTACTCAGTCGCTATTTCACTACATATAGGGTATCAGTATATGCTATCTAGACAACTCCAACTGTATGGAATTGTAATTGCCACGTACATAAAGCAATAATGGGTTAGAATTATAAATCGCAAAAATTTCCTCTCGCATTAGGTGAACAAAAGCAGGTATGACTCGCGAATTTTGGTTTCATGTTCCCAGTTTGCCTCAGTAGCTGAGTGATTTACTCGCGAATTCTATGGTTTAGGGTGCTATCCTCCATCCCGCCCCATGACTTTCACACCATTGAACACCAATAACATAAGGAACATACTGCTAAGGTATCGTACCTTGGTCGGCCGATTACAGCCCACAAGCTCGACAAGCTCCAGGGTTCCAATGGTTTAACAATCTCAAAAACTAGTGGCGATCCTTGCTAGCTTCGACACAATCGCATGGCGTCCATGCTCCACATTCACGAGCAATAACGCCCTCACCAAATCTCTTTCTCTTCGTCTTAAATTCCACCACTTAACATAATTGCAAGAGTTAAAGCAAAAGGAATAATCTCCATTCCTAGCCAAGCCTTTAAACTTATAACCGCTAGTATGTAAAGCATACACACCCCCCATAGGTGTGCAAGATCACATCAATGGTCCACACATACACATGTGTACCATACACCCATACACGTAATCTACCGCACCTCATTACATTTGACTTCCACATATCCCAACCAGTGACCAGACGGGCATATCTCCCTAAGTAGCAACATGTGGGTAAAGAAGACACATCAAGAGTCCTTCCACCATCCACACGTACGCACATCTATAATCCATAGATTAGCAATCTACCTGCAGGAAGCCATATAATTTAGAAGTCCCCATCATAATTTCAACGTCCTCCAAATTAGGGTTATCATAATCTCTCCATCCGGAAGAATTTTCCTCCTCGAAAATACCCTAAAGATATCCCGAGTAAAACTCAATTGTTCGTAGCGTCAATGTACACACGCAGAGGTATTACGTGTGAAATAGTCACAACCATACAGTCGCCAATCATATATGCACAACCCCTCTCTCTGAGTCAACACATCCACAATGGACTCACACGCATCCAGAGTCGAAATAGTTTCCAAAATCGGTGTATCCACATGACCCCTATAGATGAAATTATCAGTTAATGTCCGGTCGCTAAGCTCATCCCAAATCTATTGAAAAAGTGTGATCGTCTCATTCAGGGTAGCTTATATCACACCTCCATAAGTAATTATATACAGCATTATGTCACCATCACGTTAACCATTAGTCAAAAGAAAATGACCATAATGGCCGTAAAATTCATACATAAAAAAAACTAGCTGTTGGGCTTTTCATTAAGGACGCTCTCCCTTATTTACTTGACTGGTATTCATTCCACAAAGAATTGTATATTGATCGTGAGATTAAGACTATTTAACCAGAATGTATCTATAAATAAGATCAACCAAACCTTGAAGGACATATAATGTGTTGTCCATTCAACAGATCTTCACTTCAATGATGTTGATCATTAGTGATCATGTATCATTTCCATTGTATTAATCACAGTGACCCCTTACGATTGTAAAAATACTCATGGAGCACAGTAGACCAATTTTGAAACATACCATTCATCCGAAAAATCTGATTCACCACATTGATGTTATCGTTATCAGAATAAATCAACTCATAACTCGAATAGGTCTCATCGTCTCACGAACAAATATTCACACTCACCCACTTTACGATGCATAGCGGTGGTAAGAGATATCACCAAAATGATATAAAGCCATCACCAAGATGAGATAAAGCCATCACCAACATGAGGTACAGCATCACCAAAATGAGATAAAGCCATTACCAAAATGAGGTAAAGCCATCAAGAAATGAGATAAAGCCATCGCCAACATGAGATAAAGCCATCAAGAAATGAGATAAAGCTATCACCAATATGAGAACCTCTAAAATTTACCACAACGATCGTAAAATCTTCAAACTTTATGCCCTTATCCAATCTTATGATACGCAAATAGAATTTCGATCATACAGGAAGGGCAAAAGAGTGTGACACATCTAGCCTTTCAAATCAAGGAGATGATTGCAAATGATTGCTCTCAATGTCATACATAAATACTTAGGCATGATTAATCGACCTTTCATGTGCACAACTCTCAACACACTCCCTATACTAACTAAATCTCCATATATTCCTTGAAAATCTATAGTCATTCATCATGGCTCAGGTGAAAACAACGGAATCCACCAAAGCGACATCCAATTATGCTCTCTCATGATATCCATAATTAAATTTTTCCTATCCTCTATCAATACATGATTGTCTTAGACTTTTCAATTCTCGGAAAACTTCGAGTAAACTACAAAGAATTACCAACCGAACTCACGTTTAGAAGGAACGTATTTAAATACACCATAATCATGACTCATTAGTTAGGAAGAAGAATACTAGGATTAAGTCTGCTAATTCAACTTCATTTCTCATAAGTATTAAGGAAATTTCAAATTCACTAAACAATTCTCCTTAAAAAATATTTATTGCAACTATCAAGATTTATTAAGTCTGCCAATATAACTATCACTTACGTAGTTAATCTTCTGAATTTAGAATTCGTTTATGTCATGCAAGTGATTTAAGTCGATACACAAGTGATAATGCTATGATATTTCGCACGTGTCAAAACCAATAAAATTCCTAAATCATCTGAACATTAAAACAAAATCTTGACAATTGATATTGAACTCACACCTTGGGCATCTTGAGTCGCAGGAAGAATCGGCTTAGAAGTAGACGTCGAGGTCTCCTGCTTCTGTCGCTTATCTGGGCAGTTCTTGACTCGGTGTCCTTGCTGACCACATCTAAAACAAGCACCCGAGAGAAACCTACAAGCCTCCGTTCTATGATATTTCCCACACCACGCACATGTTACAAATGGTGTAGATGAGGAAACACGTAAGGCCCGCCGTACCGAAGTAACTCTAGTCGTCGCCGGATGTAAAGAGCGAGAACTACCTTGAGTGGTTGTCGAGGCCACCGCTTCCTTTTTCAAAGCAGGACAATGTCTTACCAAGTGTCCCATTCGTCCACACCTAAAACAAGCCCCAGTAGATCTTCTACAGTCTCTCGCTAGGTGTCGCCCGTCACACCTAGAACATAATTCATTTAATGTCGATGGAGAGGTGTGAGTCGTCCTTCTCAACATTGCCGTAAGTAATGCAGCCTGCTGAGTCATAGTGCTAAGCATCGCTTCAAGCAACTGCCTATTCGGCTCACCTCCTCCAGTGTGTACAATCTTAGCCTTCTTTCGTGGTGCCATTTCGATCTGTTAGCATGACACGAAATTCCCATCAATAATTGTCATAGTCACAATGGCCTAAGTTCCAGCACCATCTTAAAACATATTTTATCTAATAGCCGTACATTTATCAAGTCATCCAATATTTTCCTTAAAAGTGATTATGAGGTCCACCATCTAAGTCTGAAATCAAATCTCAAGTTCTAAATCTCCAGCCATAGCTGCGAGTTCCCTATAGAAGCTAAAACCAAAACTCCACTAACTTTGCTAAAGTCCTAATTGGGTCATAGAAAACTCACTTCCCAATCATACCTACATCCATAGCCTAGTCTGAAGTCCTAACACGACCTAAAGCCTAGGCTCGATACTAACTAATGACAATTTCCCTCCGTAAATGCCGTTAGGATCATACTGGATGATCCCGGATCGGTCACACGTGACCGCGCATATAGCGGAAGCTAGGTGGACACATCCGAGCAGTGATATTCTGAGTCAAACAATTTCTATGCTAAACACACATCAATAATAGTAAATGGAAAGAAAACACACATTCCCAAAAGGAACCAAGAAGAACCATCGGTGATGGACGTACATCACCCAAACAATGGTTCCCGATAGTGGTTCCGAAATGGAATGTGGACTAACATAAAATAAGTAAATGCAGAACTATATACGTTTATACAAAGGTGGCCACCAAGCACACAGTAATCCAAAAGATCAAAGGCACAAAATGTCGGGCATCAATACCCAGGCTACGGATAAAACTCGTCCGCCTGGACGTCCGTCTCCTCGTCCTCTGCCTCGGCCTCGGGATCCGGCTGATAATCCGGGTCACTCTCGGTGCCGGGCACTGCAGCCTCAGAACCTAAAAGTGTTTTAAAAAGCAGGGTGAGCTACATCCTAGCTCAGTAGAAGAAGTTCGATTAATTTGCATCTAATTTATTAAACATGATTGCAGAACATATCTTAAATCGATAAGTGAAACAAAACTGAACAGAGTATGGATTGATGCTCAAACATGGGGAGATCGTAATGCATAACCGGTAATAGCAAATGTAACTTGAATTTGCAAAATGCTATGCTTATTATATTTAAATGACTTAAATCATGCATATCTCTAACTTAAGTAACTCCCGTGTATATATATCACGTGGTAGCCAGATTTGTGCCGATAGGAAACCCCAACCAATCGTCGTTCAATGAACAATTTTCAGGAATGCAATAATGCCCCACACATGGAGTGCATATTTTGCCGAGGATTTTCAAGCAACTGCACATTGTGCAAGAAACGGATATACCGCCGAGTCGGTGGGGATCGTCTGAATATTAAACCTCAAATCAAATACATACTTATTACCTCATGAATCAGATTATCAGAGCAGATTATCAGAGCAGATTATCAGAGCATATGCAAAGAACAGAAACAGATATCAGAATACGGGAATCAGAGTTTAATGCATATGCAGGCATGCTTTCGAAAATCAGAGATAGAATACAATGTTAAGATATCATGCAATTAAATTTAGATACACTTTAAGTTGAATTTTCCCCTACCTCAGGTCAGACCTCTTTCTAAGCAAATCCAACGCCGTTCTAAAGCAGTCCAAAAGTTCTTATCTACGGCCTCCACTCTTAGTCTACATCACACACATGATGATATATAAAAATTAATCCTAAATATTAATAATATCGACGTATTTAAGTGTTTTCTCACAACAGAGACGGAAATGGGTAATTTCGTGTTGACTCAAAACTTAACCCAACTTCCCGCTTCATTTTGACCCTCAAAACATTTGATTTAAGATTTGGCTAATTCATAAAAGAGTTAGATATCGTCGTACTCTTTCCAACGCATTATGAATCGCGTCAATCGGAGTTCGGGACAAGGAGTTATGGCCAAAATACCGAAGCTATATCGATACTTCAGTCAAGACGTGCTAACTTAGAACTTGGCCAAACTTCCAGCTCAATTTTGATCATCAAAACAATTTATTCATCAGTTAGTTAATTCATAAAAGTTGTGGATTTAGTTGTCCTCTTTCCAATGCCGCAAGAATCGCATCAATCGGAGTTCGGGACAAAAAGTTATGACCAAAACACTGAAGCAGTGTCGGCACAGTCATATTGATCGATCAACACATCATATTGATCGATCAATACCACATTGATCGATCAATCTCACTATTGATCGATCAACCATCATGTAGATCGATCACCCATCCTATTGATCGATCAACCATCATGTAGATCGATCAATTTCACCATTGATCGATCACCACTGTCGGGAATGAACCCCCAGTAACCTTACTTGTTGTTTTTATCATTGTTTATATAGTTTGATCGATCAATCACTTATATTGATCGATCAACACTAAATTTGATCGATCAATCACCTATATTGATCGATCAACACCCAATTTGATCGATCAATCACCTACATTGATCGATCAAAACCCTCAGAAATACACAGCCATAATGTTTTATCATTTTTGATTTCTTTTCATCCAAATCTTCTACGATCTTCATCGTATCACACACAAATCCATACTAAACTAAAACAAGGATTTGTTCTATAATCTAAACCATTAAAATCAAAGAAAACTAACCTTTCTTCGATCGATTTCGCGCCTTTAAGGATCGTTGTCCAAAAGGGGTTTCGAAACGAAACTTTCGGATTTCCACGATGAATCCACAGAGATCGATCACAAGGACTTGAAGATGATGCCGTTCATCCTTACGCGTGGATCTTAACCTCTTCCAAGCACGGGAGACGATTCCAAAGTGATCGGCTCTTTGAAAATGGGGTTCTTTTTCCTTAAAAGAAATAGGGGTTTCTAACGAAAGGGGCTTGAACGGTCCAGATTTATAAACGGCGGAACACCATCGATACCGACGTCACGAGCCTTGCGACGAGTGCGGAGTCCTCTGCGCGATGGCGATCTCGCGATCGAAATCTCACAAGAAGGGGTTTGAAGGTTGACGGGAGCTCTCTCTCTCTCTCTCTCTCTCTAGCTTTCAAATTTGCAAGGCTTGCAACCGGGTGAAGCTTCTTTGAGAAGCTTTGCCTTTTAATTAGCTAAAGGGTTTGGTTTCGGTGCGAAGCGATAACACTGCAAAAGTGTGTTAGGCTTATCCACTTGAAATAGAGTTTGGTTTCGGTGTTGAGCGGCACACGATGCGTCGGTGCACGACTCATCTACTAAAGGCCTAAATTAAATCTTTTAACTTGATTCCTTTACACACACAGTATCTCAGACATGCTTACATTATTTATTTAATATTTTTAAGGTGACCTTGTTTTCCGTGCCGGATACGCACACTATTTCAGTCGGGTTCGGGTTCAGATTTTTCGGGTCATTACAGGTCTTGTTTGAAAGCTTATTGAAGTAGCTTTCCAACAAGACAAAAATCACACAAATCTTACATGTGTTGATGAAATTATGACCACTTTTTCGATGGTTGCACTGAAATGACAAAACTAAGTCACATATCACATATATGTGTCTGACCGCTAAATAATTTAAATAAGAAAATTAATCCTAAAACAAACTACTTATTAAAAGAACCCTTAATAAAAAAGGAAGCGAAACTTAAATAAAAACGCCTAAAATAACGTACGCACGGGTCTTTAACAAACCTTTTAAAAACTCATTCGTGGGTCCATTTTCTCTTTCGATGTCTCTTCTTTATCCGGTCACGACTTCGGCGTGTAGGCTTCGATTCTGCATCAAAACCCCACCATGGCGTAGGCATAAGGTCATGTGTCACTTCATTTTTACTTAACATGCGTATGCCCTAACGTAACTTCTACATGATGTATGGCATATGATAAGGTGGTGACATATAATATAAAAGAAAACTATTGCATGTATCCTAAGTTTGATTGATCACATCATAGCAGTAGTGACCATGGATCAAAATCTCAATTTCGGTTTCAGTCATGACTCGAATCGTAAATTTGTCAAAATTTCGGTAAATTTCGGGTTCTTTTGAAAATATGCTCCTAACTTTATTTCATTGATTTTTTTTAACTCTTTAACATCATTAGAACACATATTTACACTAGTGAGGCGAATTAATCTCAAATAATTCTCGAATTTTCAAAATATTGCATGTTTTAAAAAAATCACAAATAATTCTTGAAAATTTCAAAAATTAGTGGTTTTTATTATTTTAAAAAAAATGGCAATTAGAAATTTGGTAACTATGTGATTATGTACAACCACACAATCTTGTTAGGTTGACCGATCGTGTTTATCGACGCAGACGGACCGCCACACATGTAACTTTTGGCGGTCGACCGGTCAAAATCTGGGTTGGAGTGGGGATCATGTGCTGGCGACGAATTCGATAACAGTACCCCCATTGGCCCATTCTCTTTCTAGATTAATTAGTGGTTATTTTTCTTAGAGAAAGAATGCAAAGGATAATGAATGCATTATCCATATCTAGCTCAAGCCACAAAACTGGTGACACCTATTGGCACAACAGTCATTAATCATTCGTCCCTCATTATTATCAACTCTCTAGAAGAGAGAGAAAAGACAAGACAAATAAAAGGAAAAAGGAAAAAGAAAGAGGTTTTAGAAGTGCAGAATTGGCAGCCTCTGTTTTGAGTTCCTTTAGTGTAAAACCATCTCCTTTAATCGAGAAATCCGCCATTAGAGGTATTCCCTCTCTTGCAAGACCTTCTTCTTCCCTTAGTTTAAAGGAACGAGAGGCACTCATTCCAACTTCCAAGACAAAAAAAAAAGATGAGAGAGAGAGAGAGAAGAAAAGAAGAAGAAGAAGAAGAAGAAGAAGAAAAGAAGAAGAGGAAGAAGAAGTCACTAAAGAATAAATCCGGCGAGTTTCCGACAAAAAAAATGGCTAAATCCAGAAGAGGGAGAAAAGGAGGAAGAAGAGAAAGGTTTTTTTGCAAGATATGGGTTTTAATTTCATTTTTTTGTGTTTTTTTGCAATAACTGTGTCTCGGGCGATAATTTGATTTTCCATATTATTGGCAATAATTTGAAATTATCGCCCGATAATTTTGTATTTCCGGAAGGAGGGCGGTAATTTACGTTTTTTCGTCTCGATTTAGACCGAAATCGAGACGTCTCAGCCGAAATTTTGAAATTTCGGCCGAGATTTTGATCCATGGTTGTGACTAAAGAGCTTAAAATCATAGAGCAATGTATGAAACACATTAATATAAAAAGAATAAACATCAAAATAAATGAGCATTACAACGAATAGTTAAGAACTAGGAGACTACTTTAGAGTTAATTACTATGTAGGTGTCAATTGATGAGTCAAACTTATCTAATAGATCAACTCGATCTGATCAGAATGGACTGGTCATACACATGGTTCCAACAAGAATCAGTCTTGGTATAACCACACTATATGTAGACCCTTATGATCAAGATACACAGATTTCAGGGCGATTGAGATCAAGTTTTGATCGATCTAATCTTATAGATGCGATTAGAGTAAAGAAATATTAAGGGTTCTCTTTGAGTTCGACCCATGATTCATTCTTTTGGCATGTTGATCCAATGGCCAAAGATTTAGGTCAAGATCGCATTATCGCGATCATCGGGGCATGCATCGGGTGACACAAGTAACATTTAAGGTGCTTAGGTTGTTATTTAAAGATTGGACTCATGTTTGATGCCTAACTCGCGATTTCTCATAAATGCGTGTGACACGACGTTGAGAACGATAACCTTTAGAGGTATGAACCGAAACGGGGGCCACTGGGTGGACCCGTTTACAGTTTGGGACGACTGATTATTAATTTATATGGTTTTCCATAGTCCTAACATATAGTGTTCGTGCCACACGTAGTTATGCTTTATGGGTATAGGGTCATCGATCACATTGCATTGTGACCTCGAAGTTCGTGCATAATATTGTGATGAAACTTTGCACAAAACGTGTAAGGAAAATATTAATTTTTCCTTTTAGGAGCAATCGCTCAATGTGGAAGATTCCACATGAAATGATAGCCCGAAGGGTTTTGATACAAGGAGGGTGCACGCGTAATACAAGGCGAGCCTCCTGAGCCATCGGATTGCGTTTGGAGCGATCAGGCTCAACGACATTAAAGTATTTCAGGATTTAGGTGGGGTCTGCGTTTATCCAAAAAGTGAGTCAAACGGGGTCAAACAGAGTTCCCTGCCCTAGTTATCTAAAACCTCTTTCTTTTTCCTTTTTCCTTTTATTTGTCTTGTCTTTTATCTCTCCCCTAGAGAGATGATAATGATGAGGGACGAATGACTAATGATTGTTGTGCCAACAGGTGGCACTAGTTTTGTGTCTTGAGCTAGATGTGGATAATCTATACATTATCCTTTGCATTCTTTCTCTAAGAAAAAAACCCACTAATTAATCTAGAAAGAGAATGGGCCAATGGGGTACTGTTATCGGGTCAGCGTCAGTTGCACATGATCCCCGACCCAACCCAGATTTTGACTGGGTCAGACACATCAAAAGTTACTTGTGTGGCGGGTCTGGTCTGGTCAGATAAACACACAGATCGGGTCAACCCAACTTACTTAATTGCACACAAGATTGTGTGGTTGTACATAATCACATAGTTACCAAATTTCTAATTGCCATTTTTTTTTAAATAATAAAAACCACTAATTTTTGAAATTTTCAAGAATTATTCGTGATTTTTTCAAAACATACAATATTTTGAAAATTTGATAATTATTTGAGATTAATTCGCCTCACTAGTGTAAATATGTGTTCTAATGATGTTAAAGAGTTAAAAAAAAAACCAATAAAATAAAGTTCGGTAAAGTTCAGAACATATTTTTTAAAAAACCCGAAATTTATCGAAATTTTGACCAATTTATGGTTCTGATCATGACCGAAACCGAGATTATCCATGGCGCCCACACCAAGCACACTAAAACCAAAGGGCAGAGCCCTTCTTGTGGCCATGGTGCACTACTGTCATGACCTGGGGGCTTTGAAGCGCAAATTTGAAAGCCTTAGGGCCATTTTCTCCCACACAACTGTTGGGGCATTTGAAGAGTACGGTGTCCCACACATTCGGGTCAAAGGGTTGACTGGTTGACCACGAGGAACCTAGAAAGGCTTGGAAACATGAAATATACTATTTTTCTTGAAATTTCCATGGATTTTCAATCATTTCAATTATTTAAAAAAGATATTTTAAGTGTACACTAGGTAGATTGAAGCAGATAAGAGGTTGTCGTTCACTGTTATCGTCACCATATGTTGGTGGGGCAGAGACGAGGGGAATGGCGTTGACAGAGAAGATAGAGGATGGCTGTTGAACCATGGCTGTGCATAAAATGGGATGAGAGAGAGATCTCCTGCTTATGTATATAAGGGGTTTTGAGAGGTAGGTAGACCGAAAAGGGCAAGTCAGTGAGAGAAGATAGAGAGGATGGCTGTTGAACCATGGCTGTGCATAAAATGGGATGAGAGAGAGATCTCTTGCTTGTGTATATAAGGGGTTTTGAGAGGTAGGTAGACCGAAATGGGCAAGTCAGTGAAAGAAGATAGAGGATGGCTGTTGAACCATGGTTTTGCATAAAATGGGATGAGAGAGAGATCTCCTGCTTGTGTATATAAGGGGTTTTGAGAGGTAGGTAGACCGAAATGGGCAAGTCCGTGATTCAAAGAAGGTAAGAGTCCTAATGGGCTCTAATTGCTTCTAATTTTGGGGTTTGTCTTGGTGGCAGCCCAAATTAAGGGCATTGATTCGGTTGCAAGGATTAGCAACCGAACCCTCATTGAATTCCCATTTAAATCCCAACCATATAATCTCATATACACGTATGTGGGCAAAGAGAAATGGTGTGGGTAAGTTGCCATTTAAGGCTAGAGTCCAACTTGGACGTTCATAGGCTTCTAATTGCATGGATAGCATATGGTTGTTCTTGGACTTTGAGAGATTATGTCGGCAGCTGGGATTTCATGAGATGTAAATGAGCTGGTGGGTTGGGTTGACTGAATGTGTTGCATACACACATAACACACATACGATGTATTTATTTGAATATTATTTACTATTATTATTTATTTATTTATGTTTAGTTGATGAGCAGAGCTAAGATAAGGGTGTCGAGGTAGAGTCGCCCATGCTCGGTCAAAGGTCTGACTAGATCAGGTTAGGATTAGGGCTCAGGTTGCGCTTTAGTACTCACACCCCAATTGCCTTTTATTAAAGGCACCCATTCTTTAGATACTCATATATCCATATGTGTGTATACTACATAGAATGTTCATCATTATTTTATTTTATTTTTTGAAAAAAGAACCAATAGTAGAGTTCAGATTTTGGTACAAGCACGAACTCGAATTCGTGCTCGAGTTTGGGTCGTGTGCTACATGTATACACTTACATGTACGCCCCACATAGGGGTTCGAGTTCGGAACTAAGAAGTTCGGCTTGTCCCTGGGTGCGTACACCCAATTACAATAGGTGACCCCGAGCCTATGTCACAAGGTCAAAGGTTTGACTAAAGTTAAACCAGTGAAATGGTCACATTCTCGTCAAAGGTCAACAATTCAACATTGGCAATTGTCAGGGTCGTAAAATTTCTGTTTTGTGAGTTTGTGGGGTTATCTGTTGGCGAGAGGTCTGTATCGATTTGGGGGCACTGATTATTTTTCATGTTTGTTGAATTCTTAGTGTTCCTATTGCTGTTGGACATTTGACATTTAGTTTGATATCATGGGGACAGACTAAAAGACAGGGATCGATGGTAGTGACAGCTTATTAAAAAATAGATTGTCTAGTAGCTAATTAACTTGAGCTCTTAGTCCCAATCCTAACAAATTTGAAATGAAAGTCCTTGCAGTTAATGAGTTAAAAGGGTTTTTTTTTCATTTTTTTCAATAGGTAAGCATGGGATTTGAACCACAAACCTCAACATTCCATGCTTGAGGGAATCACCACTGGGGTAAAGATCCAATCCCAAGTTAAAAGGTTTTTTCATCAATGGGATTGCATATCTATCCAATTAACTACATCTCGTTTGATCATGATAGGGGCACTTATGCAGATCTAAAGTTATGAAACCCTTAAAATAGTCCACGCCAGAACATTTTGAAATCTAAGACTCTTACTAGTTCAAGATTTCTCACACCTGACAACATGCTGACCTGAGATTCTTTTATTATTATTATTGGAAATGACTGAGATACATGCACTGTACTATGTTGCCGGGTATGTTTTCGCACTTCTAAACTTTCATGCTTTATGAGCCATCAGGTGTTTTCACCATCCATATACCTATAAACACCATTCTTTGAGCTTGACACTGAAATCTTTGCTCTTCAAATCCGACATGTTCTTTGAGTATACCAATTAAGGTTTATGCATGTTGATATCTTGCCCTTTCCTTGTAATCCTTATAATGATTGATATATGAGCCTAAAATTTTAACTTGCTGGTTTTCATTATGTTTGAGAAACACTTCTTAATTTTATAAGAGCTAGTATGTGCTGAATTTACTCTAAGCTTTCCATTCAAATCCCTCATAAAATAGATCTCTCTTTTGGTGATACAGACCTCTCTAACCAAAACATGTTAGCTTCATTTCATTTAAACATTTAGTCTAAATACTTTGGTAAAGAACCCCCTTTATAATATAATTTCAGAACTCTATTTTACCATCTAGGATCTTCCTACTTATTACCTACCATAGAAATATTGCGATATTGGACAAAGCTAAGAGCCCGTGATTCCATAAATAAGAAATGAGAGCTAAGCACACCCCTAAGTTTTTGCAATACCATCGCATCACCATGTATACCTTGTAGAACAACCTATTGTGAGTGGCTCAGGCCCCCCAACACTAGGTGAGCGGAAAAACTTCATTTGGACACAGCCAGCTGGGAACATTTTGTTCATGGAGCTGACTGACCAAGCGGTGAGAGGGAGGAAATTGGGGCAGGGAGGATGGATAAAGAGACTGTGGGGAGATTATAAAAAAAATTGAATAGCCACCAATTGTTCAATATTATGGGCATGATTGTGAAGGACCATATCTAAAATAATATCAGGACACTTTAACACTTCACTTTCATGAGCAGACTATTTGCATTGAGTGGGTTTGGATGGAACCTACGTTCAAACAATGTTATTGATGAACCCGATGTTTGGTCGACATACACTGTGGTGAGAAATTTATATGAAATAATTAATCATCTCAAACAATTATTATATTCGCTAAATTTCATATCTTCAGGCCTTCACTATCACTACGGTAATCTCATGCAGAAAAATAGTGGGCCAAGAAATACAAGAAGAACAAAGTACGTGATTGAGAGAGCCTTCGCTTCATCTATAATGACAGTGTCTCCGACGGAGGGACAGCTTACATGTGGGCAACCCAACTCCTGATTTTGCAGGCCAGATGCAAGCTTCTCCTAACCCCCTGGATATGAGGGATTACCTTCCAGAATGGGATGATCTTTTTGGAGGCCAACCCACACGAGAGCCTGCCTCACCCTTCACAGCTGAGAGTACAACTTAGGGGTACAATGGATCATTAAGTGAAAGAATGAATGGGAATGCATCTTCCACCTCTTGTAGGAAGAAGCAAACTGTGAATGAATCCAGGTGACTTCAAGACTACCCTTAAGGAGTTCATCTACTAGTCATCTCTCGAGCATACATGAACAGTTCTATGCGGTATACAGTTGACCATTTCAGCCATTTTAAACAAAAAATTTCTTCTTCGGTGCCCCTCGACGACTATTGCGAAGGAGATTTGTCCCAAAAAATCCTTCATAGACGGCATACCGGTTGATTGTTGCAGCTGGGAACCAGAAGTGAACGAACTCTAGGTTCACTGATGGGACGGTGGGGTCTAGATCCACCTATTCGGACTTCCCCTCCATTCCTGGATCACAGAGGTTCTCCGGATGATCAGAGAACGTTGTGGCCGCTTCATCCTCACCGACAAAAGCACCGACGATATGTGGGAGACTAGCTACGCCCAAATCTTGGTGGCTGTCGATCGCTAGGAAACTATTCCTAGAGCTTGCAAGATCTGCCTCAATGACCAAAAGTACAGGATCTTCATAGAAGTGGAGTTGATGGAGAGAGTGGTCCTCCCTTGTCAACCGCACAAGATAGCCGAGCGGTCTCAGGTTTCCAACAAAGACATACTCGGTGCTTCCACAGAAAAACTCACGACAAAGGTCTACCCATTCCGGAATGGGATAGATTTAGCTGGTGGTTAGCGGCCTCCTCCTGCTTCGAAGGGGTGCTCGGCCTCGTATTCGTCTTTCCATTGGGGGCCGTCCTCGACGGCGAGAGATCCTTGTCAATGAAGTGATATCATGGGTGGCCATTCCCTCGATCCTGCGGATAAAGGGCTTGAAGAAGGGGAGGATTTGCAAATGGATACAAGTCTCAAGGAGATCGCATGTTTCCCATCAGAGTTTTCCCCCCCTTTGCCGGCGTTTCGTCTCCCGTCGCGTGATCTGATGAGGGTGGATCTTTTACCATCCATTGATCCGACGGTTGAGATGAACTTCCACTCAACGGACTCCTGCGCAAATTTTTAATTTTTTTATGGTGATATGTCCCTGTTGAGAGAATTAGAAGATAACGTCTCTGCGAATCCCTAGGACCCGATTTCCTTTGAAGAAACACGTGGCACTTGGGTTACAGGTGGCTATATCCACATGAGGGGTAACTTAAACCTTTCAACCATGGATCAAAATATTGTCTGATACCGATACGCATTGGTTTTGGACCTGGACTATACGTTAAATTGGGTTTTTCTCGGAGCCCCTTAAAACAGTCAAATTATTGTTCAAATTATCAATTGTATCGTCCTTATCGTCCAATGTATTGTCCGTATCGGACCATAATTTGAAATTATCATCCAGTGAGGCCCCTAGCTTCAAGTGATGAAGGGAAAATACCGGTATGTATCGTCTAGTACGTATCGGTTTTGGAGTTTGACGATACGTACCGGTTTTCCGATTTTTTGACCCATGCTTTCAATAGTGAGGAAACCAATACCAGCTAAGGACGCTATGGGCACGAGTCTCAATGTGGTTTCCAAAAAGCAGCCCACGATTTCGATGGCCGGTTTGGATTTCCTTCTTTAGAATGAGGTTGGTAGTTGCCCACGTGTCATCAGGCCTTGGACCTTTGGGCCTACTGGGGCCTCCCTATGTGTGTACCGGCCCATGGATTCTACTTACCCTTCATCTCTCTGCGTCGGGCCTCTCTTCGTGATCCGGTCCACCTTCCGACCTTTCTCCCCTCATGGGGGATTTTCGAGCCTCCTTTCCCCTTGCAATGTCCCTTCTGTCGGTAGAACTCAACCCATGTGTTCTCCCCGCTCCCCGGGGATGGGTACACATGCTACCACTTTTTCGCCTCCCTTGCTTTCCCCTTCCCATTGAGTCTTCTTCTTCCTCTTCGGACTCTTCTTGTGGTGATGTTCTTCCTATTCGCTCCTTGAGATATGCTAAGGGACGATGGGCAAAATTCTTGCCATGCGAGAACTCTTGTCCTCTCCGTGAAGTTTCATCTCTCCCTCCTGGTGGTGGGTGCGACTCAATGAGATCATCTCTTTTGGTAAGAACCACGACATGTCCTTCACACACTCTGATGACGCACTAAGGGAAATTTTTCGCTCCATTACGAAGGGACGGATTACCCCCGCTGCATCTGCGCAAAAAAAATCCAAGTCAAGGGAGTTAACGAGATTGGAATGGGGCACGTCTGACGGGAGAGGGTCGAGGGTCCATTGAGACTCTCATGTTTCTTTGGGTTGGTCTATTATCCTCATTTATGAAGATCTTATCCTGGAATGTTAGGGGCATTTGTAACCTCAGGAAGAAAGCTACAGTGAAGCAGATTGTATCCTCTAATCCGGCGATCATCACCCTGCAAGAAACAAAATGGGGAAGTTGTGATCAGCCCAAAGTGGCTTCTATTTTGGGCGGCAACAGATGGGACTGGATTGGTGTGGATTCTGTGGGGGTGGCAGGTCGGATTCTTCTCGCTTGGAACTCGCTACTTCAGAAGGAAGACGAAGAAATCGGGAGGTTTTTCACCTTGGTTAAATTGGTGAATAAGGATAATGGTGAGAAATGAGTTTTCACAGGTGCCTATTGCCCTACTGATACTGGCGGCAAAGAGGATTTCTGGTTTGAATTGGCTGCGATTGCGATTCAAATGGAGGTGCCGTGGTGTGTGGGAGGCAACTTCAATGTCATCCGATACCCCTACGAGACATCGGGGGGTCCTCCAGACAGGTTGAACATGACAAATCTTAACTCCTTCATCCATGATTGGGCCCTCATGGATCTGCCTCTACTGGGGGCTCGCTTTAGATGATCCAATATGCAAAATGTGGCCTCGTTTAGCCGCTTGGACCAAGTCCTCGCGTCTACTGACTGGCTTGGTATTTTCCCCCATGCTTCCTTGGTGGGTCTTGCTAGGGCGGTATCAGATCACAAACTGCATCTGCTCGATTGTGGACCTATGGGGAAGGCCCTACTCCATTCAGGTTCAAAAATTAGTGGCTCGTCGACACGGATTTTAGATCGCGGTTCCCGATCTGGTGGCAAGAATCTAACCCTCATGGCTCGGCTGATTTATGGTGATATCCAAGTTGGGATACTTAAAGGACCGCATCAAAAATTGGGCCGAAATGTTTTTATTTGTCTCAATTTGGAAGTCGAATATTTTGGATCCAAGGATTTGGATATCTTGAAAGAAGGGGATCTTTTTGATGCCGAGAAGGATGATAGATTTATCCTCATCAAGAGGAGTCTTCAGGAAGAGATTAGTTGGAAATAGAAATCCAAAGTTCATTGGTTGAAGGTTGGGGACAAGAAAACAAAATATTTTCAAGCGATGGCCAACGCAAGATCTAAGAAATTGTTTTAACCGAATAGTGGCGAATGGTGTTGAGGTCTCCGATCCGTCGATCAAACTTGATTGTTGAATTCTTTCGACGTTGTATCAAGACGATGGGTGGACTAGACCCCATCTGGATGACCTTTCTTTCTCCTCCATCAGCTTGGAAGACCGCCTAAATTTGGAGAAACCCTTCACTGAAGAAGAGATTTGGGGAGCCATTAAATCTAGTAGTAAAAACAAATCTCCGGGTCCCGACGATTTTAATATGGAAATTTATGTGAGTTTTTAGCCTATCCTTAAAACCGATATCCTAGAGTTCTTTAAAGAGTTCCACTCCCAGGCAATTGTTGGTAAAAGCCTTAATTCGATTATCATTACCCCGATTCCAAAGAAAGAAGGTGTGGCTGATTTGCGTGATTTTTGGCCCATTAGCCTTATTAATTGCCTCTACAAAATTCTAGCAAAGGTGCTTGTTAACCATCTTAAATTAATTTTGGAATCCATCATTTATGAATCTCAAGGAGCCTTTGTTCAGGGTCGCTAGCTCATGGATATGGCGGTTATTGCTCACGAGGTTGTTCACTCGGCTCATTCGAGTCCACTTGGCGACTTTTGTTTGGAAGGTCAATATGGAGAAGGCATCGCTTGGACTATATGTTGCTTCGGTTTGGGTTCGGTGACACTTGGAGGAAGTGGATGAGAGTTTGCATCACCTCTCCTTGGTTCTCAATGATTGCCAATCGCTCTCCCGCGGGTTGTTTCAAAAGTTCGCGAGGCTTAAAACAGAGGGATCCCCTCTCCCTGTTCCTCTTCAATTTAATTGGTGAGGCTTTGGGAGTTCTCATTTCTAAGTCACGGGATCTGAACCGGATTTTGGGTATTCCAGTGGGCAGCGGTGGTTGCACCGTTACTCACCTCCAATATGGTGATGATACTATTTTTTCGACATGAGCCAATCCGAACGAGATATCGCCTTCGACATCCTTATTGTGTATGAAGTGGTGTCGGGACAAAGGGTTAACTCTGAAATCCACGATTTCGAAATTTACACCAATCCTTCGGATGTTGTGATATTGAACATGGTTTCCTGCACTTTCACCTCTCCTATTACTTATTTGGGCCTCCCTTTGGGGACTGCAAACCTAGATCCGATGATTGGGACTCCACCATTCGAGGTTTCAAAAGAGACTTGCTACTTTGAAGGGCAAATTCTTTGAGTTCGGTCATCTCCAACTTGCCTATATTTTTCTTATCTACTTTCAATTGCCCTATGACGAGTTATTACGCTTGAGAAGATTGAGCAAGATTTTCTTTGAGAAGGCTCGGTTTGGAGAAAAAATACCACTTGGTAGCTTGGGACGTCGTCAACTACCTACATATTTTGGTGACCTTGGCATCCGCATAATCTTCTTTGTACTAATTTAGCACTACTTGGCAAATGACCGTGGCAAGGTGTCTTATTTGGAACAAAGCAGACTATGGGTCTCTATTCTTCTTGAAACTTAAATTCTTCGTTTGGACGACGGTGAGGCGTATCCTTACGATGAACCAGTTGATCATTAGCACAAGATCTCGAATAGATGCCTATGTATCTCACCTTGGATGAGTCCATCCCTCACCTGTTTATTCACTGCGGGGTCATCTCGAAAGTATGTGGTATAATTTTGAAGTCCTTTGACCTTAGCTGGGTCTCCCCAGAGAACCTTTCGGGGTTTCTTCTTTCCTAGAATGAACTGAAGTGGGAAGGTCCCCAAGGAGCTTTCTGGAGGGTGGGAGTGTATGCGGTTTTATGGAAGTAGGGAGCATCTGGCTCGAAAGGAATGCGCGGGTCTTTAACCGCAAACGACATCCGATTGGATCCATTTTAAGCCTAATTAAAGATACAATGTGTCATTGGGTCATATTAGATAAATATGGGGGGCAGGGAAGTGGCGACTTTTGTATGTGAGGCGTTTTTGTATAGTCTCTTGTTTCGTCTCTTTTTTTGGTTTGTTGGGAGGGGCTTGGGGGCTGCTGTTTCCTCCCCTTTTGGCCTCCCCGCCTTTTTGGCTTTCTCTGCTTTTTGTATTACTTTGTTTTTTCTTCCACTTCTCACTACTTCTTTTTAATATATATTTCTTTACCGATAAGAAAAAGAAGATAAAACTAAATACTCCTTCATTGTTGTATGAAACATGTTGATCAATTGCCACGATTCACATTTAAGTTCCAATTATAAACCATTTCAACTACGATGTTTGCACAACTTCCCTTGTCCATTGAATGTAAGTTGTCCATAGCAGTCCATCACCCCTTCAAAACACGATGAATTATCAAAATGTCCCCTCTATACACTTCGGTTTCAATCTGTTGATGATCTTTATCATACATTCTGTCACCCACAATACCATCTTCTTTTTCATTGTCATATTCATCAGGTGGTTCAATAGATTAGCACCACTTCACATTTATGTGAATAATACTTGGGCTATTAATATCTAGATCAGTTAAAAGGGGAACATGTACTTACACTATCTCATCCAAGTTCACCCTTTCCTTGCATTGAATTTATCAAGTCACAGTCATAGTTGAGGTTGGTGGCTTTAGATTGTTGCTTTAATGTGAAGCTTAAGCCCCTTTGATTTGTAGAACGAATGGTTGAAATTCCTATATATACTTTTTCAGTTTTTCAAGCACTAATTCTTATCAAGGACTTTTTTAGTCTTTAGATCATACATAGTGCTAAACCTCACTCACTCTCCATATGTTTGTAGTGTCCGACCCTTTGTTCTTCCAATATGTTGGGGTAAGGGTATCAACATGCAGTGGGGAAAAGATATACTTCTTGAAAATAGTCAGTTAGCATTAAATTTTGGATACATTGATAGTAGTCCTTCACATAGTTTATTGATGAGAACTTCTATTGTAATCAAAACTACTTCTACCACGTTACAATCTTTTCTTTTTAATCTTAGTCGATTGAGTTTCATCTCGTCTCACTAGATAAGGGCATAACCTGATAACTTCATTGCTACTAATCAAGGTAGTTAAGGCGGTGTGACGAGGTCATGGCGAACAGGCTTATTACGCAATAGCGAAGCCATGACGAGACTATTTATCATTGTAAATTTTTTTTATTATTATTTTATCTATTAATTAGTAGTATTGTTTTTTATATGCATAAAAATATAGGAAGAAAAAAATTTAACTACTAAAGTATCATACTTTGATTCTAATATTAAGGATTTCATATTTTAGGAATAAACAAATATCAATAAATACAAATCAAATATGAAACATCAACAAATTTGCAACATGGTAATTATAAATAAATAAGTATGAAATATCAACAAATATAGAATATTATTTGAGGTTTAAGCACGCCGATCTGATAAACTATTTAGGACGAGAGAGAGATTTGAGAATTTTGTAACTTATATGTTGAGGTTTTTTAACTTGTAAGTTAACTTTTGTAACTTCTATATTCTAAAAGTGTCATTACTATTAAGTGTTATACATTATTATCCAAAAAATAAAATAGCGTGCATAGCAATGCTATAATGCTATTCCGCCATGGCGACACTATGGCATCGCTATTTAGCCATCATGTCTATTTGGTTATATATGGCGTTTTCCATCACCATTCGCCATGGTGAGGCCATAGCGAGGCTATAGTGTGTGGCCTTGACAACCATGCAACTAATATGACCTTTGATAGTTTTGTAGATCCTTCCGTTTGATAAATTTTTCTACCTAAACCAATTAAAGTAATCATCAACGTGCAATCAACAGATGGAATGAAATTTATAGTCGTAGGAATTCTTTGAGACATCAATCAAAGTTTTCACCACAATACAAACGAGCTCTCGGGGATGGTATAGAATCTGTGGTTGTAGGAATTCGTTGAGACATCTATCCAAGTTTTCATCTCAATACAGAAGGGTCCATCTCAGTTTAGTCACTGAAAAAGAAAGGTAGTCCTCAAGGTCTTAGGTTCGAGCCCAGCTTACCTATCAAAAAAGAAAAAGGTAGTCCTCAAGAATGTTGGTGTGTAGGAAAAGAAATATCTTGATCTGTTTATCTTGCTTTATGTGGATCATTATGTATTAGTGATGAACATATTAACTTTGTAGGAGGAGCATATAAATTGATGAAAAGGGCACATTGGATTTTTTTTTACATCTTGGATTATGGTGAAAATGTCTTTTGCGATTATATTCATATGTTGCTTCCCTACAATTTGAGATTAACACGATTGATGGTTGGTTTGGCAGAACCACCGTGATCTGCGACATTCTGGGGCCTTGGTGCGTAAGGCACACCAAGACAATCGGCCGCAGGGAAAGATTGGTGTCTCAAAGAAACGATGATTTCTTCGATTTTTTTTTTTTTTGTTGCACTCCATTTCGCTTCTTAGATCGATACTTTTGTTGAGTTTGAAACCATGTCTTATTTGTGGCTTTGTTACGTTCTTGATTTTCCTGCCATGGTTTCTATAAGATTCGGTATAGAACAAGTGCTTCTTACTTTCGATATGTAGAGGCTCTAAATATCTGTGCACTTAGCAACAGCTTGATGTTAGCACTGATTAACCTGCAGACCCATGTAGTTACGCAGCCCGTGTACCGTGTGTCACCTTTTTGACTTGGTATACAGAGATCGATGGCTATGAAAATCTAGAGATCTAAAACTCATGAGGAAGTTATGCAATGAAAATGCCCAAAATGTGTATGTTCTATTATTGTTGGGTTTGGGTATTAGGAAACTAATCAACGGCCTAACGGAAGCATTGGTTGTGTTTTGTTTTCAAGATGAAGATTAGGGTGATTAGGGTGAATTGGGTTTTGCATATACCCTACTATGTTTTGGCATATTTATAAATGCTACCCCTATTTCATTTATTTATAAATAATCCCTAATATGCAGCTTTGTGTTTAAATAGCAGCTCGAGTTTCACTCAACTACGGGCTCATACCTTAATTAAACCTAAGTAGCCCATCATGTGCTTCGGTAGTTGATTATCTTGAATCAGATGATGGAGATCTTTGCGTACCAAATATGACAAATCTTTACATTATTGCCTTCAATTAGATGGCGATTCATGTGGCACATAAATTATGTGCAACAAGACAAATGTGCTAGTAGCTCCCTTTGTGCAAGTACGCTTAACGTCTCCAATGGGATCCATTACTTGCGTATACAATGTATGTTCTTGACACTCTAGTTTTAAAAGTACAAAGTGTAAAGTCCCATGTCTTGTAAGGCAAGGATTAAAATAGCAGTTTCGTTTTCGGGGTTTCGTTTTCGGGCATGACCGAAACCAAACTTTCCCTTCCATACTTTTTTCACTGAAATTTCAGTTCCAAGTTTCGTTTCGGTGGAGATTGAAACCGAAACATTTTGGCTGAATTTTTGATCCATGGTCTAAGGATTTGCCCTGTCCTTTGAACATAAGTAATGCCTCCCCCTTACATGTAAGATGTGTTTTAGGTAGGGATGGCCTATACTAAAAATAAAACATTGAAAGGAAAAGACTACTAGTGAGATCAAGAAAGGCTGGTGGGATCAAGTGGAGCCACTCAGAGAATAATATCTTCACATGTGACGTAAGGACGTTACAAAATGGTATGAGAGCCGAGGACGGCTCTCTTACAAGATGGGGAGATTTTAAAGTCTCAAATCCTATAAGAACGTGTCTTATCCTTGGGACATAAGTAATACCTCTCCCTCATATGTAAGACACGTTTTGGGTGAGGACAACCCATACCAAAAACAAAATATTAAAGGAAAATGACTACTAGTTAGACCAGGTGGAGCCACCCAAAGAGGGCAATATCTTAATATGTGGTATCAGGGCGTTACATAATGATATGAGATAAGATGAGGAGATTATAAAATCCCACATCGTGTAAAGATTTATCCTGTCCTTGAGACATTCATAAGTCTCCCCGTCACATATAAGACGTTTGGGTGGGGACGGCTCATGCCAAAAATATAACATTCAAGTGAAATGGCTACTAGTGGACTAGAAAAAGCTAGTGGGACAAAATAAAGCTATCCGAAGAGAACAATATTTTAACATGTGGCGTCAAAGAGTTACAGAGCGTTTGCCCTTGCACACATTAAAAGGAAGACTTGATATTTTGGAGGCCTATAACATGCAGAAACACCATCTAAAACCTGTCTTATTTGAAGGCTAAGATTTGAAGATGTTTGGTGTAAAAAATTGGCAGGAAAAACAGCGTTCATATTTTTATTTTTCGTCATTTGGCAAGGGTTGTAACTTGTAACTATGGGTCTCACTGTTACAAAAGATGTAGATCTAAAAGCCATCACTGTAACCAAATTCGCCTGACTTTTTGAAAAAGAACTGAATATTTCACAAATTTTTGAAAACCCAAATAAATTTCAAATTATTCAGAATTTCCAAATAATTCGGGAATTCTACAAATTATACACGAATTAAACGACTTTTTCCGAATTATACCTTTATTTTTATTTTTTTTCATTTTTTGGTTTATATATATATATATATATATATTCCAAATTTTGATCATATTTTTGATGAATTTTGCCAGATTCTTTTGAATATTTTCCAAGCCGATTTATTCCCGACCGACTTGGTCACTAAGCTTGTAGCACCAAGAATCAAAAGAGCAGTTTGGTTTTCAGTTTCGGGCATGACAGAAACCGAAACATTTCGGCCGAAATTTTGATCAATGGATAGAAAACCGGTCAAAAAATGGAATCAACTAATCTGACTAAGAAACACACCATCCAATAGACCACTGCATCAGATGGTCCTAAAGATCTGATCAGACTCAGACGCGCTTTTGAAGGTTGGCGAAGTGAAGGCATAGCCTATCAATGCCTGTAACATTCACGTTAGCCAAATGGTTAAGGCAATGAAATTTCTATAACACGGTAAAATCGAGGAAAATGAGCACCTGCCTTACTGCTTTTATGCAACACTAGATCTGAGCTATTTTAGAATATATTATTTCTGGGCCTGAATTGCCAAAATTTTAAGCATCTCCTGACACTAAATACATTACCAGTGGATACATTACATATTGATTACGCCATAATAGAACACAACAACGCACTTGTATAGTAGCTGCCACAATCTTCGCCTGATCAATCTGGTGGTCCTTGGCCCTTTAACCTCTCAATATTGGTTGTTTACTTTTAACTTCGGCTACCAATTCAGTTCTCAACTTCATTTAATGAAGTTAATGGCTGCACACTGGGAAAGCCAGAAAAAAAAAAATGAACAGCCTTGCAAGTATTCACATCTATGTAGATATAACTCGATCTAAATTACTGGATCGTTTTTTATGGGTACCTTTATTTTCAACTCCATCTAAGCCGTTGACTGCTTTCAGTAAAGACGATGGAGATCGTTTTTCATCCCGATCCTCGACACAATAGATCTTTAGATCACTGGCCTACCATCAAATGGTCAGATTTTGACTTCACATGACACACATCACAAAAAATGGCCATGATCATGGCGTAGATCAAGTGTGATTCTCAGGTCACTTTTGGGATGTGTGCCATGCGGAATCAAAATCTGATCGTCTGGTGGTAGGACCATGATCTAAAGATCTATTGTCTCGAGGATAGGGACGAAAAACGATCTCCATCGTCTAATTCAAAGCAGTCAACGGTCTAAGCATGTGAAACCCAGGTTGAGAAGGAAGAATCTCGAGTAGAAAATAAAGGTACCCATGTTTTGTTGGCAATAAATTTCGGCCAACATTTCCATTCTAAACCCAGGTTGAGAATGGAAATGGCATGCCCTAGTTACCCGATTTTTTACGACAGGTGACGGGAGATGCTCTGCCGAGGACCGAAATCCGAAATGTTGGCCGAAATTTTGGACCACATACAAAATGGACCGAAATTTTGGATTTCGGTTTCGTTTTGGCCATGCCTGAAACCAAAACATTTTGGCCAAAAATTTGAAATTTCGGCCGAAATTTTGATCCATGTGCTGCGCTTCCACATCCTAACACCACTAAATGATTCACTTCCAACTACTGTAAATATGGTTGCACTAAAATAGATAAATTCACATCAGAAATAGATTCATGTGATCATGTCTCGTATTACCTTGATGGTTGCGCAGATCGACAGATCAGGTAATTGGCTTGTGTTGTCAGGAACGAGACAAAACACCTTTAGAGCTGTGCTTTCAAGATCATAGGAAATAAAAAAAAAGCATATCATACCCAAAAGTTAAGATTCATTTTCAATTCATGATTCAACATAAAATTTATTATGCCATAGGTTAGAGAATGTCGATTACACATGGGCTTCTTTTTGCTCTCAAAATCATAGAACATCAGTCGTATTTCAGTCTCGTTGAAATATAGGTAAGTACCAAGTTATTTCAAAAAAATTCAGGAGTAGCAAGTTAATAAAATGAGGAAACATGATCTCCCAAAAATTGTTGAAATTCAAGATATTGATCAAAGTTTCGGGCATGACCGAAACCGAAATCCGAAATTTTGGACCCCATACAAAATGGACCGAAATTTTGGATTTCGGTTTCGCTTCGGCCATGCCCGAAACCAAAACATTTCGGTCGAAATTTTGAAATTTCGGCCGAGATTTTGATCCATGGGGGAGACTTCTACAATATCAGCAGGAATCACCCTTAAATGAACATGCAGTTAAATTGAGGTAAGGCAGCATTTGGGAACCTGGATTTGTGATGGTGGATTTGGATTCGACCGATTGGGGTGCCAAATCCAGTGTTGGATTTGTATTTGGTATTAGGGAAAACGGCAGAAAATCAAAGGTAGGATTAGGAAATCCGCACCTTTCCACTGTTTGTAAAGGAAATAAGGCTTGAATCCCGATTCTCTATATTTTCCAGATCAATGCCCAAAGTTACCGTAACAGAATTTTTTTTTTTTAAATCTATCTCACAATATTTTTAACAAGCATTCCGAAAATCTTGTCGTAGGGTTAATTTTGGCAATTTTTGCTAATTCTTTTTTCCCTTCCAGTGCAGTTCCAAACCCTCCATCGTTCGAGCAGAGCTCCAAGAGCCCTATCTTCTCCATTGCTCTCCATCATCTCAAAGCAATCTCAAAAGTCTCCAACTTTTTCAAAAAATCAGAAAAAGTCGGGGACTTGCAGCCATCCCTCCTTTATCATTGATTAATCGGCCAAGTCGCAACTCGGCCAATTAATTGGTGATGTTTGTGTTGTGGTCCGTGAATTTTTTTTCCACTTATACTTGAGAGGAAAAAAAACTTCAGGTTTTGTAATATTTTTCTCATTTGTCTATAAAAAAAATATTTAGCTTTGCCAACTTTGAACTATTTTATTCATTGAAATCATTATTTTTAACTTAAAATACATTATGACATACTTTGTATAATTTTTTGAATCTTTTTATGTTCTCCGATTTTTTTTTCGACTCTGACTGATTTTTCCCGACTTAGACCCTTGTCGATTTATTACTCCCGACTTTGTGACTATATCCTCTCAACAGGTTCTCTCTCTCTCTCTCTCGCTCTCTCTCTCTCTCTCTCTCTCTGTCACACACACACACACACACCACCATGACATATTTGCTAGAATTTTTAACGACCATCAAGTCATCTATATCTCAATTCATGCATTTCTAATTCAGATCGAGGGGTAGGGTTCCTCTTCTCCACATCCGAATTAGATTGCCACCTCTCGATGCCTTTAATCGTTGTTCCACAAAGGAATCCTGCAAGCTAAGAATCCATGAGAAAATGTAGGAAAAAAATAAATAACTTTCCTCCATTTTCCTGTACTTAATCCAAATACAGCTTTAGTGTTAAATGGGGGATTTCCTAATAACTTATAGACTGGAAAAGCCACCCTATTAAGATTGGGTGGGTTGGGTTATAACTTATAAGCTTCTCCCTACGCAGTTTAAATTCTATATTAAGAAGGGTGACTTTATTTGCAGCCCACAAGTTTTTCAATGCAACATATGGGCCGAGTTGCACTTGAAGTCTTGCGAGTTGTAACTAAAGATAACCCTAGATTAACTTGGTCTTCAAGGCGACACTATAGCCTCGCTATGACGAATGGCGATGGGAAATGCCCTATATAACAAAATAGCGAGAATGGCAAAATAGCGACACCATAGTGCCGCCGTGTCGGAATAGAATTATGGCATCGCTATGCACGCTATTTTATTTTATTTTTGGATTATAACTCATCATACTTATAGAATAGATACATTATAAGTATGACATTGCTATAACTTATAAGTTACAAAACTCACTCACTCTCTCTCTCTCTCTCTCTCTTCACGACCACTACCAACACTAGCGTCAACACTTACCAGTCGACGGCCAAGATAGCTCCTCATGTTGTCAGCACCTTTATCTGTTTTCTTTTCTTTGATTTATAAGTTATTTTTTCTTTATCTCTTTCTCTTCTTCTCTGCTTTTTTACCTTATCTCTGTTTTTTTTTGGGAACCATTACTTGCACATGAAAGTCGCCTTCCACATAGTTTAAAGAAAGACTTGATATTTTGGGAACCTCGCAGTAATGAAAATACCATCTAAGCCGTCTAATTTTATGGCACGGTCTAAAGATCTTTGGTGCATGATTGGCAAAACAAGATCTCTGTTATACGATTCAACACACTATTGAATCAGCTACTGGCCTTTGACTCCAGTAAATCACATGATAAATATGGTGTTTCACACCAATATTTTAAAGATAAGATCTTTGGATCATAGCCTTGAAATCATATGGCTTATATGGCTTTTTATCTGGCACAGGTTCCCAAAATACCAAGTCCTTTTAAACTATGGGAAAGGGCCAAGTTTTGACTTATCTCTATTTTTTATTTTTATTAATAAATAAAATATCAAATCATACTAATGATTAATTAATAACAATTTAAAATTAAAATAATTTAAATTTTTTAAAAGAATACAAAAATATTAATAAATAGCTCCGCAGTGGCCTCGTCATGGCCATGGCGTAGCGAGCCTCTTCGCCATGACCTCGCCACACCACCTTAACTACTTGCTAGTTGACCATGTCTTCTAAACTTCTTTGTTAACCACGTGTTCCAATTCTAAACTTCATTTTAACCATGTCTTTTAAATTTATTTTATGAGGATTCTATTTCTAGAATGCTCATTTCAAGTAAGTTGCATAGTAAAACCAACTCATGGTTGAATTTTCTCAATACTTAGAAGACATGCAGATTTTTATTTATGTGGTGTGAAGTAAATGTGTGATACTCAAGGAAAAAAATTATCTTCTCAAATCCCCAACTCTACTCTCCACGCGACATCCAAACAGAAGATTTTTGAACCCACCGATTTTAAAATCCATGTATTTGAAATCCCTGGATTTCATATATTTATATCCACCTGCCAAATCTAAATCCACGTTCCAGGGGAATTTCAATTAAGTTATGAACAAAAGAATCCTATCATCTACAGATTAATTAATTTATGAAATCTGGGGAGCATGCATCATTTGTAGAAAATTTATATATATTTCCTTATATTAACATGATATTGGATGACCTTCACTTATTAATATGAAACTTGATGATCGACATTATATTAAGGAAAATATTGATTGCATTTCAAATTTGATTCGAAAATATCATTTTAGAGTAAACATTCAAAGATACATTACCTGCCGGATGTGCAGTGTCATTCCAGATGTATTCACTAAAGACTGAAAGAAGTGCTCCACCAGCTAAAACATATCAGAATGCAAAACCATGGGGATTAGTATATTTCAGTGCATTAAGAAAAAAAGTACAAGAACTTCATTTTGTATCTATAAAACTTCCGTTTTTAATTCAATTCAATAATGGAGAAGAAGAAACCATTTACGCTTCAATAATGAATTAAACAATTTAAGTTTTGAGAACTGAACTAGAAGAATTATTATAGCGCTGACTTGCTGGAACTTAGGCCCTTAAATCCATATCCAAAACTTTGTACCAATCCTTCATTAAACTTTTAAGTATTATGTTAAATCCTATAACACATCTAATACTCCGTCCAAACTAGCCTCGATCAAGTTGAAACCCCTGTTTGCTCAATTGTAGGATTTCCCTTAGACACTCCATACCAACCGATCAAGACTAGAAGGTTCCAAGAGTGACATATTGTGACCTCGATAAAGGGGCATGTCATTACGTTGCCAAAATATTGGTAGAACTTTCATGCAATAATCATAAGATTCCTCTTTGGACAAGCAATGTATCTACTCAATCGTATTGTATTTTCTTTTTAAATAGTTTAGTATTAGGCGAACAAGATAATGGTCTAAAGAAGGTATATATTTGCCTTCATTTCTTTCTTTGTTTTACCTAAGGAAATCAAGTAGCGACTATTGTTTGACGGATGGGGTGGTGCCTAATACCTTATCATTCCATCATAGAGGTTGTTTCCTATAATTTTACGTTAGACTAGGATTGAGTCAATATTTTACAATTAAGGAATTTCCTGGATCAACCTTAATATCCAGGTGGCAACTTCTAGAATATTGTTATATGGATGCAGTCATTAAATTCCTAGGAAGGTCAAAATATGGACTTTACAGCATAGAAAGCAACAAGATGCCAAGAACTTCAAAGCTAGTTTATAAATTGGATTAATTAGCCAAAAAACTAAGGAGAACAAGAACAAAAGCATGGGTATGAATTCGGGTCAAACAAACTAGGCTTCATGTTTTCCATGCCTGTTATGCAGATTAAATATTGGCGTGTATTTTCAGCTCTGATACCAACTTGATGTTTAGGGTTAGGTTTTGTAGGTGAGAGAATAAGGAGAGTAAGGAGAGAGTTAGAGAATAGAATGGTGTAATTAGGGTTTTATGGAACCCCAACTAGCCTTTATACTAATAATGGCAATATATTCACCTCATACCAATACACACACAATAAGTGGTACACCAGGGAAATATATCTACCCCCACACACCAAACTAACTCACGCACACCAATACTCCCCCTCAAGCTGGTGCATAGATATCAAACTAAGAAAAACAAGTACGAGATTGAAACCTATGACCCAATGCCATGAAGACTCAACCAAGGACAACAAGTATCATAGTAATCTGACCAATTGCAATAGATGGAGGGTAACCATATAGACACCCTCGGACTTGTTTAAAGTCTTAATAGCAACAGATAAAAGATACTCCAACAGCAGAAAAGCGTGAGCAGACGAGAATATTGAACATTCATTTGCACGTTTGTCTGCACTTTGGAGTTGGAGCAAACAAAGGTAACCATGTTTCATATGGATTTACAGAGAAAGTGAGATAGATTACCTGGGTGTCATAAGTCCCAACTCTGTCAGTGGGGATGCATAAATCATAACTCAGGTGAGGTCGCCCAGATAAATCCTGAATTGCAAAAGATCCCACTCAGCAAAATATTCTATTTAACAGGATAAGCATAAATATATAAATGTAGCTATCACCCTAATTTGCGCTCATATAATGAATGAACTTACCAGAATGATAAAATTACAAACCCAACTTCTCCCACTGCCCTATTACTGGTGCTAAATACTCACTAAATCTAGTACAGCATGGATCCATGACTTGAACCGAAAAAATCATGTGAAATAAAATGTTTTTTTGCAGCTGAATTACAAATGAAAAGATCCCTATATAAATAGGAATATTCTATAGATTCATCATTCATATGAATCAAGGGGGACTTGCTTGGCATATGACTGGAGAGACAATTTGTTACTTCAGAGAACGCATACATATCAGTACAAACACCTTTCTATAATTTAAAGTGGGACCAACTTCAGACCCAGAACCATACCAGTGAAACGTGTACAAGAGCTTTATCGAGTGGAGCTGAAAAGTCCCCAAATCGGTTCATTCCCTTTCGATCTCCGAGGGCTTGAAGAAGTGTCTGCATGACAAAATAAATGAAATCTATGACTCAATAACCTAAGCTTTAACACCTAATGTGGAAGGGAATCAAGTTAGATAGTAATAGAACTAATGCTAATAGAGATTATGAAGGAAGAGGATCACCGTTCCAATGGCAAGGGCAACATCTTCGTTTGTGTGATGATCATCGATATGAATGTCACCACGAGCCTTTACACGCACATCAAAAAGCCCATGTGATGCAATTTGCTGACATGACCATGCTAGATGTTAGTAAAAACCTTACGTAATGCCAAGCGTGAAATTTAATACAACATGGTTCGTTTGTTTTGGGTGTAGATAGATTTTGAAAAAGACATTACTGATCAAGTACCAAAATTTGAATTTTGACTGCAAGAAAAAGCACCAATATCCATAGACAGATGGTTAAAGTAGGCTTTTACTGCTCTCCAGTAAATTAATCCAAGGGATTTTTACCAGAACATGCCCCAAAACCAAACTTATTACCACAAAATCCAGTTTTTAAAATATTTACCATAACATGCCTACATGGATCATGCACGAGTCGAGAAACAGAGTAGATGGATCGGTCTCTTTGACCTGTTTATGAATGCCAGTGTAGACATGTTTTGGTAACTATTTTGAAAACTAGATTTGTAGGTAGTAAGTTTGGTTTTTGAGCATGTTTTGCTAGAAATCCCTTAGTCCAACTCTCTGTGGATGGCTTGGCTTTCTTAATTCGTGAATACAGTGAAAGCAACGTTCACTATGAATACATAATTTTGATTCTATGTCCTTAAATTCCATAATATGGCAGAGCCTCTAGAGTTTCAATGTTAGTACACCAACATCCATCGATATGCAAAAACACAACAACCACAAACCACAAACATTTCACACTTATGGAAAAAAATAAATAGAGGAAGCCGGTTGAGTACTCACATCTAGCATATGATCTAGAAAAGGAATTCCTGTATTGCAGTCTGTGATCCCTGTCCCATCTAAATTTAATTTCACTTGCACATCCGTCTCTTTTGTAACCCTTTTCACCGCCCCAATGCGACCTGTTGAAAAATTATATGACAGACATCTATGAACATTACCACTATCTATAACACATTTTAAGCCTTGCTTGGCAACATGATTTCTGGCGATTATTTGCTGGGAATCTCATATTTCTTGAGGTAACCAAATTTCCTGCTGTTTGGCGCTATTGTGGGTCCCATAGTTCAAAATCTCGGACAATGCCGATACGTATCGTTTGTTATGTACCGGTATCGGAGGCCACTGATACAAGATACATTGGGTATGTATCGACGATACATACCAAATATATGTCGCATATATGCAATATACCGCCGATACATTCAATGTATCGGCGATACCCGATTCATATCGTCTTGGTACGATGGTGGACGATACATATCGGAAAACCAAGATTTTGATCCATGGTGGGTCCCATTGATTTTTGGGTGATACAAAAATTGGAAGTTTTCTATGATATCAACGAATTTCTGTTGAAAATTCATGTATAAGCAGGTTTCTATCATGGAAATCATGGAGAAATTAACCCGAAAAGATACAATTTTGTGCTTCCACGCTATTTTTATGGATTCATCTCATCAAGGTAAACTGCCAGAGATTATGGCCATTGCGTGATTCATGTCTTTTTTAATCAAGAATATTATGTTCCTAGATTTTATGAGGTAGAGACCACTTTTTGAGTTTATTGGCCATTATTTCATTTGTGCATTTCTTGATCAAGAGTTTTCTGCTCCTAATTTTGTATCAGGCTAGGCGCTGTTTGGAGTGGCTCCTAGAGACACAGTTCAACTTTTGGAAGTGAAAAGCAACACCACCATCGAAAGCCATTGTTTGGTTAATACGGCTTCCCGCTCCATTTCACAGAAAACAGCTCCCTGCAAACACCATTTAATGCAGAAATGAGCAAAAGCTGGAAGCGGCTAAAACCAGCTTCTGGCTTTGGCTTTTGCTGGAATCAGTTTTAGAAGCCAGAAGCTGAGGCCATGCCAAACAGGGCCTTAATTTTCTATTTCTACATTTGATTTAGTCGTGTACATATCCTTATTTTCTTCATGCATCGGATTTGCAGTTTTGAGCTTGTTACTTGATTTTTGGTAAACGTGTATTCGTGTTTTTTCCATTTTTAATTATTATAATTACGCCGATTTGGAGTTGCATGTTATTTCCTTGTCACGACCCAGAATTCAATCTAATCTCAAGGGCCTAGAATTCCATGTCATGACCTCGCACTCTTGTTAAGGTGTTAAAAACATATGCATCATACATATCAATTTATAGATGAGGCCCATAATCACGTGAATTCAATAATACTCACATCGAATCTCTAACGTCGACTCGCCTAGCGGTGTCGTCAACATCGTTGCACTCAAAAACCGTATCGTCGACATTTGAAAAATGTTAAATTACGTGGGTTAAGTTACTCAGTCACGTAACTCAGTGATTGCCCAACCGAACCCCCACAATCTACCTAGGTGATTTTGTGTGGAACTTCGCAAGTGGTTGTGATCCATATTAGTTTGAGCAATTAAAATCAACAATAATGACAATAATTTCAGCATTTGGTCATAAATTTCATAAGCATAAATCAACTTGAAATGAAAACATAAAATATGTGGAATGTACATGATGCACCTAATGCTTATAATTTACCTTAACAATCTTGTCATCATATTCATGCGTGGCATATCTTAAGTATTAGCGTAAACTACCATGCGCCTACACAATGCATGGTTGTATTATACATAACATACGTAAACGACATGTGTCAGGGCCGCTGATCGAGCCTACCACGCGACGTCTACATTTAGATAACCACCTAACCTTCGTATCTATGACGACCCGACTTTTCCAATCCCTAAGGTATAGGAAAGGCCGGTTCATCAACTTATTGATTTCTCAATAAGCCGTAACAAGCAGAAGCCGACAACATACACAAAGGTCTAAAGACAGAGGCATCATTGTTAATCCAAAAACAAAAGCTTCATATAACAAAATTAGATATATCACTGTGAGGAACCAAGAAGAACCACCGGTGATGGCCAATCCGCTCCCCTAAAATAGCGGTTCCCAATAATGGTGCCTCAAGTGATACCAAAAGAACCAAAATAAAGGCCTAGGGCCCAATATTCGAAAATAATATCCAGACAAAATACCAAAAGAAAACACAGGATCTAAGATCACGGAAAGAACTCCTCAGCTGGTATGTCTAAATCCTCCTCGGGAATATAATCGGAGTCCTCCGGATCCTCTGACCCAAGGTCGGTCTCAACACCTGTGATGTATAGTCGACGATGAGCTAACAGCCAAGCTCAATAGAGGAAGACAGATCTATTTGCATTTCTTTATAAGTAAAGGTTTTCAAAAGACGGAATCGGATCAAATATAGTTTTTCAATGATGCTTTTCAAATTAAATCTCCAGTTCTAATCCTGAGTCAAAACTGATAATATAATCTAAAGTGTTCAAGTGTTTTGATTTAGCATGCTTGTTGTCTTAAATTTATAACTTAATTTTATCTCCCAAATTTCCTATAGCATGAGAGCGGACTACGTAACCGATGGGAAAACCCTACTGACCATCGTCGTTCATGAACCCATTTTGAAAATGCAACAAGCCCCTACGCTATGAGGAAAACTTGCGCCAAAGTATTACCGTTAACACGGTTGGTAGAATCTAGGGCATCGTACGTATGAACCCTAAATCAAATGCAAATGCTAATACATATCAAAGCTTATTATTCATAACATATACTGATTTTTTAAGGTTCTGATTCGAAGTTCTGATTCAAAAATTAACTGAGGTTCTAAGGTTCAAATTCCAAAGTTCTTAGTCATAACAAGGTTCCAATTTTCAGATTTGTATCATATATTCTAAGTTTCATTTATACAGTGTATGACAGAATTTCCAAAATTAATGCTTCCAAATGAAATTGCCGAAAACAGTTCATGCTTATAAATTTATGCAAATAACAATTTGAGTTTCCCCTACCTTAACCAAGAAGTTTCAAAGTGTAGCACAAACGGTCCTCTTCAAGGACTCCCCATAGTCAAAACCTACATATATTAACACTCTCACTGTTAATATAGAACCCAAAAATCAACCCAAAAGCTTACAGAATAAAAATTCAACAAGACTTTCAAAAGACAGAAGCAGGACAGAATTCGACCATCGAATTTCAGAATTCTGTCTCAGGCCAAAAATTTTCATTTCGACTGTCGATTTCCAAATCGACAGTCAAATTCCAAATTCGACAGTCGATTTTCAAATCGACAGTCGAATTCTTCAGGTTCTGTGGCTGTTAACTCGACATGCTCGGATTCTTTTTCCTTAGTTTTAACACAGCCATCCAATCTTTTATATTGAATACCTATCTTAAATTCTAACAAAACCCAACAATTTACATAAGGAGGTTTCAAGGCTTACCTCTTTTAGCTTAAATTGTTGTTTCCTTTACACCGATTCACGTCTGGAATAAATCTCTAATCTCAAAGGTTTTAGATCTTCTAATCAGTCCATCAAAAGGGGTGGCTACAACCTCATCAATCAACAAGATCACACAGATTTTCTCACTCTCCACATCACTCTTCTATTTCAATAATTCAAACTGATCAGAATTCAAGCACTAATCTAATCAATGGTTGAGATGGAAAGAGGAGCTCTCAAACTTCCAAGATATGGGATCAAATGAGGCAAGTCCTTAGGGGCTTAATTCCAACAAGAAAGAGAAGTGAAACTTCTCTTACACTCTCTCTTATAACCAAAGTTAAGCATAATTAAATATTTAGATTTTATTATTTGTAACTTATCTACTTAAGTTGGAACTTATCCGGTGCTAAACACTAACACCAACCTTCTTGTGTAAGTTATCGCCATTTGACTTTCACCTCTCTAGGCTAATTCCTTTGACCATTAGTCGTATTATAGCCTTAGTTCATCAAAAATCTAAAATTATTCCACAATATTTCCTGACATGCTTACCGAGGTAAATAAAAAATACGTCAAAAATATTAGGGATATTACATTCACCCCTCTCTAGGCTTAAGTTGGAACTTATCCGGTGCTAAACACTAACACCAACCTTCTTGTGTAAGTTATCGTTTACTTGACTTGTACACCTCTCTAGGCTAATTCCTTTGACCATTTGTCGTATTATAGCCTTAGTTCATCAAAAATCTAAAATTATTCCACAATATTTCCTGACATGCTTACCGAGGTAAATGAAAAATACGTCAAAAATATCAGGGATATTACATTCACCCCTCCTTAGGAATTTTCGTCCGCGAAAATTGAATGCAACATACACCAGACAACAAAAGAAGAGAAAAACATGGGCTACCGTGTTTCGATCCCACATGGCACACAAGCCAAGGGATGGGATCCGTAGTAACATGGATGTACGACATGTGACATCAAAAGGCCATAGTGGATTGCATCCGTACATGGATGCCCACACCCCAAGTGTCACGTGCCGGGAGACCGATGCACAGTGACACATGAAAGCCATAAAGAGAACAAAAATCCACCAAAGCAATCATGAAGAACAAAAGTGACAGAGAGAGCAAACCCACACCATAGAAAAATAAACCACAGACAGAAGGTACAGGTCCACATACATACATACAAAAATCCAAGCCAGATAGATAGGAAAGATGTACAAAAATCAAACTCACACGGAGATCCAAAACCCACATAGAGAAGATAACAACAAGTATCTAAAGGAACCGTATACAAACGAAAATAAACAGAGTATCCCAAGCAAATCAAGGACAAAAAGATAGAAGATAACAAAAGAAGGGCCACCAGGTCCTAAATAATCCAGGGTGTAAAATAAATACAGTCCCATCATCATCCAAAATAAACTAGTATCCCCCCTCCCCCAAGCATGCTAAAATCCCTCAAGAGATGGACCCACCGATCCGGCACCATCTCCTCAAGAAGATCATCATCACCCGCATCCGCTCGCCGCAGGAGGCATGCTAGTACCATGTCGAAGGGGCGATATCTTGGCACGATATCGCCATATATGTAGTGTAATCCTCGGAAACGTGTGTCATCGATAAGAGAGAGCGCCTCCATGGACATCCAGCTCCTGACGCATAGAGCTGGTATGGTGGGTGAGCTCTTGAATCTGGTGGCTCATGGCGGTCATCTGTCGGGTGAACTCTGAGAGTGTAAGGATGTCACTCTGTGGGAGAGGTCTGAGAAGTAGCGATGTCGAGCGAGAATAGTAGGGTCCTCATCATCATCGCTAAGTGTGTCGTCCGCATCCTTTGGAGTCTTCACAAGTCGTAAGTTTGACCCCAATTGACCAGGTTATAAATTTTTCGACCTGCGGTGGATTTGGGTTCAGTAGGAGGGATATCATAAGTAGGCCCCGCTCGGTAGTTCTCAATCATCACCAAAATTAATCAAGCATATGGCATACTCTTCATCGGTTTCTTCACATGTTTACCCATTTTCTCGCGTGCCTTGATAATCCCCTTGAAAAGGACGTCAGGTGCACTAAACCAGCGCTCCTTATAGGCCGCAAATAGAATTTGTTGTAGGGGACCCGTGCGCTCAGACTGATGACTAAAAGGGTAAAGGGTGGCCTTTAAAATTTTGTCCAATATCCACATGGTCTCCAGCATATGGACCGTGACGATGGATTCTGGGACCCATGAATGACCTTGCGTCATTTGGGTAATCACGTCCTCAAAGCGTACCGATTTGGGAAAAGGAGGACCTAACCCCATGGTTTGGGAGTGATTTAAAGGGCAGTGCAATGCCACAGCCATGTCTTCGAGATCAAAAGTATAATCTCGGCCATCATTTTCCGTATAAATTCTCTTCCCGTCTTCGCGGCTCATATGCTGATAAAATAGGCGCACGAGTCGGGGATAAAAATGGTCACTAAATGATGTGCACAGGGAGGTTAATTTGGCTTTTTCGAGGTATTCACCCGCCCATTGTGTGGTTGTTTGTTGGTCAAACAACTCCGGGTGAAACAGATATTCTGTGGTGAAGCCTTTGATGCTCCAAAATCATTTGTTGCTTTCGAGCAAGGGAGAAACAAGGGTGGTGGAACCGACCGAGGTGGCTCCATGGTCAGATAGATCGGCTAGTATACGCAGCTTTAGAGGCTGGTCTCTTGGAGGTGGGATTTAGAATGGGGGTCTGCTTCTTAGGCCCCATTGAACAACAATAAGCCACAAAAGAAAAACTAACAGAAAATAAGATGAAAAATCCCAAAATAATCAAGATGTGGGAGGATTTACCTGTAAAAAGCCCCAAATCCGGTTTCCACAAGGTAAAATCGAAGCCCCTTTTGCAATGTGCAGTGGATCTCTCCCCGGAATTCGGCCAGAATTGATGATACACCCCAAAATCGCCAAAAACCCTTAAAACCCTAAGCTCAAAACCCCCAAAGTTCGAACCCGAAATGCCAAAAGAAATTTAGACCCCACACTTAAATCGATAAATTCGATGGTCGATTTTCTCAGAAAATCTCAGACTTAAAATTTTGGCTGAAACGGCCTGTGAGTTGTTGTCAAAATTTGACCATCGAAATTGATTTTCGACAGTCGAATTTTTAAGACACCTGAGACCTTCAAAATTTTCAAAATGTTTTGAAATTCCTAACCTTGCCTTGGGTCTACATGGACCTTGTTTGATCCCTTTTCATTCCCAACACATTTTCGGGCCACCAAATGAAAAATTAAAGAATAGGCTAAGCAATTTTGGCCAAACTATTTCATATATTCATACGGAAAATAACAAGTCCGAGTCTGGGCTCATAAAATTTTCGTGATTTCCAACGTAACACAAAATAAAAAAGTAAACATGTACAAAATAATAGGTATATGTATAGGCCATGACATCGATATCAAGGCCAAAATTACTCGGTAAATGTGAAGTAGCTAACTATAGGCCCAAATTTTATTTCACGGCTAGTAGTGTGGAACACACTGTTTAGGCCCAAAATTATCGAATTTTTGTCCATAATGTAGAGACCTTTAAATATACACGCATCAATTTGTATATTGGACCGCAAATTACTCGCCAATTTATTGTATAAAAAGCATTACAACAAGATTCAAAGGATCATACATTCAACACATAATTTCACAAAATTTAATCAAAAAGGGTCAGAAATTGGTCTCGGAGCTCAGCTTCACGCTCCCAAGTGGCTTCCTCCGGTGTATGATTACGCCACTGTACGAGAACTAAAGGAATGCATTTAGTGCGTAGGATCTGCTCCTTGCGATCCAAAATCCGAATCGGGTCCTCGACCACCTTCAAACCATCCTGAAGCTCGATGGGTTGGTAATCAAGCACGTGAGTCGGGTCACGGATGTATCGACGCAACATCGACACATGAAAGACGTTGTGCATGCTAGATAATTGCGGCGGTAACGCCACACGATATGCAACCTCTCCGACTCGGCCTAATATCTCAAAAGGCCCAACGTATCGAGGATTCAGTTTCCCTCATTTTTCGAACCACATAACTCCCTTGGTAGGCGAAATCTGAACAAAGACATTCTCGCCGACCTGAAAAATTGAGTATTAATGCCAATTTCACATGGAATGTATACCAAGTGAAGAAATACACATTGACATATCAAAAGCTACCTGAAAATCCACGTGTCACAGTTTGAGATCGGCGTAGCTCTTCTAACGACTCTGAGCTACTCGTAGTCGCTCGCGTATCAACCGAATCGTCTCGGTAGTGCGCTCAACTATCTCAGGTCCAATAATGAGCTTCTCACCCACTTCTTCCCAGTTCAACGGTGATCGACACCGCCGTCCATATAAAGCCTCGAACGGAGCCATACCAATGCTAGCCTGAAAGCTATTATTGTAGGCGAACTCTATCAGAGGCAAGTGTTGGTCCCATGACCCGTGAAAATCCAACATACATGCTCTCAACATGTCCTCAATGATCTGGTTCACGCGCTCGGTCTGGCCATCCGCCTGTGTGTGAAACGCCGAACTATAGTCAAGATGAGAACCCATGCCCTCCTGAAATCTCTGCCAAAAATGTGAAGTAAATAACGGGTCTCGATCAGACACAATACTAGCTGGTATCCCATGCAGTCTAACAATCTCCTTCAGGTATAACTCTGCAAGTCTCATCGGCGATATCGTGGTATTGTATGGCAAGAAATGAGCAGACTTGGTTAGCCGATCTACAATAACCCCGATGGCATTGTTCTTCCTCAGTGTCTTCGGCAACCCGAGTATGAAATCCATCGAAATGGCTTCCCATTTCCACTCAGGCACAGGTAAAGGCTGCAATAGGCCTGCAGGATTCTGATGATCAACCTTAACCTATTGACAAACCAAGCACCGCGATACGTACTCAGCGACGTCGCGTTTCAAACCTCGCCACCAGAAACTCTTCATCAAGTCCTGATACATCTTGGTGCTACCAGGATGTATGGCATACATGGATTTGTGAGCCTCTTCCAGAATGGTGTCTCGAAGCTCGGTACTCGACGGTACGCATTCCCTGTTGTGAAATAGCAAGGTCCCATCTGCTCGAATGGAGAAATCCTTCTTGCTGCCATTCTCGACATCTCGTCTGATTGCCATCAGCTCATCATCGGTCATCTGAAGCTTTTGAATGTTCTCGAAGAGCGTAGGATGTAATACAAGTGTAGCCATCAATGCTCCCGAGCCTTTTACATCGAACCGTGAGTTGCCCAAAGCCATATTCTTCAAAAGTTTCCATCTCTGAATCCGACTAACAAGATGTGACAGCTGTGCTGAAGACCTCCTACTAAGAGCATCAGCAACGACATTTGCCTTTCCCGGATGGTACTAAATCGAGCAGTCGTAGTCCTTCAAGAACTCCATCTATCGTCGCTGCCGCATATTCAAGTCCTTTTGAGTGAAGAGGTACTTGAGACTCTTATGATCAGTGAATATATCAAAGATTTCACCGTAGAGGTAATGTCGCCAGATCTTCAAGGCGAATATAACTGCTACTAGCTCTAAGTCATGCGTCGGATAGCTTCTTTCATGGTCCTTCAACTGTCTAGAACCATACGCAATTACCCGCTCGTGTTGATTAAGCACACAGCCTAATCCACCATAAGAAGCATCACTATATCGCGAAACCTCCCACGGAAGGTATAGCAAGCACCTTGGTCTTTGTAGTCAGCGACATTTTAGCTCTGGCTCTGCTCACCTTTGCTTTGTCCGGTCAGACTTAGCATTCTTTCTTGTGAGTCAGTATGTGGACTCGATATCTTGAGAAACCCTCGACAAATCGCCGATAGTACCTCGCCAAACCAAGGAAACTTGAACCTCAGAATCGCCGAGGTTGTTTCCATGTCACCACGTAATCTATCTTTGTAGGATCCACGAGATACCCGCTTCAGAGACTACTGGCCCAAGAAATCGACTGCCAAGCCAAAACTCACACTTACTGAGTTTGGCATACAACTGATGGTCCCTGAGGGTTTGAAGAGCCATCTTCAGATGCTGCACATGCTCCTCTCTGGTTTTCGAATAGATGAGGATGTCATCTACGAAAACTACCACAGATTTATCAAGATGTGGTTTGAACACCCTGTTCATCAGGTCCATGAAAGATGCAGGCGCATTTGTTAATCCAAATGGCATCACTAGAAACTCATAGTGGCCATAACGCGTCCGAAACGCAGTCTTGGATATATCTTCTGCCTTGTTCTTGAGCTGGTGATAGCCTGATCTCAGATCAATCATCGAAAAGAACCTTGCACCCTGCAATTGATCAAACAAGTCATCTATCCGCGGAAGAGGATAACGATTCTTAATTGTCATTTTGTTGAGCTGCCTATAATCGATACACAGACGCATCGATCCATCCTTCTTTTTCACAAATAGAACCGGTGCACCCCAAGGAGAGACACTCGGTCGTATAAAGCCTTTGTCTAACAGCTCCTGAAGCTGTTCCTTGAGTTCCTTCAACTCAGCAAGTGCCATCCGATATGGAGCTTTAGATAACGGCTCTGTACCCGGCGCTAGCTCAATCGCGAACTCAATCTCTCGGTCAGGTGGTAATCCAGGTAAGTCCTCTGAAAAGTCATCAGGATAATCGCAGACCACCTTGATAAGAGCCAAGTCGTTCTTCTTCTCGGTAGAATCTTGCAAATTGGCCAGATACCCATTGCAACCATTCTTCATCATACGCTCAGCTTTAATGGCTGAAACCAACGGCGCAACCTTGGATTTGACTCCACAGAATCGAAAGGATTTCCGCTTTGGCGGTCGGAAGGTCACTATCTTCCGAAGACAGTCCACGCTCGCGTGATAAGCTGCCAGCCAATCCATTCCGAGAATAACGTCGAACCCTTCCGTGCTCAATGTAATCATGTCGGTCACTGTCTCGTGCTCATCAATCATCACGATGATTGACGGACATGCTGTATTAGTACATACTGAACTTCCCGTAGGAATCTTCACATCTAGAATGAAAGCAAGGGTTTCGGGAGTAATACCCAACTTCTCTGAGAAGGAAGGAGTAATAAACGAGTGTGTAGACCCAGGGTCTATAAGTACTCGCGCTTCAATTTTATCCATGTCGTCTCGACTACTCATCATAAGTGTTCCTTTAGTTAAAAAGTTTGTTAATCATATATGCAATGATTCTTATGTGGTTTAACATAATTGACTTGAATTTAAATTTAAACAATAATAATTGAATCAATGCATAAATGGCATCTCAACTTTAATGATACCTTGGATGACGTCATTCGACGTTTGGGCATCCTGTGCAGTCACCGCATAAGCCCGACCTTGAACTGTAGGTCGTGTCGACTTCTGCGTAGAGACCGTCATAGTCCGTCCTTTCTTAATAGTAGGACAATCCTTGATCATGTGACCAACCTGTCCACACCTGAAGCATCCTCCAGTATTCCGCCTGTAATCCTCTGTCTTATGTGGTTTCCCACATCTTGTACACACTGGGGTAGAAACAGGAGTAACAGCTGATCCTCTCGTCAAACCTCTCTAAAATTTCTGAGCTCTCATCAGCTCAGTGGCCACATGTAGGGGTGCAAATCGGGAAAGTCTATCAAATTCTGCGCCATACTCGCGCACCGACATCTCATTCTGTTTCAATTCGATAAATTGGACCTCCCACTGATTACGTACGATCTTCGGGAAGTACTGATCGTTGAACGTCTCCACGAACTCTGCCCAAGTCCATGGAGTATTGGGGTAGTCCTGCTCTCTCATCCTGGAAACAGACTTCCACCACGGGCTGGCCTCGCCCAAAAGTTTGAAAGATGCCCAGCGTACTTTCTCGACATCGGTACACTGCAACACTTCAAATATTTTCTCTATCTCATCCAGCCATGCCTCGGCTTCCATAGGATCCGTCTGCCCTGAGAATGTAGGAGGTCTCATCCTCCTAAACTCTGTGAATCCTCCTGGCTGATGTCTGGCTGCCATCTCGGCATCGGTCATGGCCTGGTCACATCTGGGCCATGTTAGTAGCCAAGGCTGCCAACACCTCGTCCACATTCCCTCTGTCTTGCCTAGCAGCTCCCAAAGGATCTGCATTAGGGCCAGAAGCAACTCGCCCTCTACCATATGAGGTGCCTACGCCCTCATCTATCTCCTCAATGCGATCTGTACGAGGTCCCTCTATACCTCGACCTCTGCCTCTAAACCGTGGAGGCATGCTGATCTGTCATTGTTAAACAAACAATAACAATTAGATCAGTAATGAATTGTTAGAAATAATCTAACCCCTATTCCTAAGACTCTGAACCTAGAGCCTTGCTCTGATACCAACTGTGACGACCCGACTTTTCCAATCTCTAAGGTATAGGAAAGGCCGGTTCATCAACTTATTGATTTCTCAATAAGCCGTAAGAAGCAGAAGCCGACAACATAAACAAAGGTCTAAAGACAGAGGCAACATTGTTAATCCAAAAACAAAAGCTTCATATAACAAAATTAGATATATCACTGTGAGGAACCAAGAAGAACCACCGGTGATGGCCAATCCGATCACCTAAAATAGTGGTTCCCAATAATGGTGCCTCAAGTGATACCAAAAGAACCAAAATAAAGGCCTAGGGCCCAATATTCCAAAATAATATCTAGACAAAATACCAAAAGAAAACATAGGATCTAAGATCACGGAAAGAACTCCTCAGCTGGTATGTCCAAATCCTCCTCGGGAATGTAATCAGAGTCCTCCGGATCCTCTGACCCAAGGTCAGTCTCAGCACCTGTGACGTATAGTCGAGGGTGAGCTAACAGCCAAGCTCAATAGAGGAAGACAAATCTATTTGCATTTCTTTATAAGTAAAGGTTTTCATAAGACGGAATCGGATCAAATATGGTTTTTCAATGATGCTTTTCAAATTAAATCTCCAGTTCTAATCCGGAGTCAAAACTGATATTATAATCTAAAGTGTTCAAGTGTTCTGATTTAGCATGCTTCTTGTCTTAAATTTATAACTTAATTTTATCTCCCAAATTTTCTATAGCACGAGAGCGGACTACGTGACCGATGGGAAAACCCTACTGACCATCGTCGTTAATGAACCCATTTCGAAAATGCAACAAGCCCCTACGCTATGAGGGAAACTTGCGTCAAAGTATTACCGTCAACACGGTTGGTAGAATCTAGGGCATCATACGTATGAACCCTAAATCAAATGCAAATGCTAATACATATCAAAGCTTATTATTCATAACATATACTAATTTTTCAAGGTTCTGATTCGATGTTTTGATTCAAAAATTAACTGAGGTTCTAAGGTTCAAATTCCAAAGTTCTTAGTCATAACAAGGTTCCAATTTTCAGATTTGTATCATATATTCTAAGTTTTATTTATACAGTGTATGACAGAATTTCCAAAATTAATGCTTCCAAAAGAAATTGCCGAAAACAGTTCATGCTTATAAATTTATGCAAATAACAATTTGAGTTTCCCCTACCTTAACCAAGAAGCTTCAAAGTCTAGCACAAACGGTCCTCTTCAAGGACTCCCCATAGTCAAAACCTACATATATTAACACTCTCAGTGTTAATATAGAACCCAAAAATTAACCCAAAAGCTTACAGAATAAAAATTCAACAAGACTTTCAAAAGCCAGATGCAGGACAGAATTCGACCATCGAATTCAAATTATCTAATTTTGAAATTGATGGTATTTCAAATTCACCCTTAATTTCGTAAATCCGGACTTCAATTGCTCAAAATAAAATTATTTCTAATCGTCGATTTCCAAATCGACAAATAATTCTTCGTGTTCGGGTCATAACTCGACATGCCCGGATTCTTTTTCCTTAGTTTTAACACAGCCATCCAATCTTTTATATTGAATACCTATCTTAAATTCTAACAAAACCCAACAATTTACATAAGGAGGTTTCAAGGCTTACCTCTTTTAGCTTAAACTGTTGCTTCCTTTACACCGATTCACGTCTGGAATAAATCTCTAATCTCAAAGGTTTTAGATCTTCTAATCAGTCCATCAAAAGGGGTGGCTACAACCTCATCAATCAACAAGATCACACAGATTTTCTCACTCTCCACATCACTCTTCTATTTCAATAATTCAAACTGATCAGAATTCAAGCACTAATCTAATCAATGGTTGAGATGGAAAGAGGAGCTCTCAAACTTCCAAGATCTGGGATCAAATGAGGCAAGTCCTTAGGGGCTTAATTCCAACGAGAGAGAGAAGTGAAACTTCTCTTGCACTCTCTCTTATAACCAAAGTTAAGCATAATTAAATATCTAGATTTTATTATTTGTAACTTATCTACTTAAGTTGGAACTTATCCAGTGCTAAACACTAACACCAACCTTCTAGTGTAAGTTATCGTTTACTTGACTTGCACACCTCTCTAGGCTAATTCCTTTGACCATTAGTCGTATTATAGCCTTAGTTCATCAAAAATCTAAAATTATTCCATAATATTTCTTGACACGCTTATCGAGGTAAATGAAAAATACGTCAAAAATATCAGGGATATTACATTCACCCCTCTCTAGGCTTAAGTTGGAACTTATCCGGTGCTAAACACTAACACCAACCTTCTTATGTAAGTTATCGTTTACTTGACTTGCACACCTCTCTAGGCTAATTCCTTTGACCATTAGTCGTATTATAGCCTTAGTTCATCAAAAATCTAAAATTATTCCACAATATTTCCACAAATCTAATTGCCATTTTTTTTTAAATAATAAAAACCACTAATTTTTGAAATTTTCAAGAATTATTCGTGATTTTTTCAAAACATACAATATTTTGAAAATTCGATAATTATTTGAGATTAATTCGCCTCACTAGTGTAAATATGTGTTCTAATGATGTTAAAGAGTTAAAAAAAAAACCAATAAAATAAAGTTCGGTAAAGTTCAGAACATATTTTTAAAAAAACCCGAAATTTACCGAAATTTTGACCAATTTACGGTTCTGATCATGACCGAAACCGAGATTATCCATGGCGCCCACACCAAGCACACTAAAACCAAAGGGCAGAGCCCTTCTCGTGGCCATGGTGCACTCCTGTCATGACCTGGGGGCTTTGAAGCGCAAATTTGAAAGCCTTAGGGCCATTTTCAACAAGTTGGGGCATTTGAAGAGTACGGTGTCCCACACATTCGGGTCAAAGGGTTGACTGGTTGACCACGAGGAACCTAGAAAGGCTTGGAAACGTGAAATATACTATTTTTCTTGAAATTTCCATGGATTTTCAATCATTTCAATTATTTAAAAAAGATATTTTAAGTGTACACTAGGTAGATTGAAGCAGATAAGAGGTTGCCGTTCACTGTTATCGTCACCATATGTTGGTGGGGCAGAGACGAGGGGAATGGCGTTGACAAAGAAGATAGAGGATGGCTGTTGAACCATGGCTGTGCATAAAATGGGATGAGAGAGAGATCTCCTGCTTGTGTATATAAGGGGTTTTGAGAGGTAGGTAGACCGAAATGGGCAAGTCAGTGAGAGAAGATAGAGAGGATGGCTGTTGAACCATGGCTGTGCATAAAATGGGATGAGAGAGAGATCTCCTGCTTGTGTATATAAGGGGTTTTGAGAGGTAGGTAGACTGAAATGGGCAAGTCAGTGAAAGAAGATAGTGGATGGCTGTTGAACCATGGTTGTACATAAAATGGGATGAGAGAGAGATCTCCTGCTTGTGTATATAAGGGGTTTTGAGAGGTAGGTAGACCGAAATGGGCAAGTCAGTGATTCAAAGAAGGTAAGAGTGGGCTCTAATTGCTTCTAATTTTGGGGTTTGTCTTGGTGGCAGCCCAAATTAAGGGCATTGATTCGGTTGCAAGGATTAGCAACCGAACCCTCATTGAATTCCCATTTAAATCCCAACCATATAATCTCATATACACGTATGTGGGCAAAGAGAAATGGTGTGGGTAAGTTGCCATTTAAGGCTAGAGTCCAACTTGGACTTTCATAGGCTTCTAATTGCATGGATAGCATATGGTTGTTCTTGGACTTTGAGAGATTATGTCGGCAGCTGGGAATTCATGAGATGTAAATGAGCTGGTGGGTTGGGTTGACTTAATGTGTTGCATACACACATAACACACATACGATGTATTTATTTGAATATTATTTACTATTATTATTTATTTATTTATGTTTAGTTGATGAGCAGAGCTAAGATAAGGGTGTCGAGGTAGAGTCGCCCATGCTCGGTCAAAGGTCTGACTAGATCAGGTTTGGATTAGGGCTCGGGTTGCGCTTTAGTACTCACACCCCAATTGCCTTTTATTAAAGGCACCCATTCTTTAGATACTCATATATCCATATGTGTGTATACTACATAGAATGTTCATCATTATTTTATTTTATTTTTTGAAAAATGAACCAATAGTAGAGTTCAGATTTTGGTACAAGCACGAACTCGAATTCGTGCTCGAGTTTGGGTCGTGTGCTACATGTATACACTTACATGTACGCCCCACATAGGGGTTCGAGTTCGGAACTAAGAAGTTCGGCTTGTCCTGGTGCGTACACCCAATTACAATAGGTGACCCCGAGCCTATGTCACAAGGTCAAAGGTTTGACTAAAGTTAAACCAGTGAAATGGTCACATTCTCGTCAAAGGTCAACAATTCAACATTGGCAATTGTCAGGGTCGTAAAATTTCTGTTTTGTGAGTTTGTGGGGTTATCTGTTGGCGAGAGGTCTGTATCGATTTGGGGGCACTGATTATTTTTCATGTTTGTTGAATTCTTAGTGTTGCTATTGCTGTTGGACATTTGACATTTAGTTTGATATCATGGGGACAGACTAAAAGACAGGGATTGATGGTAGTGACAGCTTATTAAAAAATAGATTGTCTAGTAGCTAATTAACTTGAGCTCTTAGTCCCAATCCTAACAAATTTGAAATGAAGGTCCTTGCAGTTAATGAGTTAAAAGGGGTTTTTTTTCCATTTTTTTCAATAGGTAAGCATGGGATTTGAACCACAAACCTCAACATTCCATGCTTGAGGGAATCAGCACTGGGGTAAAGATCCAATCCCAAGTTAAAAGGTTTTTTCATCAATGGGATTGCATATTTATCCAATTAACTACATCTCGTTTGATCATGATAGGGGCACTTATGCAGATCTAAAGTTATGAAACCCTTAAAATAGTCCACAGTTGTGAACATTTTGAAATCTAGGACTCTTAATAGTTCAAGATTTCTCACCGACAACATCTTGACACGAGATTCTTTTATTATTATTATTGGAAATGACTGAGATACATGCACTGTACTATGTTGCCGGGTATGTTTTCGCACTTCTAAACTTTCATGCTTTATGAGCCATCAGGTGTTTTCACCATCCATATACCTATAAACACCATTCTTTGAGCTTGACACTGAAATCTTTGCTCTTCAAATCCGACATGTTCTTTGAGTATACCAATTAAGGTTTATGCATGTTGATATCTTGCCCTTTCCTTGTAATCCTTATAATGATTGATATATGAGCCTAAAATTTTAACTTGCTGGTTTTCATTATGTTTGAGAAACACTTCTTATTTTTATAAGGGCTAGTATGTGCTGAATTTACTCTAAGCTTTCCATTCAAATCCCTCATAAAATAGATCTCTCTTTTGGTGATACAGACCTCTCTAACCAAAACATGTTAGCTTCATTTCATTTAAACATTTAGTCTAAATACTTTGGTAAAGAACCCCCTTTATAATATAATTTCAGAACTCTATTTTACCATCTAGGATCTTCCTACTTATTACCTACCATAGAAATATTGCGATATTGGACAAAGCTAAGAGCCCGTGATTCCATAAATAAGAAATGAGAGCTAAGCACACCCCTAAGTTTTTGCAATACCATCGCATCACCATGTATACCTTGTAGAACAACCTATTGTGAGTGGCTCAGGCCCCCCAACACTAGGTGAGCGGAAAAACTTCATTTGGACACAGCCAGCTGGGAACATTTTGTTCATGGAGCTGACTGACCAAGCGGTGAGAGGGAGGAAATTGGGGCAGGGAGGATGGATAAAGAGACTGTGGGGAGATTATAAAAAAAATTGAATAGCCACCAATTGTTCAATATTATGGGCATGACGGTTGTGAAGGACCATATCTAAAATAAAATCAGGACACTTAAACACTTCACTTTCATGAGCAGACTATTTGCATTGAGTGGGTTTGGATGGAACCTACGTTCAAACAATGTTATTGATGAACCCGATGTTTGGTCGACATACACTGTGGTGAGAAATTTATATGAAATAATTAATCATCTCAAACAATTATTATATTCGCTAAATTTCATATCTTCAGGCCTTCACTATCACTACGGTAATCTCATGCAGAAAAATAGTGGGCCAAGAAATACAAGAAGAACAAAGTACGTGATTGAGAGAGCCTTCGCTTCATCTATAATGACAGTGTCTCCGACGGAGGGACAGCTTACATGTGGGCAACCCAACTCCTGATTTTGCAGGCCAGATGCAAGCTTCTCCTAACCCCCTGGATATGAGGGATTACCTTCCAGAATGGGATGATCTTTTTGGAGGCCAACCCACACGAGAGCCTGCCTCACCCTTCACAGCTGAGAGTACAACTTAGGGGTACAATGGATCATTAAGTGAAAGAATGAATGGGAATGCATCTTCCACCTCTTGTAGGAAGAAGCAAACTGTGAATGAATCCAGGTGACTTCAAGACTACCCTTAAGGAGTTCATCTACTAGCCGTCATCTCTGAGCATACATGAACAGTTCTATGCAGTATTACCGGTTCAGCCATTTCAGCCATTTTAAACAAAAAATTTCTTCTTCGGTGCCCCTCGACGACTATTGCGAAGGAGATTTGTCCCAAAAAATCCTTCATAGACGGCATACCGGTTGATTGTAGCAGCTGGGAACCAGAAGTGAACGAACTCCAGGTTCACTGATGGGACGGTGGGGTCTAGATCCACCTATTCGGACTTCCCCTCCATTCCTGGATCACAGAGGTTCTCCGGATGATCAGAGAACGTTGTGGCCGCTTCATCCTCACCGACAAAAGCACCGACGATATGTGGGAGACTAGCTACGCCCAAATCTTGGTGGCTGTCGATCGCTAGGAAACTATTCCTAGAGCTTGCAAGATCTGCCTCAATGACCAAAAGTACAGGATCTTCATAGAAGTGGAGTTGATGGAGAGAGTGGTCCTCCCTTGTCAACCGCACAAGATAGCCGAGCGGTCTCAGGTTTCCAACAAAGACATACTCGGTGCTTCCACAGAAAAACTCACGACAAAGGTCTACCCATTCCGGAATGGGATAGATTTAGCTGGTGGTTAGCAGCCTCCTCCTGCCTCGAAGGGGTGCTCGGCCTCGTATTCGTCTTTCCATTGGGGGGCGTCCTCGACGGCGAGAGATCCTTGTCAATGAAGTGATATCGTGGGTGGCCATTCCCTCGATCCGGCGGATAAAGGGCTTGAAGAAGGGGAGGATTTGCAAATGGATACAAGTCTCAAGGAGATCGCATGTTTCCCATCAGAGTTTTCCCCCCCTTTGCCGGCGTTTCGTCTCCCGTCGCGTGATCTGATGAGGGTGGATCTTTTACCATCCATTGATCCGACGGTTGAGATGAACTTCCACTCAACGGACAGCTGCGCAAATTTTTAATTTTTTTATGGTGATATGTCCCTGTTGAGAGAATTAGAAGATAACGTCTCTGCGAATCCCTAGGACCCGATTTCCTTTGAAGAAACACGTGGCACTTGGGTTACAGGTGGCTATATCCACATGAGGGGTAACTTAAACCTTTCAACCATGGATCAAAATATTGTCTGATACCGATACGCATTGGTTTTGGACCTGGACTATACGTTAAATTGGGTTTTTCTCGGAGCCCCTTAAAACAGTCAAATTATTGTTCAATTTATCAATTGTATCGTCCTTATCGTCCAATGTATTGTCCGTATCGGACCATAATTTGAAATTATCATCCAGTGAGGCCCCTAGCTTCAAGTGATGAAGGGAAAATACCGGTATGTATCGTCTAGTACGTATCGGTTTTGGAGTTTGACGATACGTACCGGTTTTCCGATTTTTTGACCCATGCTTTCAATAGTGAGGAAACCAATACCAGCTAAGGACGTTATGGGCACGAGTCTCAATGTGGTTTCCAAAAAGCAGCCCACGATTTCGATGGCCGGTTTGGATTTCCTTCTTTAGAATGAGGTTGGTAGTTGCCCACGTGTCATCAGGCCTTGGACCTTTGGGCCTACTGGGGCCTCCCTATGTGTGTACCGGCCCATGGATTCTACTTACCCTTCATCTCTCTGCGTCGGGCCTCTCTTCGTGATCCGGTCCACCTTCCGACCTTTCTCCCCTCATGGGGGATTTTCGAGCCTCCTTTCCCCTTGCAATGTCCCTTCTGTCGGTAGAACTCAACCCATGTGTTCTCCCCGCTCCCCGGGGATGGGTACACATGCTACCACTTTTTCGCCTCCCTTGCTTTCCCCTTCCCATTGAGTCTTCTTCTTCCTCTTCGGACTCTTCTTGTGGTGATGTTCTTCCTATTCGCTCCTTGAGATATGCTAAGGGACGATGGGCAAAATTCTTGCCATGCGAGAACTCTTGTCCTCTCCGTGAAGTTTCATCTCTCCCTCCTGGTGGTGGGTGCGACTCAATGAGATCATCTCTTTTGGTAAGAACCACGACATGTCCTTCACACACTCTGATGAGGCACTAAGGGAAATTTTTCGCTCCATTACGAAGGGACGGATTACCCCCGCTGCATCTGCGCGAAAAAAATCCAAGTCAAGGGAGTTAACGAGATTGGAATGGGGCACGTCTGACGGGAGAGGGTCGAGGGTCCATTGAGACTCTCATGTTTCTTTGGGTTGGTCTATTATCCTCATTTATGAAGATCTTATCCTGGAATGTTAGGGGCATTTGTAACCTCAAGAAGAAAGCTACAGCGAAGCAGATTGTATCCTCTAATCCGACGATCATCACCCTGCAAGAAACAAAATGGGGAAGTTGTGATAAGCCCAAAGCGGCTTCTATTTTGGGCGGCAACAGATGGGACTGGATTGGTGTGGATTCTGTGGGGGCGGCGGGTCGGATTCTTCTCGCTTGGAACTCGCTACTTCAGAAGGAAGACGAAGAAATCGGGAGGTTTTTCACCTTGGTTAAATTGGTGAATAAGGATAATGGTGAGAAATGAGTTTTCACAGGTGCCTATTGCCCTACTGATACTGGCGGCAAAGAGGATTTCTGGTTTGAATTGGCTGCGATTGCGATTCAAATGGAGGTGCCGTGGTGTGTGGGAGGCAACTTCAATGTCATCCGATACCCCTACGAGACATCGGGGGGTCCTCCAGACAGGTTGAACATGACAAATCTTAACTCCTTCATCCATGATTGGGCCCTCATGGATCTGCCTCTACTGGGGGCTCGCTTTAGATGATCCAATATGCAAAATGTGGCCTCGTTTAGCCGCTTGGACCAAGTCCTCGCGTCTACTGACTGGCTTGGTATTTTCCCCCATGCTTCCTTGGTGGGTCTTGCTAGGTGTCGGATCTAAGCGCATCTGCTCGATTGTGGACCTATGGGAAGGCCCTACTCCATTCGGGTTCAAAATTAGTGGCTCGTCGACACGGATTTTAGATCATGCGGTTCCGATCTGGTGGCAAGAATCTAACCCTCATGGCTCGGTGATTTATGGTGATATCCAAGTTGGGATACTTAAAGGACCGCATCAAAAATTGGGCCGAAATGTTTTTATTTGTCTCAATTTGGAAGTCGAATATTTTGGATCGGCAGGATTTGGATATCTTGAAAGAAGCGAGGATCTTTTTGATGCGAGAAGGATGATAGATTTATCCTCATCAAGAGGAGTCTTCGTGAAGAGATTAGTTGGAAATAGAAATCCAAAGTTCATTGGTTGAAGGTTGGGGATAAGAAAACAAAATATTTTCAGCGATGGCCAGCATAAGATCTAAGAAATTGTTTTTAACGAATAGTGGCGAATGGTGTTGAGGTCTCGATCCGATCGGATCAAACTTGATTGTTGAATTCTTTTACGTTGTATCAAGACGATGGGTGGACTAGACCCCATCTGGATGACCTTTCTTTCTCCTCCATCAGCTTGGAAGACCGCCTAAATTTGGAGAAACCCTTCACTGAAGAAGAGATTTGGGGAGCCATTAAATCTAGTAGTAAAAACAAATCTCCGGTCAACGATTTTAATATGGAAATTTATGTGAGTTTTAGCCTATCCTTAAAACCGATATCCTAGAGTTCTTTAAAGAGTTCCACTCCCAGGCAATTGTTGGTAAAAGCCTTAATTCGATTATCATTACCCCGATTCCAAAGAAAGAAGGTGTGGCTGATTTGCGTGATTTTTGGCCCATTAGCCTTATTAATTGCCTCTACAAAATTCTAGCAAAGGTGCTTGTTAACCATCTTAAACTAATTTTGGAATCCATCATTTATGAATCTCAAGGAGCCTTTGTTCGTGCTAGCTTATGGATATGGCGGTTATTGCTCACGAGGTTGTTCACTCGACTCATTCCAGTCCTTTGGCTTTTGTTTGGAAGGTCAATATGGAGAAGGCGTGCTTGGACTATATGTTGCTTCGGTTTGGGTTCGGTGACACTTGGAGGATGAGAGTTTGCATCACCTCTCCTTGGTTCTCAATGATTGCCAATCGCTCTCCATGAGTTGTTTCAAAAGTTCGCGAGGCTTAAAACAGAGGGATCCCCTCTCCCTGTTCCTCTTCAATTTAATTGGTGAGGCTTTGGGAGCTCTCATTTCTAAGTCACGGGATCTAAACCGGATTTTGGGTATTCCAATGGGCAGCGGTGATTGCACCGTTACTCACCTCCAATATGCTGATGATACTATTTTTTCGACAGAGCCAATCCGAACGAGATATCAGCCTTCGCCAACATCCTTATTGTGTATGAAGTGGTGTCAGGACAAAGGGTTAACCTGCTGAAATCCACGGTTTCTGAAATTTACACCAATCCTTCGGATGTTGAGATACTGTTGAACATGGTTTCCTGCACCCTTTCACCTATCCCTATTACTTATTTGGGCCTCCCTTTGGGGACTGGGAAACCTAGAGCCAGTGATTGGGACTCCACCATTCAAAGGTTTCAAAAGAGACTTGCTACTTTGAAGGGCAAATTCCTTAGTATCGGGGGACGTCTACAGCAGCTGAGTTCGGTCATCTCCAACTTGCCTATATTTTTCTTATCTACTTTCACTTGCCCTATGACGGTTATTCGCACGCTTGAGAAGATTGAGCAAGATTTTCTTTGAGAAGGCTCTGGTTTGGAGAAAAAATACCACTTGGTAGCTTGGGACGTGCGTCAACTACCTACATATTTTGGTGACCTTGGCATCTGCAATCTTCACTGTACTAATTTAGCACTACTTGGCAAATGACCGTGGCAGGTCTTATTTGGAACAAAACAGACTATGGGTCTCTATTCTACTTGAAACTTAAATTCTTCGTTTGGACGACGGTGAGAGGGCGTATCCTTACGATGAACCAGTTGATCATTCGCGACAAGATCTGCCGAATAGATGCCCTATGTATCTCACCTTGGATGAGTCCATCCCTCACCTATTTATTCACTGCAGGGTCATCTCGAAAGTATGTGGTATAATTTTGAAGTCCTTTGACCTTAGCTGGGTCTCCCCAGAGAACCTTTCGGGGTTTCTTCTTTCCTAGAATGAACTGAAGTGGGAAGGTCCCCAAGGAGCTTTCTGGAGGGTGGGAGTGTATGCGGTTTTATGGAAGTAGGAGCATCCGCTCGAAAGGAATGTCTTGGTCTTTAACATAAACGACATCCGATTGGATCCATTTTAAGCCTAATTAAAGATACAATGTGTCATTGGGTCATATTAGATAAATATAGGCGAAGTGGCGACTTTTTCTATGTGAGGCGTTTTGTATAGTCTCTTGTTTAGTCTCTTTTTTGGTTTGTTGGGAGGGATTGGGGCTGTTGTTTCCTCCCTTTTGGCCTCCGCCTTTTTCCTTTCTTTGCTTTTGTATTGCTTTGTTTTTCTTCCGACTTCTCACTGGTTCTTTTTAATATATTTCTCTTTACCGATAAAAGAAAAAGAAGATAAAACTAAATACTCCTTCATTGTTGTATGAAACATGTTGATCAATTGCCACGATTCACATTTAAGTTCCAATTATAAACCATTTCAACTACGATGTTTGCACAACTTCCCTTGTCCATTGAATGGAAGTTGTCCATAGCAGTCCATCACCCCTTCAAAACACGATGAATTATCAAAATGTCCCCTCTATACACTTCGGTTTCAATCTGTTGATGATCTTTATCATACATTCTGTCACCCACAATACCATCTTCTTTTTCGTTGTCATATTCATCAGGTGGTTCAATAGATTAGCACCACTTCACATTTATGTGAATAATACTTGGGAAATTAATATCTAGATCAGTTAAAAGGGGAACATGTACTTAAACTATCTCATCCAAGTTCACCCTTTCCTTGCATTGAATTTATCAAGTCACAGTCATAGTTGAGGTTGGTGGCTTTAGATTGTTGCTTTAATGTGAAGCTTAAGCCCCTTTGATTTGTAGAACGAATGGTTGAAATTCCTATATATACTTTTTCAGTCTTTCAAGCACTAATTCTTATCAAGGACTTTTTCAGTCTTTAGATCATACATAGTGCTAAACCTCACTCACTCTCCATATGTTTGTAGTGTCCGACCCTTTGTTCTTCCAATATGTTGGGGTAAGGGTATCAACATGCAGTGGGGAAAAGATATACTTCTTGAAAATAGTCAGTTAGCATTAAATTTTGGATACATTGATAGTAGTCCTTCACATAGTTTATTGATGAGAACTTCTTTTGTAATCAAAACTACTTCTACCACGTTACAATCTTTTCTTTTTAATCTTAGTCGATTGAGTTTCATCTCGTCTCACTAGATAAGGGCATAACCTGATAACTTCATTGCTACTAATCAAGGTAGTTAAGGCGGTGTGAGGTCATGGCGAAACGACTTATTACATAATAGCGAAGCCATGCGAGACTATTTATCATTGTAAATTTTTTATTATTATTTTATCTATTAATTAGTAGTATTGTTTTTATATGCATAAAATATAGGAAGAAAAAAATTTAACTACTAAAGTATCATACTTTGATTCTAATATTAAGGATTTCATATTTTAGGAATAAACAAATATCAATAAATACAAATCAAATATGAAACATCAACAAATTTGCAACATGGTAATTATAAATAAATAAGTATGAAATATCAACGAATATAGAATATTAAGTACATATCGATTGGTGTATGCATGCGCCGGGAGGTTTCAGGATTTGAGAATTTGTAACTTATATGTTGAGGTTTTTTAACTTGTAAGTTAACTTTTGTAACTTCTATATTCTAAAAGTGTCATTACTATTAAGTGTTATACATTATTATCCAAAAAATAAAATAGCGTGCATAGCAATGCTATAATGCTATTCCGCCATGGCGACACTATGACATCGCTATTTAGCCATCATGTCTATTTGGTTATATATGGCGTTTTCCATCACCATTCGCCATGGTGAGGCCATAGCGAGGCTATAGTGTGTGGCCTTGACAACCATGCAACTAATATGACCTTTGATAGTTTTGTAGATCCTTCCGTTTGATAAATTTTTCTACCTAAACCAATTAAAGTAATCATCAACGTGCAATCAACAGATGGAATGAAATTTATAGTCGTAGGAATTCTTTGAGACATCAATCAAAGTTTTCACCACAATACAGACGAGCTCTCGGGGATGGTATAGAATCTGTGGTTGTAGGAATTCGTTGAGACATCTATCCAAGTTTTCATCTCAATACAGAAGGGTCCATCTCAGTTTAGTCCTTTGAAAAAGAAAGGTAGTCCTCAAGGTCTTAGGTTCGAGCCCACTTACCTATCAAAAAGAAAAAGGTAGTCCTCAAGAATGTTGGTGTGTAGGAAAGAAATATCTTGATCTGCTTATCTTGCTTTATGTGGATCATTATGTATTAGTGATGAACATATTAACTTTGTAGGAGGAGCATATAAATTGATGAAAAGGGCACATTGGATTTTTTCTGTCTTGGATTATGGTGAGAAATGTCTTTTGCGATTATATTCATATGTTGCTTCCTACAATTTGAGATTAACGGTTGATGGTTGGTTTGGCGGGAACCACCGTGATCTCATGACATTCTTGGGGCCTTGGTGCGTGGGCACACCAAGACAACGGCCGCAGGGAAAGATGGTGTCTCAAAGAAACGATGATTTCTTCGATTGTGGTTTTTTTTTTTTTGGCCCTGTTTACATTTGCACTCCATTTCGCTTCTTAGATCGATACTTTTGTTGAGTTCGAAACCATGTCTTATTTGTGGCTTTGTTACGTTCTTGATTTTCCTGCCATGGTTTCTATAAGATTCGATATAGAACAAGTGCTTCTTACTTTCGATATGTAGAGGCTCTAAATATCATGCACTTAGCAACAGCTGATTTGGTTAGACTGATTAACCGTGCAAGACCCATGTAGTCATACGCAGCCTGTAGTGTCACCTTTTGACTTGGTATCTGAGAGATCATCGGTGGCTATCTGAAATCTAGAGATCTAAAACCTGCGAGGAAGTTATGCAATGAAAATACCCAAAATGTGTATGTTCTATTATTGTTGGGTTTGGGTATTAGGAAACTAATCAACGCCTAACGGAAGCATTGGGTTGTGTTTTGTTTTCGAAGATGAAGATTAGGGTGATTAGGGTGAATTGGGTTTTTGCATATACCCTACTATGTTTTGGCATATTTATAAATGCTACCCCTATTTCATTTATTTATAAATAATCCCTAATATGCAGCTTTGTGTTTAAATAGCAGCTCGAGTTTCACTCAACTACGGGCTCATACCTTAATTAAACCTAAGTAGCCCATCATGTGCTTCGGTAGTTGATTATGTTGAATCAGATGATGGAGATACTGTTTCGTGCCAAATATGACAAATCTTTACATTATTGCCTTCAATTAGATGGCGATTCATGTGGCACATAAATTATGTGCAACAAGACAAATGTGCTAGTAGCTCCCTTTGTGCAAGTACGCTTAACGTCTCCAATGGGATCCATTACTTGCGTATACAATGTATGTTCTTGACACTCTAGTTTTAAAAGTACAAAGTGTAAAGTCCCATGTCTTGTAAGGCAAGGATTAAAATAGCAGTTTCGTTTTCGGGGTTTCGTTTTCGGGCATGACCGAAACCAAACTTTCCCTTCCATACTTTTTTCACTGAAATTTCAGTTCGAAGTTTCGTTTCGGTGGAGATTGAAACCGAAACATTTTGGCTGAATTTTTTATCCATGGTCTAAGAATTTGCCCTGTCCTTCGAACATAAGTAATGCCTCCCCCTTACATGTAAGATGTGTTTTAGGTAGGGATGGCCTATACTAAAAATAAAACATTGAAAGGAAAAGACTACTAGTGAGATCAAGAAAGGCTGGTGGGATCAAGTGGAGCCACTCAGAGAATAATATCTTCACATGTGACGTAAGGACGTTACAAAATGGTATGAGAGCCGAGGACGGCTCTCTTACAAGATGGGGAGATTTTAAAGTCTCAAATCCTATAAGAACGTGTCTTATCCTTGGGACATAAGTAATACCTCTCCCTCATATGTAAGACGCGTTTTGGGTGAGGACAACCCATACCAAAAACAAAATATTAAAGGAAAATGACTACTAGTTAGACCAGGTGGAGCCACCCAAAGAGGGCAATATCTTAATATGTGGTATCAGGGCGTTACATAATGATATGAGATAAGATGAGGAGATTATAAAATCCCACATCGTGTAAAGATTTATCCTATCCTTGAGACATTCATAAGTCTCCCCGTCACATATAAGACGTTTGGGTGGGGACGGCTCATGCCAAAAATATAACATTCAAGTGAAATGGCTACTAGTGGACTAGAAAAAGCTAGTGGGACAAAATAAAGCTATCCGAAGAGAACAATATTTTAACATGTGGCGTCAAAGAGTTACAGAGCGTTTGCCCTTGCACACATTAAAAGGAAGACTTGATATTTTGGAGGCCTATAACATGCAGAAACACCATCTAAAACCTGTCTTATTTGAAGGCTAAGATTTGAAGATGTTTGGTGTAAAAAATTGGCAGGAAAAACAGCGTTCATATTTTTATTTTTCGTCATTTGGCAAGGGTTGTAACTTGTAACTATGGGTCTCACTGTTACAAAAGATGTAGATCTAAAAGCCATCACTGTAACCAAATTCGCCTGACTTTTTGAAAAAGTACTGAATATTTCACAAATTTTTGAAAACCCAAATAAATTTCAAATTATTCAGAATTTCCAAATAATTCGGGAATTCTACAAATTATACACGAATTAAACGACTTTTTCCGAATTATACCTTTATTTTTATTTTTTTTCATTTTTTGGTTTATATATATATTCCAAATTTTGATCATATTTTTGATGAATTTTGCCAGATTCTTTTGAATATTTTCCAAGCCGATTTATTCCCGACCGACTTGGTCACTAAGCTTGTAGCACCAAGAATCAAAAGAGCAGTTTGGTTTTCAGTTTCGGGCATGACAGAAACCGAAACATTTCGGCCGAAATTTTGATCAATGGATAGAAAACCGGTCAAAAAATGGAATCAACTAATCTGACTAAGAAACACACCATCCAATAGACCACTTCATCAGATGGTCCTAAAGATCTGATCGAACTCAGACGCGCTTTTGAAGGTTGGCGAAGTGAAGGCATAGCCTATCAATGCCTGTAACATTCACGTTAGCCAAATGGTTAAGGCAATGAAATTTCTATAACACGGTAAAATCGAGGAAAATGACTTGTCAATCAGGCAGCCGAGATCAACGGAAATGAGCACCTGCCTTACTGCTTTTATGCAACACTAGATCTAAGCTATTTTAGAATATATTATTTCTGGGCCTGAATTGCCAAAATTTTAAGCATCTCCTGACACTAAATACATTACCAGTGGATACATTACATATCGATTACGCCATAATAGAACACAACAACGCACTTGTATAGTAGCTGCCACAATCTTCGCCTGATCAATCTGGTGGTCCTTGGCCCTTTAACCTCTCAATATTGGATGTTTACTTTTAACTTCGGCTACCAATTCAGTTCTCAACTTCATTTAATGAAGTTAATGGCTGCACACTGGGAAAGCCAGAAAAAAAAATGAACAGCCTTGCAAGTATTCACATCTATGTAGATATAACTCGATCTAAATTACCAGATCGTTTTTTATGGGTACCTTTATTTTCAACTCCATCTAAGCCATTGACTGCTTTCAGTAAAGACGATGGAGATCGTTTTTCATCCTGATCCTCGACACAATAGATCTTTAGATCACTGGCCTACCATCAAATGGTCAGATTTTGACTTCACATGACACACATCACAAAAAATGGCCATGATCATGGCGTAGATCAAGTGTGATTCTCAGGTCACTTTTGGGATGTGTGCCATGCGGAATCAAAATCTGATCGTCTGGTGGTAGGACCATGATCTAAAGATCTATTGTCTCGAGGATAGGGACGAAAAACGATCTCCATCGTCTAATTCAAAGCAGTCAACGGTCTAAGCATGTGAAACCCAGGTTGAGAAGGAAGAATCTCGAGTAGAAAATAAAGGTACCCTTGTTTTGTTGGCAGTAAATTTCGGCCAACATTTCCATTCTAAACCCAGGTTGAGAATGGAAATGGCATGCCCTAGTTACCCGATTTTTTACGACAGGTGACGGGAGATGCTCTGCCGAGGACCGAAATCCGAAATGTTGGCCAAAATTTTGGACCACATACAAAATGGACCGAAATTTTGGATTTCGATTTCGTTTTGGCCATGCCTGAAACCAAAACATTTTAGCCGAAAATTTGAAATTTCAGCCGAAATTTTGATCCATGTGGTGCGCTTCCACATCCTAACACCACTAAATGATTCACTTCCAACTACTGTAAATATGGTTGCACTAAAATAGATAAATTCACATCAGAAATAGATTCATGTGATCATGTCTCGTATTACCTTGATGGTTGCGCAGATCGACAGATCAGGTAATTGGCTTGTGTTGTCAGGAACGAGACAAAAAACCTTTAGAGCTGTGCTTTCAAGATCATAGGAAATAAAAAATAAGCATATCATACCCAAAAGTTAAGATTCATTTTCAATTCATGATTCAACATAAAATTTATTATGCCATAGGTTAGAGAATGTCGATTACACATGGGCTTCTTTTTGCTCTCAAAATCATAGAACATCAGTCGTATTTGAGTCTCGTTGAAATATAGGTAAGTACCAAGTTATTTCAAAAAAATTCAGGAGTAGCAAGTTAATAAAATGAGGAAACATGATCTCCCAAAAATTGTTGAAATTCAAGATATTGATCAAAGTTTCGGGTTGAATTTTAGTTTCGGGCATGACCGAAACCGAAATCCGAAATTTTGAACCCCATACAAAATGGACCGAAATTTTGGATTTCGGTTTCGCTTCGGCCATGCCCGAAACAAAAACATTTCGGTCGAAATTTTGAAATTTCGGCCGAGATTTTGATCCATGGGGGAGACTTCTACAATGCCCCTATTTGGTTGATTTGAAAATAGCTGACTAGTTTGCTATGTTTTTAAATCACTCTCCTCTAGAATTTTAGATGCAATAAGATTGATTTCCATACAAAATTTCTGAAAAAATCAATGTGTTTCAGAAAACAGACCTTGGAACGGTCCCCAGACGGCGTGAATCATACTCTGTTGCTTGTCGAAGAGCTCTTGCAAAAGCCTTGAAGGTTGCCTCAATAATATGGTGAGAGTTTTTCCCAGCAAGCTGCATCAAGCCAAGGATTCCATTGGTAAAAGAGTAGAACATTTGACTTTTTTTCTGAGAATGCAACCATGGATCAAAATTTCGGCCGAAATGTTTCGGTTTCAGGCATGGCTGAAACAAAACCAAAATCCAAAATTTCAGTCCATTTTGTATGGGGTCCAAAATTTCGGATTTCGGTCATGCCCAAAAAATTCAACCCGAAATTTTGATCCTTGAATGCAAGGTTCCTAATTTTCAGACGAATTTAAGAAAAGATACACAGGCGTGCACACACAACCCTACATATCAAGTACAATATCAGCAGGAATCACCCTTAAATGAACATGCAGTTAAATTGAGGTAAGGCAGCATTTGGGAACCTGGATTTGTGATGGTGGATTTGGATTCGACCGATTGGGGTGCCAAATCCAGTGTTGGATTTGTATTTGGTATTAGGGAAAACGGCAGAAAATCAAAGGTAGGATTAGGAAATCCGCACCTTTCCAATGTTTGTAAAGGAAATAAGGCTTGAATCCCGATTCTCTATATTTTCCAGATCAACGCCCAAAGTTACCGTAACAGAATTTTTTTTTTTTAAATCTATCTCACAATATTTTTAACAAGCATTCCGAAAATCTTGTCGTAGGGTTAATTTTGGTAATTTTTGCTAATTCTTTTTTCCCTTCCAGTGCAGTTCCAAACCCTCCATCGTTCGAGCAGAGCTCCAAGAGCCCTATCTTCTCCATTGCTCTCCATCATCTCAAAGCAATCTCAAAAGTCTCCAACTTTTTCAAAAAATCAGAAAAAGTCGGGGACTTGCAGCCGAGTTGCACTTGAAGTCTTGCGAGTTGTAACTAAAGATAACCCTAGATTAACATGGTCTTCAAGGCGACACTATAGCCTCGCTATGACGAATGGCGATGGGAAATGCCCTATATAACAAAATAGCGAGAATGGCAAAATAGCGACACCATAGTGCCGCCGTGTCGGAATAGAATTATGGCATCGCTATGCACGCTATTTTATTTTATTTTTGGATTATAACTCATCATACTTATAGAATAGATACATTATAAGTATAACATTGCTATAACTTATAAGTTACAAAACTCACTCTCTCTCTCTCTCTCTCTCTTCACGACCACTACCAACACTAGCGTCAACACTTACCAGTCGACGGCCAAGATAGCTCCTCATGTTGTCAGCACCTTTATCTGTTTTCTTTTCTTTGATTTATAAGTTATTTTTTCTTTATCTCTGTTTTCTCTTTTCTTCTCTGTTTTTTTACCTTATCTCTGTTTTTTTTTGGAACCATTACTTGCACATGAGAAGTGCGCCCTTCCACATAGTTTAAAAGAAAGACTTGATATTTTGGGAACCTCTGCAATGTGAAAATACCATCTAAGCCGTCTAATTTTATGGCCACAGTCTAAAGATCTTTGGTGCAACAGATTGGCAAAAACAAGATCTCTGTTATACGATTCAACACACTATTGAATCAGCTACTGGCCTTTGACTCCAGTAAATCACATGATAAATATGGTGTTTCACACCAATATTTTAAAGATAAGATCTTTGGATCATAGCCTTGAAATCATATGGCTTATATGGCTTTTTATCTGGCACAGGTTCCCAAAATACCAAGTCCTTTTAAACTATGTGAAAGGGCCAAGTTTTGACTTATCTCTATTTTTTATTTTTATTAATAAATAAAATATCAAATCATACTAATGATTAATTAATAACAATTTAAAATTAAAATAATTTAAATTTTTTAAAAGAATACAAAAATATTAATAAATAGCTCCGCAGTGGCCTCGTCATGGCCATGGCGTAGCGAGCCTCTTCGCCATGACCTCGCCACACCACCTTAACTACTTGCTAGTTGACCACGTCTTCTAAACTTCTTTGTTAACCACGTGTTCCAATTCTAAACTTCATTTTAACCATGTCTTTTAAATTTATTTTATGAGGATTCTATTTCTAGAATGCTCATTTCAAGTAAGTTGCATAGTAAAACCAACTCATGGTTGAATTTTCTCAATACTTAGAAGACATGCAGATTTTTATTCATGTGGTGTGAAGTAAATGTGTGATACTCAAGGAAAAAAATTGTCTTCTCAAATCCCCAACTCTACTCTCCACGCGACATCCAAACAGAAGATTTTTGAACCCACCGATTTTAAAATCCATGTATTTGAAATCCCTGGATTTCATATATTTATATCCACCTGCCAAATCTAAATCCACGTTCCAGGGGAATTTCAATTAAGTTATGAACAAAAGAATCCTATCATCTACAGATTAATTAATTTATGAAATCTGGGGAGCATGCATCATTTGTAGAAAATTTATATATATTTCCTTATATTAACATGATATTGGATGACCTTCACTTATTAATATGAAACTTGATGATCGACATTATATTAAGGAAAATACTGATTGCATTTCAAATTTGATTTGAAAATATCATTTTAGAGTAAACATTCAAAGATACATTACCTGCCGGATGTGCAGTGTCATTCCAGATGTATTCACTAAAGACTGAAAGAAGTGCTCCACCAGCTAAAACATATCAGAATGCAAAACCATGGGGATTAGTATATTTCAGTGCATTAAGAAAAAAAGTACAAGAACTTCATTTTGTATCTATAAAACTTCCGTTTTTAATTCAATTCAATAATGGAGAAGAAGAAACCATTTACGCTTCAATAATGAATTAAACAATTTAAGTTTTGAGAACTGAACTAGAAGAATTATTATAGCGCTGACTTGCTGGAACTTAGGCCCTTAAATCCATATCCAAAACTTTGTACCAATCCTTCATTAAACTTTTAAGTATTATGTTAAATCCTATAACACATCTAATACTCCGTCCAAACTAGCCTCTGATCAAGTTGAAACCCTGTTTGCTCAATTGTAGGATTTCCCTCAGACACTCCATACCAACCGATCAAGACTAGAAGGTTCCAAGAGTGACATATTGACGACCTCGATAAAGGGGCATGTCATTACGTTGCCAAAATATTGGTAGAACTTTCATGCAATAATCATAAGATTTGCCTTTGGGCAAGGGGAGGTTCCACTCAATCGTATTGTATTTTCTTTTAAAATAGTTTAGTATTAGGCGATCAAGATAATGGTCTAAAGAAGGTATATATTTGCCTTCATTTCTTTCTTTGTTTTTACCTAAGGAAATCAAGTAGCGACTATTGTTTGACGGATGGGGTGGGTGCCTAATACCTTATCATTCCATCATAGAGGTTGTTTCCTATAATTTTACGTTAGACTAGGGATTGGAGTCAATATTTTACAATTAAGGAATTTCCTGGATCAACCTTAATATCCAGGTGGCAACTTCTAGAATATTGTTATATGGATGCAGTCATTAAATTCCTAGGAAGGTCAAAATATGGACTTTACAGCATAGAAAGCAACAAGATGCCAAGAACTTCAAAGGTAGTTTATAAATTGGATTAATTAGCCAAAAAACTAAGGAGAACAAGAACAAAAGCATGGGTATGAATTCGGGTCAAACAAACTAGGCTTCATGTTTTCCATGCCTGTTATGCAGATTACATATTGGCGTGTATTTTCAGCTCTGATACCAACTTGATGTTTAGGGTTAGGTTTTGTAGGTGAGAGAATAAGGAGAGTAAGGAGAGAGTTAGAGAATAGAATGGTGTAATTAGGGTTTTATGGAACCCCAACTAGCCTTTATACTAATAATGGCAATATATTCACCTCATACCAATACACACACAATAAGTGGTACACCAGGGCAATATATCTACCCCCACACACCAAACTAACTCACGCACACCAATACTCCCCCTCAAGCTGGTGCATAGATATCAAACTAAGAAAAACAAGTACGAGATTGAAACCTATGACCCAATGCCATGAAGACTCAACCAAGGACAACAAGTATCATAGTAATCTGACCAATTGCAATAGATGGAGGGTAACCATATAGACACCCTCGGACTTGTTTAAAGTCTTAATAGCAACAGATAAAAGATACTCCAACAGCAGAAAAGCGTGAGCAGACGAGAATATTGAACATTCATTTGCACGTTTGTCTGCACTTTGGAGTTGGAGCAAACAAAGGTAACCATGTTTCATATGGATTTACAGAGAAAGTGAGATAGATTACCTGGGTGTCATAAGTCCCAACTCTGTCAGTGGGGATGCATAAATCATAACTCAGGTGAGGTTGCCCAGATAAATCCTGAATTGCAAAAGATCCCACTTAGCAAAATATTCTATTTAACAAGATAAGCATAAATATATAAATGTAGCTATCACCCTAATTTGCGCTCATATAATGAATGAACTTACCAGAATGATAAAATTACAAACCCAACTTCTCCCACTGCCCTATTACTGGTGCTAAATACTCACTAAATCTAGTACAGCATGGATCCATGACTTGAACCGGAAAAATCATGTGAAATAAAATGTTTTTTTGCAGCTGAATTACAAATGAAAAGATCCCTATATAAATAGGAATATTCTATAGATTCATCATTCATATGAATCAAGGGGGACATGCTTGGCATATGACCGGAGAGACAATTTGTTACTTCAGAGAACGCATACATATCAGTACAAACACCTTTCTATAATTTAAAGTGGGACCAACTTCAGACCCAGAACCATACCAGTGAAACGTGTACAAGAGCTTTATCGAGTGGAGTTGAAAAGTCCCCAAATCGGTTGATTCCCTTTCGATCTCCGAGGGCTTGAAGAAGTGTCTGCATGACAAAATAAATGAAATCTATGACCCAATAACCTAAGCTTTAACACCTAATGTGGAAGGTAATCAAGTTAGATAGTAATAGAACTAATGCTAATAGAGGTTATGAAGGAAGAGGATCACCGTTCCAATGGCAAGGGCAACATCTTCGTTTGTGTGATGATCATCGATATGAATGTCACCACGAGCCTTTACACACACATCAAAAAGCCCATGTGATGCAATTTGCTGACATGATCATGCTAGATGTTAGTAAAAACCTTACGTAATGCCAAGCGTGAAATTTAATACAACATGGTTCGTTTGTTTTGGGTGTAGATAGATTTTGAAAAAGACATTACTGGTCAAGTACCAAAATTTGAATTTTGACTGCAAGAAAAAGCACCAATATCCGTAGACAGATGGTTAAAGTAGGCTTTTACTGCTCTGCAGTAAATTAATCCAAGGGATTTTTACCAGAACATGCCCCAAAACCAAACTTATTACCACAAAATCCAGTTTTTAAATTATTTACCATAACATGCCTACATGGATCGTGCACGAGTCGAGAAACAGAGTAGATGGATCGGTCTCTTCGACCTGTTTATGAATGCCAGTGTAGACATGTTTTGGTAACTATTTTGAAAACTAGATTTGTAGGTAGTAAGTTTGGTTTTTGAGCATGTTTTGCTAGAAATCCCTTAGTCCAACTCTCTGTGGATGGCTTGGCTTTCTTAATTCGTGAATACAGTGAAAGCAACGTTCACTATGAATACATAATTTTGATTCTATGTCCTTAAATTCCATAATATGGCAGAGCCTCTAGAGTTTCAATGTTAGTACACCAACATCCATCGATATGCAAAAACACAACAACCACAAACCACAAACATTTCACACTTTGCGGAAAAAAATAAATAGAGGAAGCCGGTTGAGTACTCACATCTAGCATATGATCTAGAAAAGGAATTCCTGTATTGCAGTCTGTGATCCCTGTCCCATCTAAATTTAATTTCACTTGCGCATCCGTCTCTTTTGTAACCCTTTTCACCTCCCCAATGCGACCTGTTGAAAAATTATATGACAGACATCTATGACATTACCACTATCTATAACACATTTTAAGCCTTTCTTGGCAACATGATTTCTGGCGATTATTTGCTGGGAATCTCATATTTCTTGAGGTAACCAAATTTCCTGCTGTTTGGCGCTATTGTGGGTCCCATAGTTCAAAATCTCGGACAATGCCGATACGTATCGTTTGTTATGTACCGGTATCGGAGGCCACTGATACAAGATACATTGGGTATGTATCGATGATACATACCAAATATATGTCGCATATATGCAATATACCGCCGATACATTCAATGTATCGGCGATACCCGATTCATATCGTCTTGGTACGATGGTGGACGATACATATCGGAAAACCAAGATTTTGATCCATGGTGGGTCCCATTGATTTTTGGGTGATACAAAAATTGGAAGTTTTCTATGATATCAACGAATTTCTGTTGAAAATTCATGTATAAGCAGGTTTCTATCATGGAAATCATGGAGAAATTAACCGAAAAGATACAATTTTGTGCTTCCACGCTATTTTTATGGATTCATCTCATGAAGGTAAACCGCGAGATTATGGCCATTCGTGATTCATGTCTTTTTAATCAAGAATATTATGTTCCTAGATTTTATGAGGTAGAGACCACTTTTTGAGTTTATTGGCCATTATTTCATTTGTGCATTTCTTGATCAAGAGTTTTCTCTCTAATTTTGTATCGCTAGGCTACTGCTTGGAGTGGCTCCTAGAGACACAGCTCAACTTTTGGAAGTGAAAAGAAACACCACCATCGAAAGCCATTGTTTGGTTAATCTGACTTTCGCTCCATTTCACGACACTCCTGCAAACACCATTTAATGCGAAATGAGCAAAAATGGGCAAAACCAGCTTCGGCTTTGGCTTTTCTTTGGAATTAGTTTTAGAAGCAGGAGGCCATGCCAAATGTATTTTCTATTTCTACATTTGATTTAGTCGTGTACATATCCTTATTTTCTTCATGCATCGGATTTGCAGTTTTGAGCTTGTTACTTGATTTTTGGTAAACGTGTATTCGTGTTTTTTCCATTTTTAATTATTATAATTACGCCGATTTGGAGTTGCATGTTATTTCCTTGTCACGACCCAGAATTCAATCTAATCTCAAGGGCCTAGAATTCCATGTCATGACCTCGCACTCTTGTTAAGGTGTTAAGCGAACATACGTACCATACATATCAATTTATAGATGAGGCCCATAATCACGTAAATTCAATAATACTCACACGAATCTCTAACGTCGACTCCCTCGTCTAGTAGGTCGTCAACATCGTTGCACTCAAAAACCGTATCGTCGACATTTGAAAAATGTTAAATTACGTGGGTTAAGTTACTCAGTCACGTAACTCAGTGATTGCACAACCGAACCACCACAATCTACCTAGGTGATTTTGTGTGGAACTTCGCAAGTGGTTGTGATCCATATTAGTTTGAGCAATTAAAATCAACAATAATGACAATAATTTCAGCATTTGGTCATAAATTTCATAAGCATAAATCAACTTGAATGAAAACATAAAATATGTGGAATGTACATGATGCACCTAATGCTTATAATTTACCTTAACAATCTTGTCATCATATTCATGCGTGGCATATCTTAAGTATTAGCGTAAACTACCATGCGCCTACACAATGCATGGTTGTATTATACATAACATACGTAAACGACATGTGTCAGGGCCGCTGATCGAGCCTACCACGCGACGTCCACATTTAGATAACCACCTAACCTTTTCAGATTCGATTTAATCTCTAAGGTATAGGAAAGGCCGGTTCATCAACTTATTGATTTCTCAATAAGCCGTAACAAGCAGAAGCCGACAACATAAACAAAGGTCTAAAGACAGAGGCAACATTGTTAATCCAAAAACAAAAGCTTCATATAACAAAATTAGATATATCACTGTGAGGAACCAAGAAGAACCACCGGTGATGGCCAATCCGCTCACCTAAAATAGCGGTTCCCAATAATGGTGCCTCAAGTGATACCAAAAGAACCAAAATAAAGGCCTAGGGCCCAATATTCCAAAATAATATCCAGACAAAATACCAAAAGAAAACACAGGATCTAAGATCACGGAAAGAACTCCTCAGCTGGTATGTCCAAATCCTCCTCGGGAATATAATCGGAGTCCTCCAGATCCTCTGACCCAAGGTCTCCTTTGTGATGTATAGTCGACGGTGAGCTAACAGCCAAGCTCAATAGAGGAAGACAGATCTATTTGCATTTCTTTATAAGTAAAGGTTTTCAAAAGACGGAATCGGATCAAATATAGTTTTTCAATGATGCTTTTCAAATTAAATCTCCAGTTCTAATCCTGAGTCAAAACTGATAATATAATCTAAAGTGTTCAAGTGTTCTGATTTAGCATGCTTCTTGTCTTAAATTTATAACTTAATTTTATCTCCCAAATTTCCTATAGCATGAGAGCGAACTACGTGACCGATGGGAAAACCCTACTGGCCATCGTCGTTCATGAACCCATTTTGAAAATGCAACAAGCCCCTACGCTATGAGGAAAACTTGCGCCAAAGTATTACCGTCAACACGGTTGGTAGAATCTAGGGCATCGTACGTATAAACCCTAAATCAAATGCAAATGCTAATACATATCAAAGCTTATTATTCATAACATATACTGATTTTTCAAGGTTCTGATTCGAAGTTCTGATTCAAAAATTAACTGAGGATCTAAGGTTCAAATTCCAAAGTTCTTAGTCATAACAAGGTTCCAATTTTCAGATTTGTATCATATATTCTAAGTTTTATTTATACAGTGTATGACAGAATTTCCAAAATTAATACTTCCAAATGAAATTGCCGAAAGCAGTTCATGCTTATAGATTTATGCAAATAACAATTTCACTTTCCCCTACCTTAACCAAGAAGTTTCAAAGTGTAGCACAAACGGTCCTCTTCAAGGACTCCCCATAGTCAAAACCTACATATATTAACACTCTCACTGTTAATATAGAACCCAAAAATCAACCCAAAAGCTTACAGAATAAAAATTCAACAAGACTTTCAAAAGATGTAAGGTGATGTAATTCACCATCGAATTTCAGAATCTCGGGCCAAAATTTTCATTTTATCGTCGATTTCTAAATCGACAATGAATTCTTCGTTCGGTCATTAAATCGACATGCTCGGATTCTTTTTCCTTAGTTTTAACACAGCCATCCAATCTTTTATATTGAATACCTATCTTAAATTCTAACAAAACTCAACAATTTACATAAGGAGGTTTCAAGGCTTACCTCTTTTAGCTTAAATTGTTGTTTCCTTTACACCGATTCACGTCTGGAATAAATCTCTAATCTCAAAGGTTTTAGATCTTCTAATCAGTCCATCAAAAGGGGTGGCTACAATCTCATCAATCAACAAGATCACACAGATTTTCTCACTCTCCACATCACTCTTCTATTTCAATAATTCAAACTGATCAGAATTCAAGCACTAATCTAATCAATGGTTGAGATGGAAAGAGGAGCTCTCAAACTTCCAAGATCTGGGATCAAATGAGGCAAGTCCTTAGGGGCTTAATTCCAACGAGAAAGAGAAGTGAAACTTCTCTTGCACTCTCTCTTATAACCAAAGTTAAGCATAATTAAATATTTAGATTTTATTATTTGTAACTTATCTACTTAAGTTGGAACTTATCCGGTGCTAAACACTAACACCAACCTTCTTGTGTAAGTTATCGTTTACTTGACTTGCACACCTCTCTAGGCTAATTCCTTTGACCATTAGTCGTATTATAGCCTTAGTTCATCAAAAATCTAAAATTATTCCACAATATTTCCTGACATGCTTACCGAGGTAAATGAAAAATACGTCAAAAATATTAGGGATATTACATTCACCCCTCTCTAGGCTTAAGTTGGAACTTATCCGGTGCTAAACCCTAACACCAACCTTCTTGTGTAAGTTATCGTTTACTTGACTTGCACACCTCTCTAGGCTAATTCCTTTGACCATTAGTCGTATTATAGCCTTAGTTCATCAAAAATCTAAAATTATTCCACAATATTTCCTGACACGCTTACCGAGGTAAATGAAAAATACGTCAAAAATATCAGGGATATTACATTCACCCCTCCTTAGGAATTTTCGTCCGCGAAAATTGAATGCAACATACACCAGACAACAAAAGAAGAGAAAAACATGGGCTACCGTGTTTCGATCCCACAGGGCACGCAAGCCAAGGGATGGGATCCGTAGTAACATGGATGGACGACATGTGACATCAAAAGGCCATAGTGGATTGCATCCGTACATGGATGCCCACACCCCAAGTGTCACGTGCCGGGAGACCGATGCACAGTGACACATGAAAGCCATAAAGAGAACAAAAATCCACCAAAGCAATCATGAAGAACAAAAGTGACAGAGAGAGCAAACCCACACCATAGAAAAATAAACCACAGACAGAAGGTACAGGTCCACATACATACATACAAAAATCCAAGCCAGATAGATAGGAAAGATGTACAAAAATCAAACTCACACGGAGATCCAAAACCCACATAGAGAAGATAACAACAAGTATCTAAAGGAACCATATACAAACGAAAATAAACAGAGTATCCCAAGCAAATCAAGGACAAAAAGATAAAAGATAACAAAAGAAGGACCACCAGGTCCTAAATAATCCTGGGTGTAAAATAAATACAGACGCATCATCATCCAAAATAAACTAGTATCCCCCCTCCCCCAAGCATGCTAAAAATTCCCAGCAGTAGATGGACCCGCCTGATCCGAAGCACCATCTCCCTCAGCAGCATCATCATCACCCGCATCCGCTCTGGCCGCAGGAGGCATGCTAGTACCAGCGCCCGATGTCGAAGGGCGATATACTGAAGCACGTATGTCGGCCATATATGTAGTGTAATCCTCGGGAAACGTGTGCTACATCAGATAAGAGAGAGCGCCGCCATGGACATCCAGCTCCTGACGCATAGAGCTGGTATGGTGGGTGAGCTCTTGAATATGGTGGCTCATGGCGGTCATCTGTCGGGTGAACTCTGAGGGTGTAAGGATGTCACTAAAGGAGGGGTGCAGGAAATGTCGAGGGGTCCTCATCATCATCATCGCTAGTCAGATCTGTGCATCCTTTGGAGTCTTCACAAGTCGACTGTAAGTTTGACCCCAATTGACCAGGTTATAAATTTTTCGACCTGCGGTGGATTTGGGTTCGGTAGGAGGGATATCATAAGTAGGCCCCGCTCGGTAGTTCTCAATCATCACCAAAATTAATCGAGCATATGGCATACTCTTCATCGGTTTCTTCACATGTTTACCCATTTTCTCGCGTGCCTTGATAATCCCCTTGAAAAGGACGTCAGGTGCACTAAACCAGCGCTCCTTATAGGCCGCAAATAGAATTTGTTGTAGGGGACCCGTGCGCTCAGACTGATGACTAAAAGGGTAAAGGGTGGCCTTTAAAATTTTGTCCAATATCCACATGGTCTCCAGCATATGGACCGTGACGATGGATTTACCGGACCCATGACGGCCTTGCGTCATTTGGGTAATCACGTCCTCAAAGCGTACCGATTTGGGAAAAGGAGGACCTAACCCCATGGTTTGGGAGTGATTTAAAGGGCAGTGCAATGCCACAGCCATGTCTTCGAGATCAAAAGTATAATCTCGGCCATCAATTTTCGTATAAATTCTCTTCCCGTCTTCGCGGCTCATATGCTAATAAAATAGGCGCACGAGTCGGGGATAAAAATGGTCACTAAATGATGTGCACAGGGAGGTTAATTTGGCTTTTTCGAGGTATTCACCCGCCCATTGTGTGGTTGTTTGTTGGTTAAACAACTCCGGGTGAAACAGATATTCTGTGGTGAAGCCTTTGATGCTCCAAAAATCATTTGGCTGCTCAGGCAAGGGAGAAACAGTGGGTGGTGGAACCGACTGAGGTGGCTCCGCGGGCTGTTTAGATCGGCTAGTAGACGCAGCTTTAGAGGCTGGTCTCTTGGAGGTGGGATTTAGAATGGGGGTCTGCTTCTTAGGCCCCATTGAACAACAATAAGCCACAAAAGAAAAACTAACAGAAAATAAGATGAAAAATCCCCAAATAATCAAGATGTGGGAGGATTTACGTGTAAAAAGCCCCAAATCCGGTTTCCACAAGGTAAAATCGAAGCCCCTTTTGCAATGTGCAGTGGATCTCTCCCCGGAATTCGGCCAGAATTGATGATACACCCCAAAATTGCCAAAAACCCTTAAAACCCTAAGCTCAAAACCCCCAAAGTTGGAACCCGAAATGCCAAAAGAAATTTAGACCCCACACTTAAATCGATAAATTCGATGGTCGATTTTCTCAGAAAATCTCAGACTTAAAATTTTGGCTGAAACGGCCTGTGAGTTGTTGTCAAAATTCGACCATCGAAATTGATTTTCGACAGTCGAATTTTTAAGACACCTGAGACCTTCAAAATTTTCAAAATGTTTTGAAATTCCTAACCTTGCCTTGGGTCTACATGGACCTTGTTTGATCCCTTTTCATTCCCAACACATTTTCGGGCCCTGACCGATTTATCAGCCGAAAATGACGTAGAAAATTAAAGAATAGGCTAAGCAATTTTGGCCAAACTATTTCATATATTCATACGGAAAATAACAAGTCCGAATGCCTGCTGCAAAATTTTCAGGATTTCCACAACGTAACACAAAATAAAAACTGTTAAACATGTACAAAATAATAGGTATATGTATAGGGCCATGACATCAGTATCAAGGCCAAAATTACTCGGTAAATGTAAGGAAGTAGCTAACTATAGGCCCAAATTTTATTTCACAGGGCTAGTAGTGTGGAACACACCTGGTTTAGGCCCAAAATTATCGAATTTTTGTCCATAATGTAGAGACCTTTAAATATACACGCATCAATTTGTATATTGGACCGTCAAAATTACTCGCCAATTTATTGTATAAAAACAATAATTACAACAAGATTCAAAGGATCATACATTCAACACATAATTTCACAAAATTTAATCAAAAAGGGTCAGAAATTGGTCTCGGAGCTCAGCTTCACGCTCCCAAGTGGCTTCCTCCGGTGTATGATTACGCCACTGTACGAGAACTAAAGGAATGCATTTAGTGCGTAGGATCTGCTCCTTGCGATCCAAAATCCAAATCGGGTCCTCGACCACCATCAAACCATCCTGAAGCTCGATGGGTTGGTAATCAAGCATGTGAGTCGGGTCACGGATGTATCTACGCAACATCGACACATGAAAGGCGTTGTGCATGCTAGATAATTGCGTGATAGCATACACGATGCAACCTCCGACTCTAAACTCGGCCTAATATCTCAAAAGGCCCAACGTATCGAGGACTCAGTTTCCCTCGTTTTTCGAACCACATAACTCCCTTGGTAGGCAAAATCCGAACAAAGACATTCTCGCCGACCTGAAAAATCGAGTATTAATGCCAATTTCACATGGAATTTATACCAAGTGAAGAAATACACATTGACATATCAAAAGCTACCTGAAAATCCACGTGTCACCGTTTGAGATCGGCGTAGCTCTTCTGACAACTCTGAGCTACTCGTAGTCGCTCGCGTATCAACCGAACCGTCTCGGTAGTGCGCTCAACTATCTCAGGTCCAATAATGAGCTTCTCACCCACTTCTTCCCAGTTCAACGGTGATCGACACCGCCGTCCATATAAAGCCTCGAACGGAGCCATACCAATGCTAGCCTGAAAGCTATTATTGTAGGCGAACTCTATCAGAGGCAAGTGTTGGTCCCATGACCCGTGAAAATCCAACATACATGCTCTCAACATGTCCTCAATGATCTGGTTCACGCGCTCGGTCTGGCCATCCGCCTGTGTGTGAAACGCCGAACTAAAGTCAAGATGAGAACCCATGCCCTCCTGAAATCTCTGCCAAAAATGTGAAGTAAATAACGGGTCTCGATCAGACACAATACTAGCTGGTATCCCATGCAGTCTAACAATCTCCTTCAGGTATAACTCTGCAAGTCTACTGGCAGTATACGTGGTATTGTATGGCAAGAAATGAGCAGACTTGGTTAGCCGATCTACAATAACCCAGATGGCATTGTTCTTCCTCAGTGTCTTCGGCAACCCGAGTATGAAATCCATCGAAATGGCTTCCCATTTCCACTCAGGCACAGGTAAAGGCTGCAATAGGCCTGCAGGATTCTGATGATCAACCTTAACCTGTTGACAAACCAAGCACCGCGATACGTACTCAGCGACGTCGCGTTTCAAACCTTGCCACCAGAAACTCTTCATCAAGTCCTGATACATCTTGGTGCTACCAGGATGTATGGCATACATGGATTTGTGAGCCTCTTCCAGAATGGTGTCTCGAAGCTCGGTACTCGACGGTACGCATACCCGGTTGTGAAATAGCAAGGTCCCATCTGCCCGAATGGAGAAATCCTTCTTGCTGCCATTCTTGACATCTCGTCTGATTGCCATCAGCTCATCATCGGTCATCTGAAGCTTTCGAATGTTCTCGAAGAGCGTAGGACGTAATACAAGTGTAGCCATCAATGCTCCCGAGCCATTTACATCGAACCGTGAGTTGCCCAAAGCCATATTCTCCAAAAGTTTCCATCTCTGAATCCGACTAACAAGATGTGACAGCTGTGCTGAAGACCTCCTACTAAGAGCATCAGCAACGACATTTGCCTTTCCCGGATGGTACTAAATCGAGCAGTCGTAGTCCTTCAAGAACTCCATCCATGTCACCACAGAATCTATCTTTGTAGGATCCACTGAGATACCCGCTTCAGAGACTACGTGGCCCAAGAAACTGACCTGCTCAAGCCAAAACTCACACTTACTGAGTTTGGCATACAACTGATGGTCCCTGAGGGTTTGAAGAGCCATCTTCAGATGCTGCACATGCTCCTCTCTGGTTTTCGAACAGATGAGGATGTCATCTACGAAAACTACCACAGATTTATCAAGATGTGGTTTAAACACCCTGTTCATCAGGTCCATGAAAGATGCAGGCGCATTTGTTAATCCAAATGGCATCACTAGAAACTCATAGTGGCCATAACGCGTCCGAAACACAGTCTTGGATATATCTTCCGCCTTGATCTTGAGCTGGTGATAGCCTGATCTCAGATAAATCTTCGAAAAGAACCTTGCACCCTGCAATTGATCAAACAAGTCATCTATCCGCGGAAGAGGATAACGATTCTTAATTGTCATTTTGTTGAGCTGCCTATAATCGATACACAGACGCATCGATCCATCCTTCTTTTTCACAAATAGAACCGGTGCACCCCAAGGAGAGACACTTGGTCGTATAAAGCCTTTGTCTAACAGCTCCTGAAGCTGTTCCTTGAGTTCCTTCAACTCAACAGGTGCCATCCGATATGGAGCTTTAGATAACGGTTCTGTACCCGGTGCTAGCTGAATCGCGAACTCAATCTCTCGATCAGGTGGTAATCCAGGTAAGTCCTCTGAAAAGTCATCAGGATAATCGCAGACCACCTTGATAAGAGCCAAGTCGTTCTTCTTCTCGGTAGAATCTTGCAAATAGGCCAGATACCCATTACAACCATTCTTCATCATACGCTCAGCTTTAATGGCTGAAACCAACGACGCAACCTTGGATTTGACTCCACAGAATCGAAAGGATTTCTGCTTTGGCGGTCGGAAGGTCACTATCTTCCGAAGACAGTCCACGCTCGCGTGATAAGCTGCCAACCAATCCATTCCGAGAATAACGTCGAACCCTTCTGTGCTCAACGTAATCATATCCATCTCGTGCTCATCAATCATCACGATGATTGACGGACATGCTGTATTAGTACATACTGAACTTCCCGTAGGAATCTTCACATCCAGAATGAAAGCAAGGGGTTCGGGAGTAATACCCAACTTCTCAGAGAAGGAAGGAGTAATAAACGAGTGTGTAGACCCAGGGTCTATAAGTACTCGCGCTTCAATTTTATCCATGTCGTCTCGACTACTCATCATAAGTGTACCTTTAGTTAAAAAGTTTGTTAATCATATATGCAATGATTCTTATGTGGTTTAACATAATTGACTTGAATTTAAATTTAAACAATAATAATTGAATCAATGCATAAATAGCATCTCAACTTTAATGATACCTCGGATGACGTCATTCGACGTTTGGGCATCCTGTGCAGTCACCGCATAAGCCCGACCTTGAACTGTAGGTCGTGGTCGATCACGAGAGACCGTCGTAGTCCGTCCTTTCTCAATAGTAGGACAATCCTTGATCATGTGACCAACCTGTCCACACCTGAAGCATCCTCTAGTATTCCGCCTGTAATCCTCTGTCTTATGTGGTTTCCCACATCTTGCACACACTGGGGTAGAAACAGGAGTAACAGCTGATCCTCTCGTCCAACCCTGAGCCACAGAAGCTCCACTCGCAGTAGTGCTCCCGACTGAAGGTCGCCCCGGTGACGAACTCGAGGTCTCGATAGGAAGACGCCATCGGTCCTCAAGCAACAAATCTAGAATATGATGGTCGATTAGGGTAGGGAGGAGGTTTAGAGAACCTCGGCTTTTTGTTCACCCGCTCAAGCACTCTATCCCCCAAACCAATTTTATTACCGCTCTCACCTCTGCTTTTGAATATCTTCCTCTCGCAATGAGGGCCTTGGACATCACGCCAAAGATACGTCTCCATTTCCCACATCGACACCCTCTCCTGAATGTTAGGCCTCAAACCTCTCTGAAATTTCTGAGCTCTCATCAGCTCAGTGGCCACATGTAGGGGTGCAAATCGGGAAAGTCTATCAAATTCTGCGCCATACTCACGCACCGACATCTCATTCTGTTTCAATTCGATAAATTGGACCTCCCACTGATTACGTACGATCTTCGGGAAGTACTGATCGTTGAACGTCTCCACGAACTCTGCCCAAGTCCATGGAGTATTGGGGTAGTCCTGCTCTCTCATCCTGGAAACAGACTTCCACCACGGGCTGGCCTCGCCCAAAAGTTTGAAAGATGCCCAGCGTACTTTCTCGACATCGGTACACTGCAACACTTCAAATATTTTCTCTATCTCATCCAGCCATGCCTCGGCTTCCATAGGATCCGTCTGCCCTGAGAATGTAGGAGGTCTCATCCTCCTAAACTCTGTGAATCCTCCTGGCTGATGTCTGGCTGCCAGCATCTCGGTCTGTCGGTCAATGGCTGCAGTCTGCTGGGCCATGTTAGTAGCCAAGGCTGCCAACACCTCGTCCACATTCCCTCTGTCTTGCCTAGCAGCTCCCAAAGGATCTGCATTAGGGCCAGAAGCAACTCGCCCTCTACCATATGAGGTGCCTACGCCCTCATCTATCTCCTCAATGCGAGCTGTACGAGGTCCCTCTATACCTCGACCTCTGCCTCTAAACCGTGGAGGCATGCTGATCTGTCATTGTTAAACAAACAATAACAATTAGATCAGTAATGAATTGTTAGAAATAATCTAACCCCTAGTCCTAAGACTCTGAACCTAGAGCCTTGCTCTGATACCAACTGTGACGACCCGACTTTTCCAATCTCTAAGGTATAGGAAAGGCCGGTTCATCAACTTATTGATTTCTCAATAAGCCGTAAGAAGCAGAAGCCGGCAACATAAACAAAGGTCTAAAGACAGAGGCAACATTGTTAATCCAAAAACAAAAGCTTCATATAACAAAATTAGATATATCACTGTGAGGAACCAAGAAGAACCACCGGTGATGGCCAATCCGATCACCTAAAATAGTGGTTCCCAATAATGGTGCCTCAAGTGATACCAAAAGAACCAAAATAAAGGCCTAGGGCCCAATATTCCAAAATAATATCTAGACAAAATACCAAAAGAAAACACAGGATCTAAGATCACGGAAAGAACTCCTCAGCTGATATGTCCAAATCCTCCTCGGGAATATAATCAGAGTCCTCGGATCCCTCGACCCAAGGTCGTCTCGCGTGACGTATAGTCGAGGGTGAGCTAACAGCCAAGCTCAATAGAGGAAGACAAATCTATTTGCCTTTCTTTATAAGTAAAGGTTTTCATAAGACGGAATCGGATCAAATATGGTTTTTCAATGATGCTTTTCAAATTAAATCTCCAGTTCTAATCCTGAGTCAAAACTGATAATATAATCTAAAGTGTTCAAGTGTTCTGATTTAGCATGCTTCTTGTCTTAAATTTATAACTTAATTTTATCTCCCAAATTTTCTATAGCACGAGAGCGGACTACGTGACCGATGGAAAAACCCTACTGACCATCGTCGTTCATGATCCCATTTCGAAAATGCAACAAGCCCCTACGCTATGAGGGAAACTTGTGCCAAAGTATTACCGTCAACACGGTTGGTAGAATCTAGGGCATCGTACGTATGAACCCTAAATCAAATGCAAATGCTAATACATATCAAAGCTTATTATTCATAACATATACTGATTTTTTAAGGTTCTGATTCGAAGTTTTGATTCAAAAATTAACTGAGGTTCTAAGGTTCAAATTCCAACGTTCTTAGTTATAACAAGGTTCCAATTTTCAGATTTGTATCATATATTATAAGTTTTATTTATGCAGTGTATGACAGAATTTTCAAAATTAATGCTTCCAAAAGAAATTGCCGAAAACAATTCATGCTTATAAATTTATGCAAATAACAATTTGAGTTTCCCCTACCTTAACCAAGAAGTTTCAAAGTCTAGCACAAACGGTCCTCTTCAAGGACTCCCCATAGTCAAAACCTACATATATTAACACTCTCAGTGTTAATATAGAACCCAAAAATTAACCCAAAAGCTTACAGAATAAAAATTCAACAAGACTTTCAAAAGCCAGAAGCAGGACAGAATTCGACCATCGAATTCAAATTCGTTGGTCGAATTTGAAATTTGATGGTCGATTTTAAATTCGACCATCGAATTTCAGAATTCTGTCTCAGGCCAAAAAATTTCATTTCGACTGTCGATTTCCAATTCGACAATCGATTTCCAAATCGACAGTCGAATTCCAAATTCGACAGTCGATTTTCAAATCGACAGTCGAATTGTTCAGGTTCTGTGGCTGTTAACTCAACATGCCCGGATTCTTTTTCCTTAGTTTTAACACAGCCATCCAATCTTTTATATTGAATACCTATCTTAAATTCTAACAAAACCCAACAATTTACATAAGGAGGTTTCAAGGCTTACCTCTTTTAGCTTAAACTGTTGCTTCCTTTACATCGATTCACGTCTGGAATAAATCTCTAATCTCAAAGGTTTTAGATTTTCTAATCAGTCTATCAAAAGGGGTGGCTGATGTGATATTTTAATGTAATGTTTTACTCGCAAGTGCACGAATCGGTTTGTATATAGTGGGTGCGGAGTACGAGATCGTTCTCACGAGGACTAATTTTGAAATATCTAAAAGAGACAAGCAATTCTAGAAATCTATTAAGATCTAACAGTATTCTACCAGTTTTATGATTTAAGCGGTTGATGGTAATTAATGACTACAAACTAAAATTCAATTGACAAATAAAAGTGAAGATGATGATAAAGATGAAGATACTAAATCCTCCCATCTTTGGTCCGTTCTTCCTATAATATAAATCTAAGGATTAAATTATGAGATATTTCATTAGTAACAAACATCTTTTATGGAAGATCAATGGTCAACACCCTAATAGGTTCCACGTTGCATCCCTGCAAATCAGGACTTAGATGATATTCATATATAGATCTGGGATCAAGGGTACGGCTAGACACACATGATCTCAGGTTCAAATAAAAGTCATCCCCAAAGTGGGTGAAAATTCTAACAAGAATACCACTTACAAATCTGAAATCAAGGGCATGGCTCGACACACTTTATTCAGATTAGGGATATTTAAGATAAAATTACCATTACAGAACCAAGATCCAGGGCATGGCTCGGCACACTCGATCCCAGAACATAATCATAATTAAATCCACACAATGAAAACACAAAGACCATAACAATGATAGGGTAAAATTACCGTCACAGATCTGAGATCCCGGGCATGGCTCGGCACACGCGATCCCGGTTAGTGGCGGGGATTTCATCCGTTCATGATAGCACAACAACCATAAAATAAAATCTCATATTTTAATCCTAAATTTATATTATTAAAAGTACATCCCTCGGATGGGAATCATTAGATCCTCATCCCTATAAATTTAGCCACACATATTGTAGGTAAATGACATAAATAAATAAAGACGGGAAAATAACATTAATTAAAATTACCTCAAGCTTCAAAATAAATTACGTTGATCCACACGGATGAGAATCTTCAGAAACGAAATAAATGCAGAAATAAACTTTGAATAGAAATTATAAACTGAAGGAATGAGTACTTGAAAATTAAGGAACAAAACTCTCAAAAGGGAAAGGAATAATAAAAAACTCTCTCTCTAGAACCTACTCTAAAAAAATAAAAACTCTCTAAAAACTAATTATTCCAAAAAAAAACTCTTTCTTCTCACAACTCGTAGCTCCCTTTTATAAAGGTCGGCCAAACCCTATCCCTAATACCTCAATCGATTGAGAATTAAATCTCAATCGATTGACTCTTAAGTTGGAAAAAAGTTGTTCTCTCCTGTCAATCGATTGAGAATTAAATCTCAATCGATTGAGGTCTAAAAGCAATTTCCGTGAACTCCCGCCAAACATTGCATCAGATACGGCCTCGGTATGTTGGCCATAACTTCCTGTCCCGAACTCGGATTGAGACGATTCTTGCGCCGTTGGAAAGCTGACGAAAAGATCTACAACTTTAATGTTTTGACAATTTTGTAATTCGGCCGTCTTGAAGGTCCAAATTTATCCGCAAGTCACACCAAATTCTTGATTACCCGAAGTTGCAGTGTTTTGGCATTATATTCAGAATTCTTGCACTGTTTTCTATACTTGGCTGGTATTTACCTGAAACACTTCAAATCTAATCAATCTTATCAGATAGCCTTCATCGGACAGCTAAATATAGGTATTTAGGGGCAAAATATTCACAGTTTTCAGTACTCATCAGTGGCTACAACCTCATCAATCAACAAGATCACACAGATTTTCTCACTCTCCACATCACTCTTCTATTTCAATAATTCAAACAGATCAGAATTCAAGCACTAATCTTATCAATGGTTGAGATGGAAAGAGGAGCTCTCAAACTTCCAAGATCTTGGATCAAATGAGGCAAGTCCTTAGGGGCTTAATTCCAACGAGAGAGAGAAGTGAAACTTCTCTTGCACTCTCTCTTATAACCAAAGTTAAGCATAATTAAATATCTAGATTTTATTATTTGTAACTTATCTACTTAAGTTGGAACTTATCCGGTGCTAAACACTAACACCAACCTTCTTGTGTAAGTTATCGTTTACTTGACTTGCACACCTCTCTAGGCTAATTCCTTTGACCATTAGTCGTATTATAGCCTTAGTTCATCAAAAATATAAAATTATTCCACAATATTTCCTGACACGCTTACCGAGGTAAATGAAAAATACGTTAAAAATATCAGGGATATTACATTCACCCCTCTCTAGGCTTAAGTTGGAACTTATCCGGTGCTAAACACTAACACCAACCTTCTTGTGTAAGTTATCGTTTACTTGACTTGCACACCTCTCTAGGCTAATTCCTTTGACCATTAGTCGTATTATAGCCTTAGTTCATCAAAAATCTAAAATTATTCCACAATATTTCCTAACACGCTTACCGAGGTAAATGAAAAATACGTCAAAAATATCAGGGATATTACAGTATCATAGCATAACATAAACCATCGTCCAGCCAGAAGAGGCTGCCGGCGTAAAGTTTAGGTTCCCTTAAGTCGAAACCCTCAATCTCCCGAGTTCGACACTATCATAGCATATTGTCCGTAAGACTACTTGGTTGTAGACGTTGGATCTTACAGTGGCAAGCAAGACATGGCACGTGTAGAACTTAATTCATATTTTGCTGGCATTCACAGCATATCTTATCATATCATTATCCGGTTCTAGGCTTAAGTTTCTGCCCCGGTTTCATATTTAAATGGGCTTAGGTCCCTACATGAGCTTAGGTCCCCACATGCTTATCATACATAAACTTACTTAAAATCTTTGTTAAAGTGGGTCATCTTGAGATAAGCTTCACAAAAACCACGCTTTTCCTCACATGCTTATCATACATAAACTTACTTAAAATCTTTGTTAAAGTGGGTCATACTGAGATAAGCTTCACAAAAAACCACGCTTTTCAAGGGATGGTTTCGTAGTTACTGGATGTACTTCGTGTGGCAACCCATACTCTCATAGAGGTGTTGCATTCATACATGAATGCCTATATTCCAAGTTTCATATGACCGTGAAAAGTACATGATACAGGACGGAATGACGCTAACCCTAAAGTAGCGTAAATCCCGCATGATAGGAATAGGGTTTTGATCTCTGGGATAAAATAAAAATAAAAATAGAGAAATAAGAAGATATAGAAAATCACTGAAATTTTTTCAGTGAAAATATTGGCCTCACACCAAACCCTAAACTCGGGAAGAAGAATTCTCAACGAACTCAAGAGATAGCACAAATCAATCAAATTTTAATATTCATCATTAATTTTTTTTTAAAAGAGATTACAATGTGTATTTATAAAGCAAAGAAACCCTAAGAATGCTACTAAAAATAAAACTCCTAATCAATCATTAAAACTTTCTAATCTAACGGTCACAATTAATTTCACCACTAATCCTTTTTTTTAATTACATGACCACTTTTGAAGGGTAAAACGATGTCCGATTGACGAATTGGTCTTGTTTGAAAGCTTATTGAAGTAGCTTTCCAACAAGACAAAAATCACACAAATCTTACATGTGTTGATGAAATTATGACCACTTTTTCGATGGTTGCACTGAAATGACAAAACTAAGTCACATATCACATATATGTGTCGACTAAATAATTTAAATAAGAAAATTAATCCTAAAACAAATTACTTATTAAAAGAACCCTAAATAAAAAAGGAAGCGAAACTTAAATAAAAACGCCTAAAATAACGTACGCACGGGTCTTTAACAAGCCTTTTAAAAACTCATTCGTGGGTCCATTTTCTCTTTCGATGTCTCTTCTTTATCCGGTCACGACTTCGGCGTGTAGGCTTCGATTCTGCATCAAAACCCCACCATGGCGTAGGCATAAGGTCATGTGTCACTTCATTTTTACTTAACATGCGTATGCCCTAACGTAACTTCTACATGATGTATGGCATATGATAAGGTGGTGACATATAATAGAAAAGAAAACTATTGCATGTATCCTAAGTTTGATTGATCACATCATAGCAGTAGTGACCATGGATCAAAATCTCAATGTCGGTTTCAGTCATGACTCGAATCGTAAATTGGTCAAATTTTCGGTAAATTTCGGGTTTTTTTGAAAATATGCTCCTAACTTTATTTCATTGATTTTTTTTAACTCTTTAACATCATTAGAACACATATTTACACTAGTGAGGCGAATTAATCTCAAATAATTCTCGAATTTTCAAAATATTGCATGTTTTAAAAAAATCACAAATAATTCTTGAAAATTTCAAAAATTAGTGGTTTATATTATTTTAAAAAAAATGGCAATTAGAAATTTGGTAACTATGTGATTATGTACAACCACACAATCTTGGGTTGACCTGGTTGTTGACCCGATCTGTTTATCTCACTGCAGACGGACCACACATGTAACTTTTGATGTGTCTGACTCGGTCAAAATCTGGGTTGGGTCGGGGATCATGTGCAACTGACGCTGACCCAATAACAGTACCCCCATTGGCCCATTCTCTTTCTAGATTAATTAGTGGTTATTTTTCTTAGAGAAAGAATGCAAAGGATAATATATGCATTATCCATATCTAGCTCAAGCCACAAAACTAGTGACACCTATTGGCACAACAGTCATTAATCATTCGTCTCTCATTATTATCATCTCTCTAGAAGAGAGAGAAAAGACAAGACAAATAAAAGGAAAAAGGAAAAAGAAAGAGGTTTTAGAAGTGCATAATTGGCAGCCTCTATTTTGAGTTCCTTGAGTGTAAAACCATCTCCTTTAATCGAGAAATCCGCCATTAGAGGTATTCCCTCTCTTGCAAGACCTTCTTCTTCCCTCAGTTTAAAGGAACGAGAGGCTCTCGTTCCAACTTCCAAGACAAAAAAAAAAGATGAGAGAGAGAGAGAGAGAAGAAAAGTAGAAGAAGAAAAGAAGAAGAGGAAGAAGAAGTCACTAAAGAATAAATCCGGCGAGTTTCCGACAAAAAAAATGGCTAAATCCAGAAGAGGGAGAAAAGGAGGAAGAAGAGAAAGGTTTTTTTGCAAGATATGGGTTTTAATTTCATTTTTTTGTATTTTTTTGCAATAACTGTGTCTCGGCCGATAATTTGATTTTCCCATATTATTGGCAATAATTTGAAATTATCGCCCGATAATTTTGTATTTCCGGAAGGAGGGCGGTAATTTACGTTTTTTCGTCTCGATTTAGACCGAAATCGAGACGTCTCGGCCGAAATTTTAAAATTTCGGCCAAGATTTTGATCCATGGTTGTGACTAAAGAGCTTAAAATCATAGAGCAATGTATGAAACACATTAATATAAAAAGAATAAACATCAAAATAAATGAGCATTACAACGAATAGTTAAGAACTAGGAGACTACTTTAGAGTTAATTACTATGTAGGTGTCAATTGATGAGTCAAACTTATCTAATAGATCAACTCGATCTGATCAGAATGGACTGGTCATACACATGGTTCCAACAAGAATCAGTCTTGGTATAACCACACTATATGTAGACCCTTATGATCAAGATACACAGATTTCAGGGCGATTGAGATCGAGTTTTGATCGATCTAATCTTATAGATGCGATTAGAGTAAAGAAATATTAAGGGTCCTCTTTGAGTTCGACCCATGATTCATTTTTTTGGCATGTTGATCCAATGGCCAAAGATTTAGGTCAAGATCGCATTATCGAGATCATCGGGGCATGCATCGGGTGACACAAGTAACATTTAAGGTGCTTAGGTTGTTATTTAAAGATTGGACTCATGTTTGATGCCTAACTCGCGATTTCTCATAAATGCGTGTGACACGACGTTGAGAACGATAACCTTTAGAGGTGTGAACCGAAACGGGGGCCACTGGGTGGACCCGTTTACAGTTTGGGATGACTGATTATTAATTTATATGGTTTTCCATAATCCTAACATATAGTGTTCGTGCCACACGTAGTTATGCTTTATGGGTATAGGGTCATCGATCACATTGCATTGTGACCTCGAAGTTCGTGCATTATATTGTGATGAAACTTTGCACAAAACATGTAAGGAAAATATTAATTTTTCCTTTTAGGAGCAATCACTCAATGTGGAAGATTCCACATGAAATGATAGCCCGAAGGGTTTTGATACAAGGAGGGTGCACGCGTAATACAAGGCGAGCCTCCTGAGCCATCGGATTGCGTTTGGAGCGATCAGGCTCAACAACATTAAAGTATTTTAGGATTTAGGTGGGGTCTGCGTTTGGACCCCTTACTAGTTTATCCAAAAAGTGAGTCAAACGGGGTCAAACAGAGTTCCCTGCCCTAGTTGTGCAAGAGTTCAGATTTGCACGTGATTTTTCCCTAACCTCGAGGCTTCGAAACATGTGCCAAAGCTAAATTGAAAGTTCTCTGATCCGATAGATCAGATGATAATTATTTCAAGATTAATTTAGTTTTTATTACATGGGCTAATTTGTCCCGTTTCTCGAAAGTCAAGGGAGTCAAAGATGACCCTAGACACAAATTCCATGTGGCACACGGCTGCTGCCCAAATGCGCTTTTATTTGCTTTTTTCAAATTTATTAGCAGCACAAAGCGGAGGTATATTCAGTTTCAGGGGAATCTGATCATCGGATTAACTAATAGTCAGATGGTCAACATACTGGTCCTTAGAGCTCAGACCAGAGCTTCACAGGTTGGGTGCAACAGGGGTTTCGCAAGGTTTCTCATATTTTCAGACGATAATTTTTCTTAAACATTTAGCGGGTCGGACCACCTGGATGGTCAGATGTGTAGAACCCCAGAAATATGAGGGTTTTAAAGTTTGGGTCCTCGACCCATTGGTTCTTTGTCATAAAGAATCAAGTGGTCACCCTTGACTCCCTGCCATAGTGCACACCAAAACAAAAATGGGTTGATTCCACTCTCAAGGCTGATTTTATTGAAATTTGAAAGAATAAAATAATAGTTAAAGGGGGTATACTGAGAAATCTGAGCCATTGGATTTGAAGTGGGCTCAAAACTAAGGGGAGTTCATGCTTAGACCCTGGCCCCATTCGACCATCAGGTGAGTACACAAATGGGTCAAAGGTCACCCCTGTCACTAGTGTCCTGTTTACCAATATTATAGAAAGGGTTGCAGCTAATAATTTTCATTATTTTCCTTGATTTTTGAGCATTAAAAATAAATAACATAAAAAGGTGAAGAGAAATATGAATCGTCAGATGCAAAGAGGATTAAAAGTTAGGGCGTTTCCACTCTTTGAGCATGGGTCAATCTCGCCCCAAACGTAGAGATCTGTGTAGTTAAAGTGGGTATCTGCGCCCACCAGGGATCAAAATCTCAGCCGAAATTTCAAAATTTCGGCCGAGATGTCTCGGTTTCGGTCTAAACCGAGATGTAAAAGCTTAAATTATCGCCCCCCTTTCGAAAATACAAAATTATCGGCCAAAATTTCAAATTATCGGGCGATAATTTCAAATTATTGCCCGATAATATGGAAAATTTAAAAAAAAACACAAAAAAAAATGAAATTATCGGCCGTATTGCAAAAAAACACAAAACAAATGAAATTAAAACCCGGATTTTGTTAAAACCCAGATTTTGTAAAAAAATCTGGGTTTTAAGCCATTTTTTCATCGGAAACTCGCTGGATTTATTCTTTAGTGACTTCTTTTTCTTTCTCTTCTTCTTTTCCCCTCTCTCTCTCTCTCATCTTTTTTTTTCTCTTGGAAGTTGGAACGAGAGCCTCTCGTTCCTTTAAACTGAGGGAAGAAGGTCTTGCAAGAGAGGGAAGACCTCTAATGGCAGATTTCTCGATTAAAGAAGATGGTTTTACACTCAAGGAACTTAAAACAAAGGTTGTCAATTCTGCACATCTAAAACCTCTTTCTTTTTCCTTTTTCCTTTTATTTGTCTTGTCTTTTATCTCTCTCCTAGAGAGATGATAATGATGAGGGACGAATGACTAATGATTGTTGTGCCAACAGGTGGCACTAGTTTTGTGTCTTGAGCTAGATGTGGATAATCTATACATTATCCTTTGCATTCTTTCTCTAAGAAAAAAACCCACTAATTAATCTAGAAAGAGAATGTGTCAGTTGCACATGATCCCCGACCCAACCCAGATTTTGACTGGGTCAGACACATCAAAAGTTACTTGTGTGGCGGGTCTGGTCTGGTCAGATAAACACACAGATCGGGTCAACCCAACTTACTTAATTGCACACAAGATTGTGTGGTTGTACATAATCACATAGTTACCAAATTTCTAATTGCCATTTTTTTTTAAATAATAAAAACCACTAATTTTTGAAATTTTCAAGAATTATTCGTGATTTTTTCAAAACATACAATATTTTGAAAATTCGATAATTATTTGAGATTAATTCGCCTCACTAGTGTAAATATGTGTTCTAATGATGTTAAAGAGTTAAAAAAAAACCAATAAAATAAAGTTCGGTAAAGTTCGGAACATATTTTTTAAAACCGAAATTTACCAAATTTTGACCAATTACTGATTACGATCATGACCGAAACCGAGATTATCCATGGCGCCCACACCAAGCACACTAAAACCAAAGGGCAAAGCCCTTCTCGTGGCCATGGTGCACTACTGTCATGACCTGGGGGCTTTGAAGCGCAAATTTGAAAGCCTTAGGGCCATTTTCTCCCACACAACTGTTGGGGCATTTGAAGAGTACGGTGTCCCACACATTCGGGTCAAAGGGTTGACTAGTTGACCACGAGGAACCTAGAAAGGCTTGGAAACGTGAAATATACTATTTTTCTTGAAATTTCCATGGATTTTCAATCATTTCAATTATTTAAAAAAGATATTTTAAGTGTACACTAGGTAGATTGAAGCAGATAAGAGGTTGCCGGGCACAGGTTTGGATTGCTTGGATCGGTTGAAACGATTGTCGAAATTGCAATGTTGACTCCCTTTTTACTGAGCCTTTCCTACTCATATTTTAATTTGATTTGGATGTAGTTGCCGATGAAATATGCTTGTGTTTCTACATGGAGATCAATGTGGCACGGGTTCAAGACTTCGCGATGCTCGAAATTCAGGTCGGATCCTGTTTTCTTGTGCTACAAGTGCCCCGGATAGTCGTTGTTTTGTTTTTATAGCAAGCATCTAAGGATAAGGGAGTTTGGGTTTTCCGCTGTACTAGAGTAAGAGAAAGGGCCAAGGGAAGGAAAGGATTAGGTGGGGGATTTTGTGCCATGAAAAAGAAAAACGGCAAGTTGGCTTTGTTGAAATTAAAGAGGGAGATGGTAGTGTTTTTGTTGTGCCGTTCACTGTTATCGTCACCATATGTTGGTGGGGTAGAGACGAGGGGAATGGCTTTGACAGAGAAGATAGAGGATGGCTGTTGAACCATGGCTGTGCATAAAATGGGATGAGAGAGAGATCTCCTGCTTGTGTATATAAGGGGTTTTGAGAGGTAGGTAGACCGAAATGGGCAAGTCAGTGAGAGAAGATAGAGGATGGTTGTTGAACCATGGCTGTGCATAAAATGGGATGAGAGAGAGATCTCCTGCTTGTGTATATAAGGGGTTTTGAGAGGTAGGTAGACCGAAATGGGCAAGTCAGTGAGAGAAGATAGAGGATGGCTGTTGAACCACGGCTGTGCATAAAATGGGATGAGAGAGAGATCTCCTGCTTGTGTATATAAGGGGTTTTGAGAGGTAGGTAGACCGAAATGGGCAAGTCAGTGATTCAAAGAAGGTAAGAGTCCTAATGGGCTCTAATTGCTTCTAATTTTGGGGTTTGTCTTGGTGGCAGCCCAAATTAAGGGCATTGATTCGGTTGCAAGGATTAGCAACCGAACCCTCATTGAATTCCCATTTAAATCCCAACCATATAATCTCATATACACGTATGTGGGCAAAGAGAAATGGTGTGGGTAAGTTGCCATTTAAGGCTAGAGTCCAACTTGGACGTTCATAGGCTTCTAATTGCATGGATAGCATATGGTTGTTCTTGGACTTTGAGAGATTATGTCACCGGGATTTCATGAGATGTAAATGAGCTGGTGGGTTGGGTTGACTTAATGTGTTGCATACACACATAACACACATACGATGTATTTATTTGAATATTATTTACTATTATTATTTATTTATTTATGTTTAGTTGATGAGCAGAGCTAAGATAAGGGTGTCGAGGTACGGGCTTAGAGTCGCCCATGCTCGGTCAAAGGTCTGACTAGATCAGGTTAGGATTAGGGCTCGGGTTGCGCTTTAGTACTCACACCCCAATTGCCTTTTATTAAAGGCACCCATTCTTTAGATACTCATATATCCATATGTGTGTATACTACATAGAATGTTCATCATTATTTTATTTTATTTTTTGAAAAATGAACCAATAGTAGAGTTCAGATTTTAGTACAAGCACGAACTCGAATTCGTGCTCGAGTTTGGGTCGTGTGCTACATGTATACACTTACATGTACGCCCCACATAGGGGTTCGAGTTCAGAACTAAGAAGTTCGGCTTGTCCCTGGGTGCGTACACCCAATTACAATAGGTGACCCCGAGCCTATGTCACAAGGTCAAAGGTTTGACTAAAGTTAAACCAGTGAAATGGTCACATTCTCGTCAAAGGTCAACAATTCAACATTGGCAATTGGCAGGGTCGTAAAATTTCTCTTTTGTGAGTTTGTGGGGTTATCTGTTGGCGAGAGGTCTGTATCGATTTGGGGGGCAAAAACTTGTTGTTGCTCCAAGTGTGCCATAATTGTGTGCATTATGAATAAAGAATTAAAGAATTAAAGAATGCTAGGTTATATGGATGTTAATTTATGAAAGGGATATCAGCAGCACATTGGGGCTAACACTGGCCTGCAAGATCAGGGCCAATTGTAGCAAGTTTTAAAAGTAAGTATTTCAAGATCGTCCACAGAGAATTTGTCTAAACTGAGAGATAAACCTCCAGATCTGTGCTACCAGATCTGGCTCTATAATTATCTAAAAAAGAATAGATAAAAGAGAGTGTTGGATTGTGTCACATTTAACTATAAGCAAATGAAGAAAAGAACTAACTACATGATCCAGATCCGAGTTGGGGGAGGTGTTTAAAATAAGACAAATGCAGAAATAATAGCTTCATGTATTTTAGCCTCTGAATTTTAATGGAGAATCAGAGTTCAACAGATGGATTCAATCTTCATCCGCTACCGTAATGTATGTAAGAGAAATAAATCCAATTAAGGAATAGGTTTAGACTTATGGCTATGATCTCCACTTAAATGGTCATGATCATCCAATAGTTGTGGCCTATTCTTTAGTTCGTAACATGAACATCATCGTAAGTGCTAGAATTAGGTTACCAACGCTAATTCGCAGTGATGAATTAAGGGAAGTTGCATGCGGATGAGTGAATCTAAAGAAGTCTAATGCACTAAGGTGAACATTAACCCTCGACATGACTCCAATGGAGAAGACACAAATTACAAGAACCTTTTAAAATCCAAAATTACAATTACAGACCCCGGCTTCTAAGAGAGCCCTCAGACTTACAGTCTTGAATCCGAACTTGGAAGTCCAAATCACTCACAATGGCTCACAAAGGTAAACTACAAGAAGGGATTACAGGGGGTTCAGATAAGCTATCTGACCGGAATGAGGGAAACAGAGATGAAATTCTAAAATCTGGATACCCAAATTGGGCAAATGGCTTCTCTATCTATACTTTTTCCTCCATCCTGCGCATGATGGATTGACCAATCAGAATGCTTTAGATCTGGATTGCCCAATGAGGGTTGAGCACGGGATCCAGATCTGTTTTGGCCAATGGAAATGCTCGATCCGGTTCCCAATCGTGCCGAAGCATCAATTCTGTTATGGGTTTGAAATTCGCTTTGAGCTCGGAAGTTCCCGCTGTAATTTAACTTGAAGGCGCTCACATGGGTTGGAATATGCCTTGGATCTTGATTGGAACCTTAGGAATGTTCTGGTCTTTTGATTGCATTAGGGCGTGCAAAGTTTCCTGAAATACCCTTCGGACGAGCTGCAAATCCCCAGAATGCCATTTCGCATAGTTTAAGGGCTTTTTCGCAAAGTAGTTTGGCTCCAGAAGCTCTCTTCGCAAAGCATTTTGGCTTCAAGAGATCTTTTCGTGGGGTTTCAGTTCTTGTTCGAATTGGTCTTCTCTTCTTTTCAAGGCTCTGGCACCTGCTGGCCATTGTGTTTGCATTGGAAAAATTCAGGTCTTATGTTTTAGGTTCACAAATTGTGGTGTTTACTGACCACTCTGCCCTAAAGTACCTTCTGTCTAAGAAGGATACCAAGCCCAGATTAATCAGGTGGATCCTCCTATTACAGGAGTTTGATCTACAGATTAAGGATAAGAAAGGAGTGGAGAATGTGGTGGCTGATCACCTATCCAGAATTCTCAATACTGAGGATGATAGCTTACCCATTAATGAATCATTTCCTGATGAGCAACTTTTTGCCATCAATACCCACAGTCCTTGGTTTGCAAACATAGTCAACTTCTTGGCTACTGGACAGATTCCTCAACATTGGAATCGAATGGATAAAGATCTTTTCTTCTCACAAGTTAAACATTTCATTTGGGAAGATCCTTATCTATTCAAGAATTGTGCAGACCAAGTAATCAGAAAGTGTGTCCCGGACCATGAATTCCCTGGCATATTGTCAATGTGTCATGAACAGGCCTGTGGAGGCCATTTCAGTGGCAATAAAACAGCTACAAAAATTCTGCGATGTGGTTTCTATTGGCCCACAATCTTTAAAGATGCCTTACTGACCTTTGTAAATCTTGCAGGCCAAAAAGCTGGCGGTATTTCCAAGAAACTCAATGCCCTATGACCAATCACAGTAGTTGAGTTGTTTGATGTTTGGGGCATAGATTTTATGGGCCCTTTCCCCTTCTAATGGAAACAATTTCATCTTGGTATGTGCATTATGTCTCCAAGTGGATTGAGGCCATAGCTACCAAATCAATGATCACAAAGTGGTTTAAGATTCCTCAAAGACCACATTTTTCCAGATTTGGATTCCCAGAGCCATCATCGTGATGGGGAAGCCACTTTACTTGATTTGACTCTCTATTAAAAAGTACTCTGTCACTCACAAAGTAGCCACTCCCTATCATCCACAAACCGGTGGGCGGTGGAGATTTCAAATAGAGATCAAACACATTTTGGAAAAAAGCTGTGAAGAAGGACGAAAGGAATTTGGTCCTTTAAGCTTAATGATGCTTTGTGGGCATCTGAGCGCCTACAAGACTCCTATAGGGATGTCCCCTTTCGGTGGTTTATGGCAAGGCATGCCATCTACGGTAGAATTAGAATATAAGGCCTTTTGGGCAATCAAAACTTTTAATGTGGATCTAGCTGCTCTTTGGTAACCACGGGAAGCTTCAACTCAACTGAGGGAAGGCGAGGATGGATGCCTACACTAGCTCCAGTTGTACAAAGAAAGGTTAAATCATTCCATGATAGGAGCCTCATGAGAAAAGAGTTCATCGGGGTCCAAGGTATGGTTATTCAACTCTAAACTTAAATTCTTTGGGCAAATTGAGATCCGGATGGGAAGGGCCATACCTTGTCATCAAGGCCTCCCCCTCGGGGCTGTGGATATTCGAGATCCCAAGGATGGAAGAATACTCAAGGTAAATGGTCGAGGCTCAAACCATGCATTGAAAACACCCGGAGCCCTTTCCTATCATCATGAATCTCCAAAAATCGATGGTAGAAAAGTGTATAATATGTTTGTACAACATTGTTTTCGATTTTCTTTGTTTACATCTATTTTCTTGTTAGCATAGTGTAAATACACTTAAAAGTTCAAATCGCATAAGTAAAAAGTACTTTTCGAAAAGTTCAAAGTTCTATTCGAATTGATTACGAGTACGTAATGAACTACTCGAAAAGAACCATATTACATTGAATAGTTAAAATTTCCTTTTCGAATAGAAAATGCAGGAGAAGTCCTTTGCGAAAAGATCTTTCTGGAGCCAAATCCATTTCGAATAGACATACTGAAGCTCAGTTCTTTTGCGCACTTTCTGAAGAATTTTTACCTTTCGAGAGACACTTTTGCTATTCGAAATAGAGAAAAGGACTCTTTTGGAACTTTTCGAACACTTAAGAGTGCTTTGCGATTTTACTTAGTATATTAGGTCATTTTGAAAGTCACTGGATATCTGCAAACACTCTCCCAAGCAAAACCCCTTTTCAAAACCCTAGCTCACCCTCTTCTCTCACGAGCTCCACACGAATAACCACCATCTATTCTAATCTTCTGCGCTTTTTCTCTTGTCGGAAATCAAAAGGGTAGAGCCAACTTGTGATCTGTTCAAAACAAAGAAACCCAAAGAGGAAACCCCTAGATCGCGGTAACTTTCTCTATTCTTGCTCAAATTTTTTCTGTGATTCTTTGGTAGTTAAGCATACACTTGAGGCCATTTAAATATGGGAAAAGCAGAGAAATCCCTTGCTGCCATGTTCCTAAATCTTGACCAAGAAATGCAAAACACCCCAAAAGCGAAAGGCAAAGCCCCAAAATCTGCAAAGAAAACTATCCATGGACAAGCAGATAGAAATTTGAGAAAGGAAAGAAAGTCGCCATGAAGAGCACACTTTGATGTTTCCAGCCGAATCTCACTATCTCCCCTACCCCTCCATTTGGTTTTGCCCAATCCCTTTATTGATGCCACGAAGATACTCCCAATTCTTGGTGGATGAAACCTTTTCTCCTCCAAACCAGTTGTGAAGCATCTTTAAGATATCTCACGGCACCTCCATCAACACCATCCTTACCTTTACCTAAGAAAATCTACCCACGGATGACAAAGTTGTGGTACCAAAACCTCACCATGGTGACGGAAGATCGGTGATGTGCCAACCCTAGTAATCTTCATAGACAAGCTGTGATCTTCTAGTAGCTACTTTGAAGACATTGGGCATGCCTTGGGAATTCCTTTTCGATTTAACCATGAGGGACCCTGGCCCCTCTGAGGCGACCTCTTTTAGAGACATGGCTGCCCATTTGACACAAGGAATGGTTGGATGGGCAATCCATAATGAGAGATCTTCCCCCTCGGTATCTTGATGGATTCAATTTTTCTGAGGGAGCCTCTATGTCACAGGCACACCCAAGAAAGGAGAACCCCATTTTAGAAGCCTGTTTCACTTTTCAAAGGGGCAATTCTTCAATGCCCTTTGCTAATCCTGAGGCCATGGCGATGTTAGTGCTAAAGTAAAAAGGAACAAAAGATTCTTTGGCCTACCTTTTGGAAGGGATTCTGACCCCCAAATTTGACATTTCGGAGAAGAGCCCATGAGGTATTAACCCCTCACAATTTTGGAAAAAGGCACGGACTACAAGCGGGCCATGTTCGAGAGAATGAGGAAGCTGGAGCCCTAACTGCGGCTCCTGCTTCTTCTTGCTCTGCTCTTTTCTTTGCACAACTTCTTCTTTGATTCACTGTGGTATTGAGCCCATTGAAGAACATCTTTCTTTGTGAACGAGCACTGCTCTTCTCTGGAATTGAAAGAGAACCATTTCTGAAGCTGCAGAGAAGAGGGCCTCAAACTTGGTGAGCCTCACACCCTTCCTCCACAGTCCACGAGGCATCGGCTCTTCTCTTGCACCTCATTGCCATTGAAGGCCTGGTCCTTACACCCCACCCCTCCCTATCCCAGATAGCCCTCCATCTATCATTGCCATTCGGATACCCCTTCCACCCACCACCCCTATTATTCAAACCCCACCCATCTCACCCAACCTTGCCTTACTCCTGAGACTTGCCCATTCCAGCCAGGAGGTAGCCACCCCATACTAGCCCCATCCCCTTCCACCCCTCTGCTCATAAGCCCCCCATTCCCCACTCCACGAAATTTATACACTGATTTTCCCCACACTTGAATCTCACCCACTTCCCACAGGCACCCCCTCTGTGAGCCTATGGAATGGCTCCCACACCCCTCCCCTACTCCTTTCACCCATTTCCCCACCTCCCCTTTCACACCCATTACCCCCAACCTCCACTTCCCCAATCCCAGCCCCACCACAAATCTCTTCCACACCACCTTTAATACCAAATACTCACCTATCTCCAAAACATTCAAACTCGGCTCCAAACCAACCACAGACAACAGTGCCACCTTGAGCTGATCCAAACTAACTACCCCTAGTGCCCCTACCATCCATGTTGCCTCCGTGCAACCCAAGCAGACCAAAGTCCTTCTACTTCCACCCTCCACCACCACCCAAGCTACCCAAACCTCCCCGACACACATGGCCTTACCTCCTCCTCTCACAGACACAGCCATGCAGCGGATCCTCAAACTCCACCACCACTGCTCCACACATCTACCCAGACCCCACTCCACCAACCCCTCTGTCTTCCAACTTAGCCATCAAAGCGGCCCTCCCTCACCCCACCTCCCCAGCTACACCTCCTTTAGTTCCCTACCACTCCATTCCCCTCGAGATACCCCCACCTTACCAAGGCCATGCAAGACAACCCTTACATCCGTAAGATGTCCTCAAGGGGCTGGTGACTTGGAGGCTTACATCGACCTCCCTATGAAGCTAAAATTGCAAAATTGGAACACTTCATGCAATTTGAAAGAGACAAAATGGGGAATCTGGTCTCACAAATCTACCAATTAGTCAAGGCTGAAAAACATATAAGGTAGCCATGCTACAAGCCCAATTAGTTCAAACAGACCAAATTGGCTCGAGGCAATGAGATCGGCCCGGCTAACCAAACATTTAGGCCTCACCCGAAAAATCAAGTCGGGAAGAGTACCTTTGAGCTCCAAACCTCTATTCTGAAAAATCCTCATCAAAATGAGTCTACTTGAATCCGATTGACCGGTGACTCTAGCTCGAGATCCCAAAGACCCCACCTATGACAGTGATTTTGATCCAAATTATTGATGAATGCATGTACTTTCCTTTTTGTAATTTTAATATATACATCCAGTGTTATTTTTTTGTTCACTCATGCGATTGTTTACATTGCTTCTTAGTTTACGCTTTCGACTAATTTTTTTTTTTCGGTTTACATTTCATAAATTCTACCATTTAGATCTGTAGTGAGCACTGCTATTTTCTTTGTTTTTCCTTACAACAACAAGTGTGGACACGGTTCCTCACGTTTCCCCAATTTCAGTTGTTACTCACTTATTGGGGAATTAAATCTGAGTTACTGCCGCCTCCCTACTTGTCGCCCAATGCTAATGACTGATTCCTGGGCCATGAGCATTCCCAATGCCCCCACCATTCAAGTCCCACCCTTTCGGCTTCCCCACCTTACCTATAAATAACCAACCTCTACCAAATTCCCCCACATCTTTCCCCACCCTTCCAAAATGGCCGACGACCAAGCCAATAAGCCACCTTTGAACCAGTGAGGACACTGTTCCTCCTAGGTTTGGGGGTATGGCAAACAGGTCTTGCCCATGGGATAGTTAGCATAAGGGCATCACAATCACCATAGTAATCAGGAAATTAATCAATTTACTCAAGAATCATGACAATGTGGAAATTTTAAAATTTTCTTTGCAAGAATTTAGACATTCTAAACCCTACAATATTCCACATTTCCATGATGTTAACACCAGGAAAATACACTTGTATTAGCACATAGCAAGTCCACAGGAAGAGAAAAAGGTAAAGATATACTTAAAAGCTCAAGGAAAAACCATAACCAGTGAGAATTGAGCCTATATGTTTTACATCTATTGAAGAGTGTGAGGCAACCTTTTACGATTCAAAGGATGGTGAGGCATTAGATCCACTAGAAATTGAAACTCCAAATCAAAACAAGCAACAACATTCATGAAAGCGAGGAAAAGATCAAGGCCTTCTTTGGGCGACTTGAGCTTATGAGAACCAACCAAGAAAGATCTGCCCTTGTTTGTACCCCAATTGAGCTATAAATCCTACAATGCTTCATCAAAACACCCATTTTCTTGCACACGAACCAATGGAACCAATTGACCTTCCCTCACCTTGAGAATTCAGGAGTTAAAGGAGAAAGAAGTAAAGATGGAACATTTAGGCAAATATCAAAATAAATGAAGAAGAAATACCTCAAAAATGGGCGATGGTGGAGAAAGTAAAAGAAAAACAATGTGAAAAGAAGCAAGCAAAAAAAAGGCAAAAGGGGAACTTTATGTTGAAAATTCAAGATCAAAGGAAGAAGAATGAGTACTTTGAACACGAGAATCTCAAAAGAAGCTAAACTCAAGAAGGTGGAGTCATGAACCACCTCCTTCAATTCTGACTTCTCAAAAATCCAAACACTGTTCAACCTTCCTATCCACGAAACCTCACTCCACGAGCCATACAACAAACCCGGCCTAAAAGTCCTTGTGATCCAAAGTTGAGTGGTAATCATGTGGAGATAAGGTTTCCCAATCTATGGTGAGGAGATGTCAAGGATGCCAAGACGAGAATCATGCCTATGCTCATGCTTACAAATCCATTTGGGAGATGTAAGCTGAGCTTGAGTGAAAATGAACCCTTCAACAAAAATCTTGATGAGAGTACACCCAGTAAGTGTTTGGGTTGGAACTTGAGCACATTAAGTATGACTTATAACCTAATTTTTATTCAAATGATGAACTCTGACACATTTGCATGATTTTTATGGCTGCTCACAGTTGGAAAGAGTGAAACATTCATAAGGTTTATAAATGTTGAAATCCCCAAACAATAAACCTAAATTTATTTAAACATTGATTCAAGAGTAACTAATTTTGATCTTTGATTGCTCATGGGATGACGATTGCACTAATGCCAAGTCCCATGGAGAAGTTTAGGTACCTTCTTTGAAAACCTCGGGAGACTTCACTCCTCCTCTAGGGATCACCTAGGGGTTTAAAGGCTTGTTGCATATGCTAAATGCACTGTGCTTCCTACAAAAGTGGCTCTTTATTTTGCTTTTACGTTTCTTTGCTCGGGGACTAGCAAAGCTTAGGTTTGGGGTGTGTTAAGTAGTGAAAAATACCATTTTCACCCCTAAACATGAGCCTTGAAAGACCCTTGAGAAGACTAAATAAGTGCTTGAGTGTGCATTTTCACTAACCAATCGAACAGTCCAAATCCGAAAAGCATCCCAAAAGATCAAAAAGCGGCGGCTCATGTCAAGTTTAAAGAAGGAGTGAAGAAACCAAAGAATGGCTAAAGAGGGTCTAAAAAGCGAACAAAGACACGAAGCAAGAGAGAGAGCCATTCGCAAAGAAAAATCAAGTTAAAAAGTCAATTACTTAAAGAAGAATGGGAGCCTAGAGTTCAATTTGCAAAGAACTTCTACTATTCGCAAAGAACCTGAGACTAAGCGAAGAGAGAATAAACTGCAAATGAGCTTTTCGAAAGGATACAGAACTGTTCGAATAGAAGATTTACCTCTGCGAAAAGAAGAGAAGACCAATTTGAATAAGAACTGAAACCCCACGAAAAGATCTCCTGAAGCCAAAATGCTTTGCGAAGAGAGCTTACGGAGCCAAACTACTTTCTTGAAAAAGCCCTTAAACTATGCAAAATGGCATTACGGGATTTGCGGCTCGTCAGAAGGGTATTTAGAAACTTTTGCAGCGCCCCAATGCAATCAAAAGACCGAGAACATTCGGAAGGTTCCAATCAAGATCCGAAGGCATATTCCAACCCATGTGAGCGCCCAAAGTTAAATTACAGCGGGAACTTCCGGAAGCTCAAGCAATTTCAAACCCATATAAAATTGATGCTTCGGCACGATTGGCGAACGGATCGAGCATTTCCATTGGCCAAAACAGATGGATCCCGTGCTCAACCCTCATTGGGCAATCGGATCTAAAGCATTCTGATTGGTCAATCCGACCATGCAGGATGGAGGAAAAAGTATAAATAGAAGCCATTACGCCCAAATTGGGCATCCAGTTTTAGAGTTTTCATCTCTGTTTCCCTCATTCGGTCGGATAAGCTTAAATGAACCCCTGTAATCCCTTCTTGTAGTTTACCTTTGAGAGCCATTGTGAGTGATTTGTACTTCCAAGTTCGGATTCAAGGCGTAAGTCGAGGGCTCTCTAAGCCGTGCTCTGTAATTGTAATTTTGGATTTTAAAGGTTCTTGTAATTTGTGTCTTCTCCATTGGAGTCATGTTGAGGGTTACGAATGTTCACCTTAGTGCATTAGACTTCTTTAGATTCACTCATCGCATGCAACTTCCCTTAATTCATCACCACCCACAATGCGAATTAGCGTTGGTAACCTAATTCTACCGGCACTTACAAGGATGTTCATGTTCGAACTAAAGAATAGGCCACAACTATTGGATGATCTGTGACCATTTAAGTGGATGATCATAGCCATAAGTCTAAACCTATTCCTTAATTGGATTTATTTCTCTTACATCTGTGCTGGTAGCCGGATGAAGATTGAATCCGCTCTGTTGAACTACAGATTCTCCATTAAAATTCAGAGGCTAAAATACATGAAGCTATTATTTCTGCATTTGTCTTATTTTAAACACCTCCCCCAACTCGGATCTGGATCATGTAGTTAGTTCTTTTCTTCATTTGCTTATAGTTAAATGTGACACAACCCAACACTCTCTTTTATCTATTCTTTTTTAGATAATTATAGAGCCAGATCTGGTAGCACAGATCTGGAGGTTTATCTCTCAGTTTAGACAAATTCTCTGTGGACGATCTTGAAATACTTACTTTTAAAACTTGCTACAATTGGCCCTGATCTTGCAGGCCAGTGTTAGCCCCAATGTGCTGCTGATATCCCTTTCATAAATTAACATCCATATAACCTAGCATTCTTTAATTCTTTAATTCTTTATTCATAATGCACACAATTATGGCACACTTGGAGCAACAACAAGTTTTTGTGTGTTAAGTAGTGAAAAATACCATTTTTCACCCCTAAACATGAGCCTTGAAAGACCCTTGAGAAGACTAAATAAGTGCTTTAGTGTGCATTTTACAGCTAACCAATCAGACAGGTCCAAATCCGAAAAGCATCCCAAAAAGATCAAAAAGCTGACAGCTCATGTCAAGTTTAAAGAAGGAGTGAAGAAACAGCCTCAGCAATGGCTAAAGAGGGTCTAAAAGAGCAGACAAAGACCTGAAGCAAGAGAGAGAGCCATTCGCAAAGAAAAAATCAAGTTAAAAGTCAATTCGCAAAGAAGAATGGGAGAACTTCTACTATTCGCAAAGAACCTGAGACTAAGCGAAGAGAGAATAAACTGCAAATGAGCTTTTCGAAAGGATACAGAACTGTTCGAATAGAAGATTTACCTCTGCGAAAAGAAGAGAAGACCAATTCGAACAAGCTGAAACCCACGAAAAGATCTCCACGAAGCCAATAATATGCGAAGAGAGCTTACGGAGCCAAACTACTTTTGAAAAAGCCCTTAAACTATGCGAAATGGCATTACGGGATTTGCGGCTCGTCAAGAAGGTATTTCGAAACTTTGCACGTGCCCCAATGCAATCAAAAGACCAGAACATTCCGGAAGGTTCAATCAAGATCCGAAGGCATATTCCAACCCATGTGGCGCCCAAAGTTAAATTACGGCGGAACTTCCGGCTCAAAGCGAATTTCAAACCCATAGCAAATTGATGCTTCGCACGATTGGCGAACGGATCGAGCATTTCCATTGGCCAAAACAGATCTGGATCGTGCTCAACCCTCATTGGGCAATCCGGATCTAAAGCATTCTGATTGGTCAATCCGATACCATGCGCAGGATGGAGGAAAAAGTATAAATAGAAGCCATTACGCCCAAATTGGGCATCCAGTTTTAGAGTTTTCATCTCTGTTTCCCTCATTCCGGTCGGATAGCTTATCCGAACCCCTGTAATCCTTCTTGTAGTTTACCTTTGAGAGCCATTGTGAGTGATTTGTACTTCCAAGTTGGATTCAAGGCTGTAAGTCGAGGGCTCTCTAAGAAGTGCGTGCTCTGTAATTATAATTTTGGATTTTAAAGGTTCTTTGTAATTTGTGTCTTCTCCATTGGAGTCATGTCGAGGTTACGAATGTTCACCTTAGTGCATTAGACTTCTTTAGATTCACTCATCCGCATGCAACTTCCCTTAATTCATCACCCTTGCGAATTAGCGTTGGTAACCTAATTCTAGCAGCACTTACAGTGATGTTCATGCTCTGAACTAAGGAATAGGCCACAACTATTGGATGATCTGTGCCCATTTAAGTGGGCAGATCATAGCCATAAGGCTAAACCTATCCCTTAATTCGGCTATATTTCTCTTACATACATCTTTGGTAGCGGATGAAGATTGAATCCGCTACGTTGAACTGATTCTCCATTAAAATTGAGGCTAAAATACATGAAGCTATTATTTACGCATTTGTCTTATTTTAAACACCTCCCCCAACTCGGATCTGGATCATGTAGTTAGTTCTTTTCTTCATTTGCTTATAGTTAAATGTGACACAACCCAACACTCTCTTTTATCTATTCTTTTTTAGATAATTATAGAGCCAGATCTGGTAGCACAGATCTGGAGGTTTATCTCTCAGTTTAGACAAATTCTCTGTGGACGATCTTGAAATACTTACTTTTAAAACTTGCTACAATTGGCCCTGATCTTGCTGGCCAGTGTTAGCCCCAATGTGCTGATATCCCTTTCATAAATTAACATCCATATAACCTAGCATTCTTTAATTCTTTAATTCTTTATTCATAATGCACACAATTATGGCACACTTGGAGCAACAACAAGTTTTTGGCGCCGTTGCCGGGGAGTTTGTTCTAAAATAGATAGACCTATGTTTATTTTCATTTATTTATCAGTCATTTATTAATTTTGTTGTTATTTTTATGCAGCGTACAGCTGTGTAAAAGGAAAGGAAAGTTCTTAAATAGACAGGTTTGCTGTACCAAACCCTCTCTGAGTTGTATGTTTGGCAGGAGAACTCTCAATCCTGAGATTCTCCCTTTAAATTCAGAAGTTGAAAGACTCCTAAGAAACAAACATACATCACAGACATCTGCTGAAATGGGTGAAGAACAGAGATTGTTAAGAGACTACTTTGCCTGGTGATTATAATTCCCATTTTGCATTCAATTTCCCACAATGGAGGAAATTATGAAATTAAGTCCTCCACCATCCAAATGTTGCCTTCATTTCATGGATTGAGTAAGGAAGATCCTTACAAGCACATTGATGAATTTACGGCTTTGTGCACAACATTTAACATAGTTTGGACTTGGTCGAGAGGCAATAGTGAGGCTCTTTCCTTTTCATTAAAGGACAAAGCTAGAGCATGGTTATCTATGTTAACACCAATGACATCACATCATGGAATGATTTGCAATGTCAATTTTGTCAAAATATTTCCCAATGACTAAAACCAATAGCTGAGACAAAGCATCATCTCTTTCTCCCAAAACTCAATCTGAAACTTTCCATGAAGCATGGGAAAGGTTTAAAGAAGCTGATGAGCAATGCCCTCACCATCAAATTCCTAAATGGCGGTGGTTCAAAGCTTCTATCAAGGAACCCGATCGGAAGGGCAAGAACATGGTGGATGCCTCTTGTGGAGGGTCTTACTTGCGAAAGCAGTTGAAGAGGTTTGGGACCTCTTTGAGGTGATTGGAGAAAATTCAACCCAATAGAATCCTAAGAGACATTGAGAATCCTAGGATGAATAATCCCCAATTCACAAGAGGAAAGTTTATGAAGTCAATGAGCTGGAAAGGAAAGTGGATAATTTGACCACAAAATTTGATAAGTGATGGACTCATTTAAAGCTCCAAATGGGTCAAGAGTAGAGGAGGCATGTCGATATGCGGGTCCCTACTCATTCAATTGATCAATGTCATACGCATCACAATTTCCAGAACTCATGATGGAACAAGCTCATGCATTTCAGTCTTATGGGATGATGCAATGAATGACTACCCATGGAGATCTCATCCTAATCTCGTGGAATCGAAATTACATTAGCAATAGCAGACTCAAAAATCAATTACCTTTCAAACCTGCTCGACCATATCCAGAATTTTATAATAAATCAAATTTTCAGTCTAACCAACAACAAGCCATGCCGCGATGCACCAGCCCCTCCTAGATCCACGACCTTTGAAGAGCGGTCTTGAGTTCACTTCAAAATCTTGGAACTCTGTCTCGGTGAACCTTCACAGTCAGAGCATTAAAAAAATTGAAGAAACTCTGGGCCAACTCTCAAATTCATTAGCTAAGAGAGAGGAGGGCAGACTACCCAGCCAGCCTTTGAACAATCCTAAGGGACAGTTCATGGTTGGAGAATCCTCAAATGGCCATGAGGAAATCAAAGCTGTGACTACTTTGAGAAGTGGAAGAATAATAAACAACACAGTGGGTAGTGAAGAGGAAAAAGATGAAGAACAAGTGCGAGAACAACGACTTGATAGCAATGTGGTACATTGATTTACCACAGAAAACTCAAAAAAATGAAAAACAGAAAAATAAAATTGATGAGGAGGAGAGATTTGTTCCTCACCTCCCATTTCCCCATGCAATGAAGTCAGTTTCTCCTTTTGACAAAGGAAACACAAAAATTGAGGAAATGATGGAGACATTCAAGCAAGTTAAAATTAATCTACCTCTGCTTGATGCAATCAAACAGGTCCACAACTATGCAAAATTTCTCAAAGAGGCGTGCACCCACAAAAGGCAATCTAGGATACATTTATCCAAGAAGGCCTTTGCTGTGGAGAAAATCAACCAAGTGCTATCAATTGCAACACCACCTAAGATGCAAGACCCTGGAATCCCCACAATCCCCTGCATCATTGGGAGCACACCATTGAGAAAGCCTTGCTAGATCACAGGTGCTAGTGTCAACTGCTTCCCTATTCCATCTATGAGAAGCTAGGTTTGGGAGAATTGAAACCCACTCAAGTGGTGTTACTAGGCTGACAGATCCTGAAAAGGTAACCTATGGGGTTGATTGAAGTTGTTTTGGTAGGAGTAGACAAGTTTTTCTACCTCTGACTTTTGGTGTTGGACATGGAACCAACCAAAGTACCACTGCCATCCACTGTCTTGGAAGACCATTCACAGCTCTACGACTAATCGTGCATTCAATGCAGTCACTGGCATCATGGAGGTGTCTTTTGGAAATATGAAAGTTAAATTGAATGTGTATAATCTTTGTTACTCAACCTCAATTCTCTGAGGAATGTTTCCATGTTGACATCATTGATGAGGGTGGAGGAGTCTTTACAAACATTTACGCAAGGTAAGGACTCCACCACAATTTAAAAATGATTGGGGATCCTTGAGAAAGAAGGAAAAGGAGATCAAATTCAAAGGGAGTCTGCCTTTGTGCAAGGCACTCACCAATGATCCTCAAGTTCTCCCTCTTGGAGACTGCTCCTCTCCCTCTTCCACAAGTTACCAAGGTACCTTTGCTACCCTCTTTTCTCACACAATTGGAACTCAACAGCTCCCAAAAATCTGAAATATGTGTTTTGGGAGATCATCAAACACTACACTGTGATTATTTCTTCCTCCCTTACAAAGGAGCAAGAAGAGGAGCTGTTGGTAGTTCTAAACAAAGACAAGAAAGCAATTGGACCATTCTTGATTTGGGAGGAATAAACCCATTTGTATGCATGCATAAGATCCACGGAAGAGGATGCCAAGCCTTCTAGAGAAATGCAAAGAAGGTTGAATCCTCACATGCAAGAAGTGGTAATGAAGGAAGTTGTCAAGCTGCTGAATCTTTGGGGTCATTTACCCCATTTGATTCTGCTTGGGTAGCACCCACATTGGTGCCTAAGAAATCGCATCATCATTATGTGCATTTGAATCTGTAAACTTATGTCCACCAGGACAAACAAGCTGGATGGAGGGTGCATAGACTACGAAAATTAAATACCATGACAAGGAAAGACCATTTCCCCTCCTTCATTGACCAAATCCTTGATAAGCTTGCAGGCAAAGCTTATTATCGCTTCCTTGATGGGTACTCTGGTTACAACCCGGATCCACTGTGTACCCCAAGACCAAGAAAGACCACCTTCACCTTGGCACTTTTTCCTATAGGAGGATGCCCTTTGGTCTTTACAATGCCCTGCTACTTTTCAAAGATGCATGTATGCCATCTTTTACGACATGATTGATCAATTCATGGAGATCTTCATGGATGACTTTTCAATTTATGGAGGACTTTTCCCAATGCTTACACCACCTCAAGTTGGTGTTGCAAGATGTGAAGAAACCAATTTGGTTCTAAAATTTGGGAAAAGAGTCATTTATAGTCACCAAGGCATTGTCCTAGGACATGTGGTCTCCCATAAAGGCATAGAGGTGGACCAAGCAAAATTGATTTAATTGCACATTTGCCTCCTCCCTAAGCTTAAGCAAATCGAGAAGTTTCTTAGGGCATGCAGGATTTTATAGGAGGTTCATCAAAGATTTCGATAAAATTTCCAAGCCACTCTGTCATTTCTTGTGTCAAGATGTACCTTTTGTGTTTCTTGATGAATGCATGCATGGCCTTTGAGGTCCTTAAGAAATGTCGATTTCAGCATCTTAGTCCCGACTATTCAGCACCCTTTGAGTGATGTGTGATGCATCGGACTATGCCCTAGGAGCTGTCCTAGGCGAGAAAGATCGACTTCCCATGTCATAGCTTATGCCTAGATCCATGATAGATGCCCAGCTCAACTACACAACAAGCGAGAAAGAGCTCGCCATTGTTTTTGCATTGGAAAAATTCGTGTCTTATGTTTTAGGTTCACAAATTGTGGTGTTTATGACCACTCGCCCTAAAGTACCTTACGTCTAAGAAGGATACCAAGCCAGATTAATCAGTGGATCCTCCTATTACAGGAGTTTGATCTATAGATTAGGGATAAGAAGGAGTGGAGAATGTGGTGGTGATCACCTATCCGAATTCTCAATACGAGGATGATAGCTTACCCATTAATGAATCATTTTCGATGAGCAACTTTTGCCATCAATACCCACAGTCCTTGGTTTGCAAACATAGTCAACTTCTTGGCTCTTGGGGATTCCTCAACATTGGAATCGAATGGATAAAGATCTTTTCTTCTCACAAGTTAAACATTTCATTTGGGAAGATCCTTATCTATTCAAGAATTATGCGACCAAGTAATCGTAAAGTGTGTCCGGACCATGAATTCCCTAGCATATTGTCAATGTGTCATGAAACTGTGGAGGCCATTTGAGTGCAATAAAATAGCTACAAAAATTCTGCGTGTGGTTTCTATTGGCCCACAATCTTTAAAGATGCCTTACGATCAGTAAATCTTGCGAAGGCGCTAAAAGCTGATTTCCAAAAGAAACTCAATGCCCTCACCAATCACAGTAGTTGAGTTGTGTGATGTTTGGGCCATAGATTTTATGGGCCCCTTTCCTCCTCCTAATGGAAATAATTTCATCTTGGTAGCTGTGGACTATGTCTCCAAGTGGATTCAGGCCATACCTACCAAATCCAATGATCACAAAGTGGTTTTAAGATTCCTCAAAGACCACATTTTTTCCAGATTTGTATTCCCCAGAGCCATCATCAGTGATGGGGAAGCCACTTTTACCTTGAGTTTGACTCTCTATTTAAAAGTACTCATCACTCACGGAGTAGCCACTCCTATCATCCACAAACCCGGTGGGCCGGTGGAGATTTCAAATAGAGAGATCAAACACATTTTGAAAAAGCTGTGAAGAAGGACGAAGGATTTGGTCCTTTAAGCTTAATGATGCTTTGTGGGCATACTGAGCGCCTACAAGACTCCTATAGGGATGTCCCCTTTCGAGGTGGTTTATGGCAAGGCATGCCATCTACCAAGAGAATTAGAATACAAGGCCTTTTGGGCAATCAAAACTTTTAATGTGGATCTAAGCTGCTGCTTTGGTAACCACGAAGCTTCAACTCAGAAGCGGAAGGCGAGGATGGATGCCTACACTAGCTCCAGTTGTACAAAGAAAAGTTTAAATCATTCCATGATAGGAGCCTCATGGGAAAAGAGTTCATACACAGGTCCAAGGTATGGTTATTCAACTCTAAACTTAAATTCTTTAAGACAAATTGAGATCCAGATGGGAAGGGCCATACATCATCAAGGCCTCCCCTCGGGGCATGGATATTTCAGATCCCAAGGATGGAAGAATACTCAAGGTAAATGGTCGAGGCTCAAACCATGCATTGAAAACACCCAGAGCCCTTGCTGCCCACCTATCATCATGAATCTCCAAAAATCTGATGGTAGAAAAGTGTATAATATGTTTGTACAACATTGTTTTCCTGACTTTTGCTGTTTCTGTCTATTTTTCTTGTTCGCATAGTGTAAATACACTTAAAAGTTCAAATCGCAAAGTAAAAAATACTTTTCGAAAAGTTCAAAGTTCTATTCGAATTGATTTTGGAGCTGAAATGAACTACTCGAAAAGAACCATGTTCTGTTCGAATAGTTAAAATTTCCTTTTCGAATAGAAGATCTGGGGAGAAGTCCTTTGCGAAAAGATCTTTCTGGAGCCAAATCCATTTCGAATAGACATCAAGCTCAGATTCTTTCTGTTGCACTTTCTGAAGAATTTTTACCTTTCGAGAGACACTTTTGCTATTCGAAATAGAGAAAAGGACTCTTTTGGAACTTTTCGAACACTTAAGGGTGCTTTGCGATTTTACTTGTTAGTATATTAGGTCGTTTTGAAAGTCACTGGATATCTTCAAACACTCTCCCAAGCAAAACCCCTTTTCAAAACCCTAACTCACCCTCTTCTCTCACGAGCTCCACACGAATAACCACCATCTATTCTAATCTTCTGCACTTTTTCTCTTGTCAGAAATCAAAGGAGAGAAAGATCTGTTCAAAGCAAAGAAACCCAAACAGAGGAAACCCCTAGATCGTGGTAACTTTCTCTATTCTTGCTCAAATTTTTTTCTGTGATTGCTGGTAGTTAAGCATACATTTGAGGCCATTTTAAATATGGGAAAAACAGAGAAATCCCTTGCTGCCATGTTCCCTAAATCTTGACCAAGAAGCGAAAACACCCCCAAAAGCCAAAGGCAAAGCCCCGAAATCTGCAAAGAGAAAACTATCCATGGACAAAGCAGATAGGGCTGAGAAAGGAAAGAAAGTGCGCCATGAAGAGCCTGCCCCTGATGTTTCCAGCCCAGAATCTCATTCTCCATGTCATTTTTTTCCTGTTCTGCTGTTTATTTATTTTTTTGTTATTGTTGCTGCCTTGTTTCAATTTTTTCGGTATAATGTGACCATGCCACCTTTGAACCAGTGAGGACACTATTCCTCCTAGGTTTGGGGGTATGGCAAACAGGTCCTGCCCATGGGATAGTTAGCATAAGGGCATCACAATCACCATAGTAATCAGGAAATTAATCAATTTACTCAAGAATCATGACAATGTGGAAATTTTAAAATTTTCTTTGCAAGAATTTAGACATTCTAAACCCTACAATATTCCACATTTCCATGATGTTAACACCAGGAAAATACACTTGTATTAGCACATAGCAAGTCCACAGGAAGAGAAAAAGGTAAAGATATACTTAAAAGCTCAAGGAAAAACCATAACCAGTGAGAATTGAGCCTATATGTTTTACATCTCTGTTGAAGAGTGACTGAGGCAACCCTTTTCTGATTCAAAGGACTGGCTGAGGCATTAGATCCACTAGAAATTAGGAAACTCCAAATCAAAACAAGCAACAGCATTCATGAAACTGAGGAAAAGATCAAGGCCTTCTTTTGGGGGTGTTTTGGCTGTCTTCTTGGCTGAAGATTTAGGGAACATGGCAGCAAGGGATTTCTCTGTTTTTCCCATATTTAAAATGGCCTCAAGTGTATGCTTAACTACCAGCAATCACAGAAAAAAAATTTGAGCAAGAATAGAGAAAGTTACCGCGATCTAGGGGTTTCCTCTGTTTGGGTTTCTTTGCTTTGAACAGATCGCGCAGCTGGGCTCTACCCTTTTGATTTCTGACAAGAGAAAAAGCGCAGAAGATTAGAATAGATGGTGGTTATTCGTGTGGAGCTCGTGAGAGAAGAGGGTGAGCTAGGGTTTTGAAAAGGGGTTTTGCTTGGGAGAGTGTTTGCAGATATCCAGTGACTTTCAAAATGACCTAATATACTAACAAGTAAAATGTAAAGCACCCTTAAGTGTTGAAAAGTTCCAAAAGAAAGTCCTTTTCTCTATTTGAATAGCAAAGTGTCTTTCGAAAGGTAAAAATCTTGAGAAAGTGTAGTTAAAAAGCGAGCTTGATATGTCTATTGAAATGGATTTGGCTCGAAAGATCTTTTATGAGGACTTCTCCCAGATTTTCTATTGAAAGGAAATTTTAACTATTGAGCGAACATGGTTCTTTTCGAGTAGTTCATTCTGACTCGAATCAATTCGAATAGAACTTTGAACTTTTGAAAAGTACTTTTACTTTGCGATTTGAACTTTGAAGTGTATTTACACTATGCGTACAAGAAAAATAGCGAAGCAGCAAAATCGGAAAAACAATGTTGTACAAACATATTATACACTTTTCTACCATGATTTTGGAGATTCATGATGATAGGTGGGCGAAGGGCTCTGGTGTTTTCAATGCATGGTTTGAGCCTCGACCATTTACCTTGAGTATTCTTCCATCCTTGGGATCTGAAATATCCACTCTGAGGAGGCCTTGATGACGATGTGTATGGCCCTTCCCATCTGGATCTCAATTTTAGAAAGAATTTAAGTTTAGAGTTGAATAACCATACCTTGGACCCCGGTATGAACTCTTTTCTCATGAGGCTCCTATCATGGAATGATTTAACCTTTTCTTTGTACAATCTGGAGCTAGTGTAGGCATCCATCCTCGATTCTTCCGATTCGGTGAGTTGAAGCTTCTGTGGTTACCGACAGCATTAGATCCATATTAAAAGTTTTGATTGCCCACAAGGCCTTATATTCTAATTCTCTTGGTAGATGGCATGCCTTGCCATAAACCGATCTGAAAGGACATCCTATAGGAGTCTTGTAGGCGATTCTGTATGCCCACAAAGCATCATTAAGCTTAAGGACCCGATCCTTTCATCCTTCTTCACAGTTTTTCCAAAATGTGTTTGATCTCTATTTGAAATCTCCACATCCTTTGGTTTGTGGATGATAGGGAGTGGCTACTCTGTGAGTGACAGTACTTTTAATAGAGAGTCAAAGCACTGTTAAAGTGGCTTCCCCATCACTAATGATGGCTCAGAATCCAAATCTGGAAAAATGTGGTCTTTGAGGAATCTTAAAACCACTTTGTGATCATTGGATTTGGTAGCTATGGCCTCAATCCACTTGGAGACATAATCCACTGACTACCAAGATGAAATTGTTTCCATTAGAAGGGAAAGGGCCCATAAAATCTATGCCCCAAACATCAAACAACTCAACTACCGGGATTGGCTGCGGGGCATTGAGTTTCTTTTGGAAATCTTGCCCTTGATTTTTGGCGATTACGGCAAAATTCTGATCTTTGTAAGGCATCTTTAAAGATTGTGGGCCAATAGAAACCACCTACTGCAGAATTTTGTAGCTGTTTTATTGAAATGGCCTCCACGACTGTTCATGACACATTGACAATATGCCGAGAATTCATGGTCGGGACACACTTTACGATCACTTAGTACGCACAATTCTTGAATAGATAAGGATCTTCCCAAATGAAATGTTTAACTTGTGAGAAGAAAAGATCTTTATCCATTCTATTCCAATGTTGAGAATCATCCAATAGCCAAGAAGTTGACTATGTTTGCAAACCAAGGATGGGTATTGATGGCAAAAAGTTGCTCATCGAAATGATTCATTAATGGGTAAGCTATCATCCTCGGTATTGAGAATTAGATAAGTGATCAGCCACATTCTCCTCCTTTCTTATCCTTAATCGTAGATCAAACTCACGTAATAGGAGGATCCACACGATTAATCTGGGCTTAGTATCCTTCTTAGGCAGAGGTACTTTAGGGCGAGTGGTCGATAAACACCACAATTTGTGAACCTAAAACATAAGTGAATTTTTCCAATGCAAACACAATGGGCAGCTCTTTCTCGATTGTTGTGTAGTTGAGCTGGGCATCTATCATGGATCTGTGGCATAAGCTATGACATGGGGAAGCTTATCCTTTCTACGCCCTAGGGACAGCTCCTAGGGCATAGTCGATACATCACACATCAGCTCAAAGGGCCTTGAATAGTCGGGGGGCGCAAGATGGGGCTGAAATCGGACATTTCTTAAGGACCTCAAAGGCATCATGCATTCATTAGTAAACACAAAAGGAACATCTTGACACGATGAAATGACAGTGGCTTGGAAATTTTCTTTGAAATCTTTGATGAACCTCCTATAAAATCTGCATGCCCTAAGAAACTTGATTTGTATGATTACGGGAGGAGGCAAATGTGCAATTAGATCAATTTTGCTTGGTCCACCTCTATGCCTTTATGGGAGACCACATGTCCTAGGACAATGCCTTGGGTGACCATAAAATGACTCTTTCGACTTAGAACCAAATTGGTTTCTTCACATCTTTGCAACACCAACTTGAGGTGGTGTAAGCATTAGGAAAAATTGTCTCCATAAATTGAAAAGTCATCCATGAAGATCTCCATGAATTGATCAATCATGTCGAAAAGATGGCATACATGCATCTTTGAAAAGTGAGGGCATTGCAAAGACCAAAGGGCATCCTCCTATAGGCAAAAGTGCCAAAGGCGGTGAAGGTGGTCTTTTCTTGGTCACAATGGGTACAGGATCTGGTTGTAACAGTACCCATCAAGGAAGCGATAGTAAGCTTTGCTGCAAGCTTATCAAGGATTTAGTCAATGAAGGGAGGAAATGGTCTTTCCTTGTCATGGTATTTAATTTTTCTGTAGTCTATCGGACCCTCCATCCGATTGTTTGTCTGGTGGACATAAGTTTACAGTTAAATTTGCTACAAGATGATGCAGTTTCTTAGGCACCACGTGTGGGTGCTAGCGAGAATCTGAAATGGGGTAAATGACTGACATCTAGCGACTTGACAACTTCCTTCATTACCACTTCTTGCATGTGAGGATTCAACCTTCTTTGCATTTCTCTAGAAGGCTTGGCATCCTCTTCCGGTGGATCTTATGCATGCATACTGGGTTTATTCCTCCTAAATCAACAATGGTCCGATAATTGCTTTCTTGTCTTTGTTTTAGAACTACCAACAGCTCCTCTTCTTGCTCCTTTGTAAGGGAGGAAGAAATAATCACAGGTAGTGTATGATGATCTCCCAAAAACACCTATTTCAGATTTTTGGGGGGCTGTTTGAGTTCCAATTCGAATTAAATTTGAGAAGAGGGCAACAAAGGTACCTTGGTAACTTGTGGAAGAGGGAAGGAGGTCTCCAAGAGAGAACTTGATGGTGTTGGTGAGTGCCTTGCACAAAGCAGACTCCGTTGAATTTGATCTCCTTTTCCTTCTTTCTCGGTGGATCCCCAATCATTTTAAATTACTGGTGGAGTCTTTACCTTGCGAAATGTTTGTAAAGACTCCTCCACCTCATCAATGATGTCAACATGGAAACATTCCTCGTGAATTGAGGTTGATGACATTATACACATTCAATTTAACTTTCATATTTCCAAAGACACCTCCATGATGCAGACACGCATTGAATGCATGCATTAAGTAGCAGGAATGGTCTTCCCAGAATGTGAGGGATGGCGGTGGTACTTTTGGTTGGTTCCATGTCCAACACCAAAAAGTCGTGAGGTAGAAAAACTTGTCTACTCCTACCAAAACATCTTCAATCAACCCCATAGGTTTCCTTTCGGATCTGTCATTCATTTGTAACACCACTTGAGTGGGTTTCAATTCTCCCAAACCTAGCTTCTCATAGGCAGAATAGGGAAGCGAGGTTGACACTAGCACCAGATCTAGCAAGGCTTTCTCAATGGTGTGCTCCCCAATGATCACGAGGGGATTGTGGGGATTCAGGTCTTGCATCTTAGGTGGTGTTGCAATTGATAGCACTTGGTTGATTTTCTCCACAAAAGGCCTTCTTGGATAAATGTATCCTAGATTGCCTTTTGTGGGTGCACACCTCTTTGAGAAATTTTGCATAAGCGGGGACTGTTTGATTGCATCAAGCGGTAGATTAATTTTAACTTGCTTGAATGTCTCCATCATTTCCTCAATTTTGTGTTTCCTTTGTCAAAAGGACTTCATTGCATGGGGAAATGGGAGGTGAGGAACAAATTTCTCCTCCTCATCTTTTCAACAATTTTGTTATTTTACATTTTTCATTTTTGAATTTTACGATGTAAATCAACGACCATATTGCTATCCGGTGTTGTTCTGCACTTGTTCTTCATCTTTTTCCTCTTCACTACCCTTTGTGTTGTTTATTATTCTTCCACTTCTCAAAGTAGTCCGACTTTGATTTCCTCATGGCCATTTGAGGATTCTCCAACCATGAAGCATGTCCCTTAGGATTGTTCCAGGGTTGGTGGGTAGTTACCCTCTTCTCTCTTAGCTAATGAATTTGAGAGTTGGCCCGAGTTTCTTCAATTTTTTAATGCTCTGTTGTGAAGGTTCACACGGTCAAGATTTTGAAGTGAACTCAAGACACGCTCTTCAAAGGTCGAGGATCTAGGAGGCGGGGCTGTGCTTCTTTGCATGGCTTGTTGTTGGTTAGGCTGCTGAAAATTTGATTTATTATAAAAATTCTTTGATATGGTGGCGAGTTTGAAAGGTAATTGATTTTTGGGCTCTTTCTTCTGTTGTAATTTCCATTCCACGAGATTAGGATTAGATCTCCATGGGTAGTCATTCGATTGCATCATGTCCATAAGATGAGCTGCATGAGCTTGTTCCATCATGAGTTAAAATTGTGATGCGAAGGACATTGATCAATGGAATGAGTGGGGGCGGCATATCGGACATGCCTCCTCTACTCTTGACCCATTTGGAGCTTTAAATGAGTCCATCGCTATCAAATTTTGTGGTCAAATTATCCACTTTCCTTTCCAGCTCATTGACTTCATAAACTTTCCCTCTTGTGAATTGGGGATTATTCATCCTATTTGGATTCTCAATGTCCCTTGGCGAGATTCTGCTTTGGGTTGAATTTTCTCCAATCACCTCAAAAAGGTCCCAAACCTCTTCAAGCTGATTTTACGCAAGTAGGTACCTCCACAAGAGGCATCCACCATGTTCTTGCCCTTGATCGGTTCCTTGATAGAAGCTTTGAACCAGTTGCCATTTAGGAATTTGATGGTGAGGCATTGCCTTATGATTCTTTAAACCTTTCCCATGCTTCATGGAAAGTTTGATTGAGTTTTGGGAGAAAGAGATGATGCTTTGTCTCGATTGGCTGGTTTTAGTCATTGGGAAATATTTTGACAAAAATTGACATTGCAAATCATTCCATGATGTGATCTTTGTTTGGTGCTAACATAGATAACCAGCTCTAGCTTTGTCCTTTAATGAAAAAGGAAAGAGGCTAAGTTTGATTGCCTCTGGACCAAGTCCGACTATGTTAAATGTTGTGCATAAAGCCGAAATTCATCAATGTGTTTGTAAGGTCTTCCTTACTCAATCCATGGAATGAAGGCAACATTTGGATGGTGGAGGACTTAATTTCATAATTTCCCTCCATGTGGGAAATTGAATGCAAAATGAATTATAAGCACCGAGGGCAAAGTAGTCTCTTAACAATCTCATTCTTCACCCATTTGACGAGATATCTATGATGTATGTTTGTTTCTTAGGAGTCTTTCAACCACGAATTTAAAGGAGAATCTCGAGATTGAGGTTCTCTGCCAAACATACAACTCGAGAGAGAGTTTGGTACACAAACTGTCTATTTACCTTTCCTTTTACGGTATCTGTTGCATAAAAATAACAACAAAATTAATAAATGGTGATAAATAAATGAAAATAAACATAGGTCTATCTATTTTAGAACAAACTTCCCGGCGCGCCAAAAACTTGTTGTTGCTCCAAGTGTATTGCCATAATTGTGTGCATTATGAATCAAAAATTAAAGAATTAAAGAATGCTAGGTTATATGGATGTTAATTTATGAAAGGGATATCAAGACACATTGGGGCTAACAACGGCAAGATCGGGGCCAATTGTAGCAAGTTTTAAAAGTAAGTATTTCAAGATCGTCACGAGAATTTTGTCTAAACCGAGAGATAAACCTCCGGATACATGCTACGGATCTGGCTCTATAATTATCTAAAAAAGAATAGATAAAAGAGTGTTGGATTGTGTCACATTTAACTATAAGCAAATAAAGAAAAGAACTAACTACATGATCCGGATCGAGTTGGGGAGATGTTTAAAATAAGACAAATGCGAAATAATAGCTTCATGTATTTTAGCCTCGAATTTTAATGGAGAATCGTAGTTCAACAGGCGATTCAATCTTCATCGGCTACCGGCCTGGATGTAAGAGAAATAAATCGAATTAAGGAATAGGTTTAGACTTATGGCTATGATCATCACTTAAATGGTCACGAGATCATCCAATAGTTAATGGCCTATTCTTTAGTTGATATGAACATCCTTTGTAAATCTGCTAGAATTAGGTTACCAACGCTAATTACATGGTGATGAATTAAGGGAAGTTGCATGCGGATGAGTGAATCTAAAGAAGTCTAATGCACTAAGGTGAACATTGAACCCTCGACATGACTCCAATGGAGAAGACACAAATTACAACAACCTTTTAAAATCCAAAATTACAATTACTGAGCACGGCTTCTTAGAGAGCCCTCGGACTTACGGTCTTGAATCCGAACTTGGAAGTACAAATCACTCAATGGCTCTCAAAGGTAAACTACAAGAAGGGATTACTGAGGGTTGGATAAGCTATCGTATCGGAATGAGAAACAGAGATGAAAACTCTAAAATCTGGATGCCCAATTTGGGCGAATAAACTTCTCTATTTATACTTTTCCTCCATCCTGCGCATGGTTGGATTGACCAATCGAGAATGCTTTAGATCTGGATTGCCCAATGAGGGTTGAGCACGGGGATCGGATCTGTTTTGGCCAATGGAAATGCTCGATCTGGTTGACCAATCGGTGCGAGCATCAATTACATTATGGGTTTGAAATTCATTTGAGCTTACGGAAGTTCCGGTAATTTAACTTTAGGCTCACATGGGTTGGAATATGCCTTGGATCTTGATTGGAACCTTCGAATGTTCTGGTCTTTTGATTGCATTAGCGCGTGCAAAGTTTCTGAAATACCCTTGGACAGCAAATCCCAGAATGCCATTTCGCATAGTTTAAGGGCTTTTTTCAAAGTAGTTTGGCTCGAAGCTCTCTTCGCAAAGCATTTTAGCTTGGAGATCTTTTTGGGGTTTGATTCTTGTTCGAATTGGTCTTTTCTTCTTTTCGCAGAGGTAAATCTTCTATTCGAACAGTTCTGTATCCTTTCGAAAAGCTCATTTGCAGTTTATTCTCTCTTCGCTTAGTCTCAGGTTCTTTGCGAATAGTAGAAGTTCTCCCATTCTTCTTTGCGAATTGACTTTTAACTTGATTTTTTCTTTGCGAATGGCTCTCTCTCTTGCTTCAGGTCTTTGTCTGCTCTTTTAGACCCTCTTTAGCCATTCTTTGAAATTTGTTTCTTCACTCTTCTTTAAACTTGACATGAGTATCGACTTTTGATCTTTTGGGATGCTTTTCGGATTTGGACCTGTCTGATTGGTTAGCTGTAAAATGCACACTAAAGCACTTATTTAGTCTTCTCAAGGGTCTTTCAAGGCTCATGTTTAGGGGTGAAAAATGGTATTTTTCACTACTTAACACACCCCCAAACCTAAGCTTTGCTAGTCCCTGAGCAAAGAAACGTAAAAGCAAAATAAAGAGCCACTTTTGTAGGAAGCACAGGTGCATTTAGCATATGCAACAAGCCTTTTAAACCCCTAATTGATCCCTAGAGGAGGTGAAGTCTCTGAGGTTTCGATGAAGGTACCCACAAACTTCTCCATGGGACGATTGGCATTAGTGCCTTTGTCATCCCATGAGCAATCAAAGATCAAAATTAGTTACTCTTGAATCAATGTTTAAGCGAAATTTAGGCTTATTGTTTGCAAGGGATTTCAACATTTATAAACCTTATGAATGTTTCACTCTTTCCAATCTGTGAGCAGCCATAGAAATCATGCAAATGTGTCGTGATGGTTCATCATTTGAATAAAATTAGGTTATAAGTCATACTTAATGTGCTCAAGTTCCAACCCAAACACTTACCGGTGTACTCTCATCAAGATTTTTGTTGAAGGTTCATTTCACTCAAGCTCAAGAGCGATTACATCTCCCAAATGGATTTGTAAGCATGAGCATAGGCATGATTCTCGGTCTTTGGCATCCTTGACATCTCCTCACCATAGATTGGAAGCCTTATCTCCACATGACAGTTCACTCAACTTTGGATCACAAGGACTTTTAAATTTGGGTTTGTTGTATGGCTCGTGGAGTGAGGTTTGAGGATAGGAAGGTTGAGCAGTGTTTGGATTTTTGAGAAGTCGAGAATTGAAGGAGGTGGTTCATGCCTCCACCTTCTTGAGTTTAGCTTCTTTTGAGATTCTCGTGTTCAAAGTACTCAGTTCTTCTTCCTTTGATCTTGAATTTTCAACATAAAGTTCCCCTTTTTGCCTTTTTTTGCTTGCTTCTTTTTCACATTGTTTTTCTTTTACTTTCTCAGTCACCATACTGCCCATTTTTGAGGTATTTCTTCTTCATTTATTTTGATATTTGCCCAGAAATGTTCCATCTTTACTTCTTTCTCCTTTAACTCCTGAATTCTCAAGGTGAGGGAAGGCTGAATTGGTTCCATTGGTTCAGGTGCAAGAAAAATGGGTGTTTTGATGAAGCATTGTAGGATTTATAGCTCAATTGGGGTACAAACAAGGGCAGATCTTTCTTGGTTGGTTCATTAGCTCAAAATTTGTCCAAAGAAGGCCTTGATCTTTTCCTTAGTTTCATGAATGCTGTTGCTTGTTTTGATTTGGAGTTTCCTAATTTCTAGTGGATCTAATGCCTCAGCCAGTCCTTTGAATCAGAAAAGGGTTGTCTCAGTCACTCTTCAATAGAGATGGAAAACATATAGGCTCAATTCTCACTGGTTATGGTTTTTCCTTGAGCTTTTAAGTATATCTTTACCTTTTTCTCTTCCTTTGGACTTACTATGTGCTGATACAAGTATATTTTCCTAGTGTTAACATCATGAAAATGCAGAATATTGCAAGGTTCAGAAAGTCTACAATCTTGCAAAGAATTTTTTTTTAAATTTCCAAATTGTCATGATTCTTAAGTAAATTGATTCATTTCCTGATTACTTTGGTGATTGTGATGCCCTTATGCTAATTATCCCATGGGCAGGACCTGTTTGCCATACCCCCAAACCTATGGGGAACAGTGTCCTCACTGGTTCAAAGGTGGCTTATTGGCTTGGTCGTCGGCCATTTTGGAAGGGTGGGGAAAGATGTGGGGGAATTTGGTAGAGGTTGGTTATTTATAGGTAAGGTGGGGAAGCCGAAAGGGTGGGACTTGAATGGGGGGGGCATTGGGAATGCTCATGGCCCAGGAATCGTGGGTCATTAAGTAGCATTAGGCATGCGTGTGGGAGGCGGCAAAGTAGCTCGCATTTAATTCCCAATAAGTGAGTAACAACTCGAAATTGGGGGAAGCGTGTGAGGAACCGTGTCCACACTTGTTGTTGTAAGGAAAAACAAAGAAAATAGCAGTGCTCACTACTGATCTAAATGGTAGAATTTATGAAAAAAAACCGAAAAAAATTAGTGCGAAACTAAGAAGCAAATAAACAATCGCAGAGTGAACAAAAAAAAAAAAAAAAACACCGGATTAAAATTAAAAAAAAAAGAAAGGACATGCATTCCTCAATAACTTGGGTCAAAAACACTGTCCTAGGTGGGGTCTTTGGGATCTCGAGCTAGAGTCACCGGGTCAACTGGATTCGTAGACTCAGACGATTTTGATGAGGATTTTTCACAATAGAGGTTTGGAGCTCGGTGTACTCTTGACTTGATTTTTCGGTGAGGCCTAAATGTTTGGTTAGGGTGGCTGATCTCTCATTCTGAGCCAATTTGGTCTTCTTGAACTAATTGGGCTTGTAGCATGGCTACCTTATGTTTTTCACCTTGACTAATTGGTAGATTTGTGAGACCAGATTCCCCATTTTGTCTCTTTCAAATTGCATGAAGTGTTCCAATTTTGCAATTTTAGCTTCATAGGGAGGTCGATGTAAGCCTCCAAGTCACTTGAGGACATCTTCTACGGATGTAAGGGTTGTCTTGCATGGCCTTGGTAAGGGTGGGGTATCTCTGAGGGAATGGAGTGGTAGGGAACTAAAGGAGGTGTAGCTGGGGGAGGTGGGGGTGAGGGAGGTCAGTTTGGATGGCTAAGTTGGAAGACAGAGGGTTGGTGGAGTGGGGTCTGTCTGGTAGATGTGTGGGGCATGGTGGTGGAGTTTGAGGATCTGCAGCATGGCAGTCTCTGTGAGAGGAGGAGGTAAGGCCACAGTTCGGGGAGGTTTGGGTAGCTTGGTGGTGGTGGAGGTGGAAGTAGAAGGACTTGGGTCTGCTTTGGGTTGCATGGGAGGCAACATGGAAGGTAGGGGCACTAGGGGTAGTTAGGGTTTGGATCATCGGCTCCAAGGTGTGTTGTCTGTGTTGGTTTGGAGCCGAGTTTGAATGTTTTGGAGATAGGTGAGTATTTGGTGTATTAAAGGTGTGTGGAAGAGATTTGTGTGGTGGGGTGGGATTTGGGAAGTGGAGGGTTGGGGGTAATGGGTGTGAAAGGGAGGTGGGGAAATGGGTGAAAAGAGTAGGGGGAGGGGTGTGGGAGCCTATCTCCATAGGCTCATAGAGGGGAGTGGTGCCTCTGTGGGAAGTGGGTGAGATTCAGTGTGGGGAAAATCAGTGTATGTGAAATTTGAGTGGGGGAATGGGGGGCTTATGAGCAGAGGGGTGGAAGGGATGGGGCTAGTATGGGGGTGGCTACCTCCGCTGGGCTGGGTATGGGCACGTCTGCCAGGAGTACGGCAAGGCTGGGGGGGATGGATGGGGGTTGAAGAATAGGGGTGGTGGGTGTGGAAGGGGTATCCGGAATGGCAATGATAGATGGAGGGCTATCCTGGGATAGGGGAGGGGTGGGGGTGTAAGGACCAGCCTTTAATGGCAATGGAGGTGCAAGAAGAGCCGACCTCAGGATGAGGAAGGGTAGGTGGCCGAGGCTCACCAAGTTTGAGGCTCCTCTTCACTGCAGCTTCAGAATGGTTCTCTTTCAATTCAGAAAGCAGGGCTCTGGTTCATGCAAAGATGTTCTTCAATGGGCTCAATACCACAGTGAATCAAGAAGACAAGTTGTGCAAAGAAAGTGCGGCAGGAGTTGCAGGGCTCCAGCTTCCCTCATTCTCCCAACATGGCACGGCATGTAGTCCAAGCCTTTTTCCAAAATTGTGAGGGGTTAATACCTCAAAGGGCTCTTCTCCTGAAATGTCAAATTTGGCTCTCAAAAGGGTCAGAATCGGTCTTCCAAATGATAGGCCAGCAATCTTTTGTTCCTTTTTTACTTTAGCACTAACATCAGCCATGGCCTCCAGGATTAGCAAAGGGGCATTGAAGAATTGCCCCTTTGAAAAGTGAAACAGGGCTTCTAAAATGGGGGTTCTCCTTTCTTGGCGTGTGCCCTCTGACATAGAGGCTCCCTCGTAAAATTGAATCCATCAAGATCGAGGAAGAAGATCTCTCCTCATTATGGATTGCCCAGATCCAACCATTCCTTGTGTCAAATGGGCAGCCATGTCTCTAAAAGAGGTCGCCTCAGAGGGGCCGGGGTCCCTCGGTTAAATCGAAAAGGAATTCCCAAGGCATGCCCAATGTCTTCGAATTACTAGAAGATCACATTGTCTATGAAGATTACTAGGGTTGGCACATCACCGATCTTCCGTCACCATGGTGAGGTTTTGGTACCACAACTTTGTCATCCGTGGGTAGATTTTTTCGTAAAGGGGTAAGGATGGTGTTGATGGAGGCTGCCGTGAGATATCTTAAAGACATTCACAACTGGTTTGGAGGAGAAAAAGTTTCATCCACCAAGAATTGGGAGTATCTTCGTAGGCATCAATAAAGGGATTGGGCAAAACCAAATGGAGGGGTAGGGGAGACAATGAGATTCAGAAACATCGAGAAGTGCTCTTCATGGCGCACTTTCTTTCCTTTCTCATTATCGCTTTGTCCATGGATAGTTTTCTTTGCAGATTTTGGGGCTTTGCCTTTGGCTTTTGGGGTGTTTTGTCTTCTTCTTTGAAGATTTAGGGAACATGGCGGCAAGGGATTTCTCTGTTTTTCCCATATTTAAATGGCCTCAAGTGTATGCTTAACTACCAAAGAATCACGTAAAAAAATTTGAGCAAGAATAGAGAAAGTTACCGCGATCTAGGGGTTTCCTCCTTGGGTTTCTTTGCTTTGAACAGATCACTGGCTCTACCCTTTTGATTTACAAGAGAAAAGCGCAGAAGATTAGAATAGATGGTGGTTATTCGTGTGGAGCTCGTGAGAGAAGAGGGTGAGCTAGGGTTTTGAAAAGGGTTTTGCTTGGGAGAGTGTTTGCGGATATCCAAAGGACTTTCAAAATGACCTAATATACTAAGTAAAATCGCAGCACTCTTAAGTGTTCGAAAAGTTCCAAAAGAGTCCTTTTCTATTTCAATAGCAAAAGTGTCTCTCGAAGGTAAAATTCTTCGTAGAAAGTGCGAAAGAATCGAAGCTTCAAAGATGTCTATTCGAAATGGATTTGGCTCCGTAAAGATCTTTTCAAAGGACTTCTCCCATTTTCTATTCGAAAAGGAAATTTTAACTATTCAACAGAACATGGTTCTTTTCAGTAGTTCATTACTCAAAATCAATTCGAATAGAACTTTGAACTTTTCGAAAAGTATTTTTACTTTTCGATTTGAACTTTTAAGTGTATTTACACTATGCGAACAAGAAAATAGATGAAGCGAAAAGTCGAAAACAATGTTGTACAAACATATTATACACTTTTCTACCATCGATTTTGGAGATTCATGATGATAGGTGGGCAGCAAGGGCTCACTGGGTGTTTTCAATGCATGGTTTGAGCCTCGACCATTTACCTGAGTATTCTTCCATCCTTGGGATCTGAAATATCCCTGACTCTGAGGGAGGCCTTGATGATGATGTATGGCCCTTCCCATCCGGATCTCAATTTGCGGAAGAATTTAAGTTTAGAGTTGAATAACCATACCTTGGACCCGGTATGAACTCTTTTCTCATGAGGCTCCTATCATGGAATGATTTAACCTTTTCTTTGTACAATCGGAGCTAGTGTAGGCATCCATCCTCGGTTCTTCCAGTTCGGTGAGTTGAAGCTTCTGTGGTTACATTAGATCCACATTAAAAGTTTTGATTGCCCAAAAGGCCTTATATTCTAATTCTCTTGGTAGATGGCATGCCTTGCCATAAACCGATCGAAAGGACATCCCTATAGGAGTCTTGTAGGCGATTACGTATGCCCACAAAGCATCATTAAGCTTAAAGGACCGATCCTTTCATCCTTCTTCACATTTTTCAAAATGTGTTTGATCTCTCTATTTGAAATCTCCACCCATCCCGGTTTGTGGATGATAGGGAGTGGCTACTCGTGGTGATGTGAGTACTTTTTTAATAGAGAGTCAAACTGTAAAGTGGCTTCCCCCATCACTGATGATGGCTCTGGGGAATCCAAATCTGGAAAAAATGTGGTCTTTGAGGAATCTTAAAACCACTTTGTCATCATTGGATTTGGTAGCTATGGCCTCAATCCACTTGGAGACATAATCCACAGCTACCAAGATGAAATTGTTTCCATTAGAAGGGGGAAAGGGGCCCATAAAATCTATGCCCCAAACATCAAACAACTCAACTACCAGGATTGGTTAGGGCATTGAGTTTCTTTTGGAAATCTTGCCCCGCTTTTTGGCGATTCGCAAGATTTACATCTTTGTAAGGCATCTTTAAAGATTGTGGGCCAATAGAAACCACACCGCAGAATTTTGTAGTTTTATTAATGAAATGGCCTCCACAGCCTGTTCATGACACATTGACAATATGCTAGGGAATTCATGGTGGGACACACTTTACGATTACTTGGTACGCACAATTCTTGAATAGATAAGGATCTTCCCAAATGAAATGTTTAACTTGTGAGAAGAAAAGATCTTTATCCATTCGATTCCAATGTTGAGGAATCATCCGTTAGCCAAAGTTGACTATGTTTGCAAACCAAGGAATTTGGGTATTGATGGCAAAGTTGCTCATCAGAAATGATTCATTAATGGGTAAGCTATCATCCTCGGTATTGAGAATTCGGATAGGTGATCGCCACCACATTCTCCACTCCTTCTTATCCCTAATCAATAGATCAAACTCGTAATAGGAGGATCCACCTGATTAACTGGGCTTGGTATCCTTCTTAGATGAAGGTACTTTAGGGCGAGTGGTGATAAACACCACAATTTGTGAACCTAAAACATAAGACCTGAATTTTCCAATGCAAACACAATGGCCGACTCTTTCTCGTTGTTGTGTAGTTGAGCTGGGCATCTATCATGGATCTGCGCATAAGCTATGACATGGGGAAGCTTATCTTTCTCCGCCCTAGGACAGCTCCTAGGGCATAGTCCGATGCATCACACATCACCAAAGGGCACCGAATAGTCGGGGATCGCAAGATGGGAGCTGAAATCGACATTTCTTAAGGACCTCAAAGGTCGCTATGCATTCATTAGTAAACACAAAAGGAACATCTTGACACAAAGAATGACAGAGTGGCTTGGAAATTTTATCAAATCTTTGATGAACCTCCTATAAAATCCTGCATGCCCTAAGAAACTTCGATTTGTTTAACAGGTTTAGGGAGGAGGCAAATGTGCAATTAGATCAATTTTTGCTTGGTCCACCTCTATGCCTTTATGGGAGACCACATGTCCTAGGACAATGCCTTGGTGACCATAAATGACTCTTTTCCCACTTAGAACCAAATTGGTTTCTTCACATCTTTGCAACACCAACTTGAGGTGGTGTAAGCATTGGGAAAAGCTCTCCATAAATTGAAAAGTCATCCATGAAGATCTCCATGAATTGATCAATCATGTCGTAAAAGATGGCATACATGCATCTTTGAAAAGTAGGGCATTGCAAAGACCAAAGGGCATCCTCCTATAGGCAAAAGTGCCAAAGGGGCAAGGTGAAGGTGGTCTTTTCTTGGTCTTGGGGTACACAGGATCTGGTTGTAACCAGAGTACCCATCAAGGAAGCGAGTAAGCTTTGCTCGCAAGCTTATCAAGGATTTGGTCAATGAAGGGAGGGGAAATGGTCTTTCCTTGTCATGGTATTTAATTTTCTCTGTAGTCTATGCAGACCCTCCATCCAGCTTGTTTGTCTGGTGGAAATAAGTTTACCAGATTCAACTACAACAAAGGATGCCAGATTTCTTAGGCACCAATTCGTGGGTGCTACCCAAAGCAGAATCAAATGGGGTAAATGACCCCAAAGATCTAGCGCTTGACAACTTCCTTCATTACCACTTCTTGCATGTGAGGATTCAACCTTCTTTGCATTTCTCTAGAAGGCTTGGCATCCTCTTCCGTGGATCTTATGCATGCATACAAATGGGTTTATTCCTCCTAAATCAAGAATGGTCCACCCAATTGCTTTCTTGTCTTTAGAACTACCAATACTCCTCTTCTTGCTCCTTTGTAAGGGAGGAAGAAATAATCATGTAGTGTTGATGATCTCCCAAAACACATATTTCAAATTTTTGGGGAGCTGTTTGAGTTCCAATTGTGGTGAGAAAAGAGGGCACAAAAGGTACCTTGGTAACTTGTGGAAGAGGGAGAGGAGCAGTCTCCAAGAGAGAGAACTTGTTGGTGAGTGCCTTGCACAAAGCGACTCCTTTGAATTTGATCTCCTTTTCCTTCTTTCTCGGTGGATCCCCAATCATTTTTAAATTGCATGGTGGAGTCTTTACCTTGCGAAATGTTTGTAAAGACTCCTCCACCACTCATCAATGATGTCAACATGGAAACATTCCTCGCCAGAGAATTGAGGTTGAGTAACAAAGATTATACACATTCAATTTAACTTTCATATTTCCAAAAGACACCTCCATGATGCTGCACTGCATTGAATGCATGCATTAGTCAGAGCTGTGAATGGTCTTCCCGAATGATGAGGATGGCGTGGTACTTTTGGTTGGTTCCATGTCCAACACCAAAAGTCCAGGTAGAAAACTTGTCTACTCCTACCAAAACATCTTCAATCAACCCCATAGGTTTCCTTTCGGATCTGTCATGTGTAACACCACTTGAGTGGGTTTCAATTCTCCCAAACCTAGCTTCTCATAGAGAATAGGGAAGGGTTGACACTAGCACCAGAGATCTAGCAAGGCTTTCTCAATGGTGTGCTCCCCAATGATGCAGGGGATTGTGGGGATTCCGGTCTTGCATCTTAGGTGGTGTTGCAATTGATAGCACTTGGTTGATTTTCTCCACAAAGAAAGGCCTTCTTGGATAAATGTATCCTAGATTGCCTTTTGTGGGTGCACACCTCTTTGAGAAATTTTGCATAAGCGAGGACTGTTGATTGCATCAAGAGGTAGATTAATTTTAACTTGCTTGAATGTCTCCATCATTTCCTCAATTTTGTGTTTCCTTTGTCAAAAGGAGAAACTTCATTGCATGGGGAAATGGGAGGTGAGGAACAAATCTCTCCTCATCAATTTTATTTTTACATTTTTCATTTTTTGAGTTTTCGTGGTAAATCAATGACCACATTGCTATCAAATTTGTTGTTCCTGCACTTGTTCTTCATCTTTTCCTCTTCACTACCTTCGTGTTGTTTATTATTCTTCCACTTCTCAAAGTAGTCATGACTTTGATTTCCTCATGGCCATTTGAGGATTCTCCAACCATGAACTGTCCCTTAGGATTGTTCAAAGGCTGGCTGGGTAGTCTGCCCTCCTCTCTCTTAGCTAATGAATTTGAGAGTTGGCCCAGAGTTTCTTCAATTTTTTTAATGCTCTGACTGTGAAGGTTCACAGTCTGAGACAGAGTTCCAAGATTTTGAAGTGAACTCAAGACCTGCTCTTCAAAGGTCAGGGATCTAGGAGGGCGGGGGCTGGTGCATCACGCATGGCTTGTTATTGGTTAGATGCTGAAAATTTGATTTATTATAAAATTCTACCGATATGGAAGAAAGGTGTTTGAAAGGTAATTGATTTTTGGCCGCTTTGTTCTTTGTAATGGTACTTTCCTGATTCCACGAGATTAGGATGAGATCTCCATGGGTAGTCATTCGATTGCATCCCCATAAGACCGAGCTGCATGAGCTTGTTCCATCATGAGTTCTAGAAATTGTGATGCGAGGACATTGATCAATTGAATGAGTAGGGACCGGCATATCGGACATGCCTCCTCTACTCTTGACCCATTTGGAGCTTTAAATGAGTCCATCACTATCAAATTTTGTGGTCAAATTATCCACTTTCCTTTCCACTCATTGACTTCATAAACTTTCCCTCTTGTGAATTGGGGATTATTCATCCTATTTGGATTCTCAATGTCTCTTGACGGGATTCTGGGTTGAATTTTCTCCAATCACCTCAAAGAGGTCCCAAACCTCTTCAATTTTTACATAAGTAAGACCCTCCACAAGAGGCATCCACCATGTTCTTTCCTTGATCGGTTCCTTGATAGAAGCTTTGAACCAGCCATTTAGGAATTTGATGGTGAGGGCATTGCCTTAAGAGTTCTTTAAACCTTTCCCATGCTTCATGGAAAGTTTCTTGAGTTTTGGGAGAAAGAGATGATGCTTTGTCTCGCTTGGCTGGTTTTAGTCATTGGGAAATATTTTGACAAAATTGACATTGCAAATCATTCCATGATGTGATGTTTGTTTGGTGCTAACATAGATAACCATGCTCTAGCTTTGTCCTTTAATGAAAAGGAAAGAGCCTCACTTGGTTGCCTCTGGACCAAGTCCACTATGTTAAATGTTGTGCACAAAGCCGTAAATTCATCAATGTGCTTGTAAGGATCTTCCTTACTCAATCCATGAAATGAAGGCAACATTTGGATGGTGGAGGACTTAATTTCATAATTTCCCTCCACTGTGGGAAATTGAATGCAAAATGGGGAATTATAATCACCAGGGGCAAAGTAGTCTCTTAACAATCTCGTTCTTCACCCATTTCAGATATACATGATGTATGTTTGTTTCTTAGGAGTCTTTCAACTTCTCGAATTTAAAGGGAGAATCTCGATTGAGAGTTCTCACCAAACATACAACTCGAGAGAGGGTTTGGTCTGATAAACTCTCTATTTAAGAACTTTCCTTTCCTTTTACATTATGTGCATAAAAATAACAACAAAATTAATAAATGAGTGATAAATAAATGAAAATAAACATAGGTCTATCTATTTTAGAACAAACTCAAACAGCGGCGCCAAAAACTTGTTGTAGCTCCAAGTGTGCCATAATTGTGTGCATTATGAATAAAGAATTAAAGAATTAAAGAATGCTAGGTTATATGGATGTTAATTTATGAAAGGGATATCAGCAGCACATTGGGGCTAACACTGGCCTGCAAGATCAGGGCCAATTGTAGCAAGTTTTAAAAGTAAGTATTTCAAGATCGTCCCACGGAGAATTTGTCTAAACCGAGAGATAAACCTCCAGATCCGTGCAGATCGGCTCTATAATTATCTAAAAAAGAATAGATAAAAGAGAGTGTTGGATTGTGTCACATTTAACTATAAGCAAATGAAGAAAAGAACTAACTACATGATCCAGATCCGAGTTGGGGGAGGTGTTTAAAATAAGACAAATGCAGAAATAATAGCTTCATGTATTTTAGCCTCACGAATTTTAATGGAGAATCAGAGTTCAACAGAAGGATTCAATCTTCATCGGCTACAAAGACAGATGTAAGAGAAATAAATCGAATTAAGGAATAGGTTTAGACTTATGGCTATGATCTGTCCGCTTAGATGGTCACAGATGATCCAATAGTTGTGGCCTATTCTTTAGTTCGTAACATGAACATCCTTGTAAGTCTTTGCTAGAATTAGGTTACCAGCTAATTAGCAGGGTGATGAATTAAGGGAAGTTGCATGCGGATGAGTGAATCTAAAGAAGTCTAATGCACTAAGGTGAACATTGGAACCTCGACATGACTCCAATGGAGAAGACACAAATTACTGACAACCTTTTAAAATCCAAAATTACAATTACAGCACGGCTTCTTAGAGAGCCCTCGGACTTACTGATCCTTGAATCCGAACTTGGAAGTACAAATCACTCACAATGGCTCTCAAAGGTAAACTACATGAAGGGATTAGGGGGTTGGATAAGCTATCGATGGAATGAGGGAAACAGAGATGAAAACTCTAAAATCTGGATGCCCAATTTGGTAATGGCTTCTATTTATACTTTTTCCTCCATCCTGCGCGCATGTGGATTGACCAATCAGAATGCTTTAGATCTGGATTGCCCAATGAGGGTTGAGCACGGGGATCCGGATCTGTTTTGGCCAATGGAAATGCTACGATCCGTTCGCCAATCAGCGAAGCATCAATTCTATGGGTTTGAAATTGCTTTTGAGCTTACGGAAGTTCCCGCTGTAATTTAACTTTGGGCGCTCACATGGGTTGGAATATGCCTTCGGATCTTGATTGGAACCTTCCGAGAATGTTCCCGGTCTTTTGATTGCATTGCGCTGCAAAGTTTCCTAAAATACCTTCTGACGAGAGCAAATCCCAGAATGCCATTTCGCATAGTTTAAGGGCTTTTTTGCATAGTAGTTTGGCACCAGAAGCTCTCTACCGAAAGTATTTTGGCTTCGGGAGATCTTTTCGTGGGGTTTCAGTACTTGTGCGAATTCGTCTTCTCTTCTTTTCGCAGAGGTAAATCTTCTATTCGAACAGTTCTGTATCCTTTCGAAAAGCTCATTTGCAGTTTATTCTCTCTTCGCTTAGTCTCAGGTTCTTTGCGAATAGTAGAAGTTCTCCCATTCTTCTTTGCGAATTGACTTTTAACTTGATTTTTTCTTTGCGAATGGCTCTCTCTCTTGCTTCAGGTCTTTGTCTGCTCTTTTAGACCCTCTTTAGCCATTGCTGAGGCTGTTTCTTCACTCCTTTAAACTTGACATGAGCTGTCAGCTTTTTGATCTTTTTGGGATGCTTTTCGGATTTGGACCTGTCTGATTGGTTAGCTATAAAATGCACACTAAAGCACTTATTTAGTCTTCTCAAGGGTCTTTCAAGGCTCATGTTTAGGGGTGAATAATGGTATTTTTCACTAAACAGAGCACTGATTATTTTTCATGTTTGTTGAATTCTTAGTGTTCCTATTGCTGTTGGACATTTGACATTTAGTTTGATATCATGGGGACAGACTAAAAGACAGGGATCGATGGTAGTGACAGCTTATTAAAAAATAGATTGTCTAGTAGCTAATTAACTTGAGCTCTTAGTCCCAATCCTAACAAATTTGAAATGAATGTCCTTGCAGTTAACGAGTTAAAAGGGGTTTTTTTTCGATTTTTTTCAATAGGTAAGCATGGGATTTGAACCACAAACCTCAACATTCCATGCTTGAGGGAATCACCACTGGGGTAAAGATCCAATCCCAAGTTAAAAGGTTTTTTCATCAATGGGATTGCATATCTATCCAATTAACTACATCTCGTTTGATCATGATAGGGGCACTTATGCAGATCTAAAGTTATGAAACCCTTAAAATAGTCCACAGTTGTGAACATTTTGAAATCTCAGACTCTTACTAGTTCAAGATTTCTCACATCTGACAACATGCTGACCTGAGATTCTTTTATTATTATTATTGGAAATGACTGAGATACATGCACTGTACTATGTTGCCGGGTATGTTTTCGCACTTCTAAACTTTCATGCTTTATGGGCCATCAGGTGTTTTCACCATCCATATACCTATAAACACCATTCTTTGAGCTCGACACTGAAATCTTTGCTCTTCAAATCCGACATGTTCTTTGAGTATACCAATTAAGGTTTATGCATGTTGATATCTTGCCCTTTCCTTGTAATCCTTATAATGATTGATATATGAGCCTAAAATTTTAACTTGTTGGTTTTCATTATGTTTGAGAAACACTTCTTATTTTTATAAGAGCTAGTATGTGCTGAATTTACTCCAAGCTTTCCATTCAAATCCCTCATAAAATAGATCTCTCTTTTGGTGATACAGACCTCTCTAACCAAAACATGTTAGCTTCATTTCATTTAAACATTTAGTCTAAATACTTTGGTAAAGAACCCCCTTTATAATATAATTTCAGAACTCTATTTTACCATCTAGGATCTTCCTACTTACTACCTACCATAGAAATATTGCGATATTGGACAAAGCTAAGAGCCCGTGATTCCATAAATAAGAAATGAGAGCTAAGCACACCCCTAAGTTTTTGCAATACCATCCCATCACCGTGTATACCTTGTAGAACAACCTATTGTGAGTGGCTCAGGCCCCCCAACACTAGGTGAGCGGAAAAACTTCATTTGGACACAGCCAGCTAGGAACATTTTGTTCATGGAGCTGACTGACCAAGCGGTGAGATGGAGGAAATTGGGGCAGGGAGGATGGATAAAGAGAGTGTGGGGAGATTATAAAAAAATTGAATAGCCACCAATTGTTCAATATTATGGGCATGACGGTTGTGAAGGACCATATCTAAAATAAAATCAGGACACTTAAACACTTCACTTTCATGAGCAGACTATTTGCATTGAGTGGGTTTGGATGGAACCTACGTTCAAACAATGTTAATGATGAACCCGATGTTTGGTCGACATACACTGCGGTGAGAAATTTATATGAAATAATTAATCATCTCAAACAATTATTATATTCGCTAAATTTCATATCTTCAGGCCTTCACTATCACTACGGTAATCTCATGCAGAAAAATAGTGGGCAAAGAAATACAAGAAGAACAAAGTACGTGATTGAGAGAGCCTTCGCTTCATCTATAATGACAGTGTCTCCGACGGAGGGACAGCTTACATGTGGGCAACCCAACTCCTGATTATGCAGGCCAGATGCAAGCTTCTCCCAACCCCCTGGATATGAGGGATTACCTTCCAGAATGGGATGATCTTTTTGGAGGCCAACCCACACGAGAGCCTGCCTCACCCTTCACAGCTGAGAGTACAACTTAGGGGTACAATGGATCATTAAGTGAAAGAATGAATGGGAATGCATCTTCCACCTCTTGTAGGAAGAAGCAAACTGTGAATGAATCCAGGTGACTTCAAGACTACCCTTAAGGAGTTCATCTACTAGCCGTCATCTCTGAGCATACATGAACAGTTCTATGTAGTATTACCGGTTCAGCCATTTCAGCCATTTTAAACAAAAAATTTCTTCTTCGGTGCCCCTCGACGACTATTGCGAAGGAGATTTGTTCCAAAAAATCCTTCATAGACGGCATACCGGTTGATTGTAGCAGCTGGGAACCAGAAGTGAACGAACTCCAGGTTCACTGATGGGACGGTGGGGTCTGGATCCACCTATTCGGCCTTCCCCTCCATTCCTGGATCACAGAGGTTCTCCGGATGATCAGAGAACGTTGTGGCCGCTTCATCCTCACCGACAAAAGCACCGACGATATGTGGGAGACTAGCTACGCCCGAATCTTGGTGGCTGTCGATCGCTAGGAAACTATTCCTAGAGCTTGCGAGATCTGCCTCAATGACCAAAAGTACAGGATCTTCATAGAAGTGGAGTTGATGGAGAGAGTGGTCCTCCCTTGTCAACTGCACAAGATAGCCGAGCGGTCTCAGGTTTCCAACAAAGACATACTCGGTGCTTCCACAGAAAAACTCACGACAAAGGTCTACCCATTCCGGAACGGGATAGATTTAGCTGGTGGTTAGCGGCCTCCTCCTGCCTCGAAGGGGTGCTCGACCTCGTATTCGTCTTTCCATTGGGGGCGTCCTCGACGGCGAGAGATCCTTGTCAATGAAGTGATATCGTGGGTGGCCATTCCCTCGATCCTGCGGATAAAGGGCTTGAAGAAGGGGAGGATTTGCAAATGGATACAAGTCTCAAGGAGATCGCACGTTTCCCGTCGGAGTTTTCCCCCCCTTTGCCGGCGTTTCGTCTCCCATCGCGTGATCTGATGAGGGTGGATCTTTTACCATCCATTGATCCGACGGTTGAGATGAACTTCCACTCAACGGACACCTGCGCAAATTTTTAATTTTTTTATGGTGATATGTCCCTGTTGAGAGAATTAGAAGATAACGTCTCTGCGAATCCCTAGGACCCGATTTCCTTTGAAGAAACACGTGGCACTTGGGTTACAGGTGGCTATATCCACATGAGGGGTAACTTAAACCTTTCAACCATGGATCAAAATATCGTCTGATACCGATACGCATTGGTTTTGGACCTGGACTATACGTTAAATTGGGTTTTTCTCGGAGCCCCTTAAAACAGTCAAATTATTGTTCAAATTATCGATTGTTTCGTCCTTATCGTCCAATGTATTGTCCGTATCGGACCATAATTTTAAATTATCATCCAGTGAGGCCCCTAACTTCAAGTGATGAAGGGAGAATACCGGTATGTATCGTCTAGTACGTATCGGTTTTGGAGTTTGACAATACGTACTGGTTTTCCGATTTTTTGACCCACGCTTTCAACAGTGAGGAAACCAATACCAGCTAAGGACGCTATGGGCACGAGTCTCAATGTGGTTTCCAAAAAGCAGCCCACGATTTCGATGGCCGGTTTGGATTTCCTTCTTTAGAATGAGGTTGGTAGTTGCCCACGTGTCATCAGGCCTTGGACCTTTGGGCCTACTGGGGCCTCCCTATGTGTGTACCGGCCCATGGATTCTACTTACCCTTCATCTCTCTGCGTCGGGCCTCTCTTCGTGATCCGGTCCACCTTCCGACCTTTCTCCCCTCATGGGGGATTTTCGAGCCTCCTTTCCCCTTGCAATGTCCCTTCTGTCGGTAGAACTCAACCCATGTGTTCTCCCCGCTCCCCGGGGATGGGTACACATGCTACCACTTTTTCACCTCCCTTGCTTTCCCCTTCCCATTGAGTCTTCTTCTTCCTCTTCGGACTCTTCTTGTGGTGATGTTCTTCCTATTCGCTCCTTGAGATATGCTAAGGGACAATGGGCAAAATTCTTGCCATGCGAGAACTCTTGTCCTCTCCGTGAAGTTTCATCTCTCTCTCCTGGTGGTGGGTGCGACTCAACGAGATCATCTCTTTTGGTAAGAACCACGACATGTCCTTCACACACTCTGATGAGGCACTAAGGGAAATTTTTCGCTCCATTACGAAGGACGGATTACCCCCGCTGCATCTGCGCGAAAAAAATCCAAGTCAAGGGAGTTAACGAGATTGGAATGGGGCATGTCTGACGGGAGAGGGTCGAGGGTCCATTGAGACTCTCATGTTTCTTTGGGTTGGTCTATTATCCTCATTTATGAAGATCTTATCCTAGAATGTTAGGGGCATTTGTAACCTCAAGAAGAGAGCTACAGTGAAGTAGATTGTATCCTCTAATCCGGCGATCATCACCCTGCAAGAAACAAAATGGGAAAGTTGTGATCAGCCCAAAGTGGCTTCTATTTTGGGCGGCAACAGATGGGACTGGATTGGTGTGGATTCTGTGGGGGCGGCAGGTCGGATTCTTCTCGCTTGGAACTCGCTACTTCAGAAGGAAGACGAAGAAATCGGGAGGTTTTTCACCTTGGTTAAATTGGTGAATAAGGATAATGGTGAGAAATGAGTTTTCACAGGTGCCTATTGCCCTACTGATACTGGCGGCAAAGAGGATTTCTGGTTTGAATTGGCTGCGATTGCGATTCAAATGGAGGTGCCGTGGTGTGTGGGAGGCAACTTCAATGTCATCCGATACCCCTACGAGATATCGGGGGGTCCTCCAGACAGGTTGAACATGACAAATCTTAACTCCTTCATCCATGATTGGGCCCTCATGGATCTACCTCTACTGGGGGCTCGCTTTAGATGATCCAATATGCAAAATGTGGCCTCGTTTAGCCGCTTGGACCGAGTCCTCGCGTCTACTGACTGGCTTGGCATTTTCCCCCATGCTTCCTTGGTGGGTCTTGCTAGGCGGTGTCGAGATCTGCGCATCTTCTCGATTGTGGACCTATGGGGAAGGACCTACTCCATTCAGTTCAAAAATTAGTGGCTCGTCGACACGGATTTTAGATCGCGGTTCCCGATCCGGTGGCAAGAATCTAACCCTCATGGCTCGGCTGATTTATGATGATATCCAAGTTGGGATACTTAAAGGACCGCATCAAAATTGGAGAAATGTTTTTGATTTGTCTCAATTTGGAAGTCGAATATTTTGGATCGGCTTAAGGATTTGGATATCTTGACCGAAGAAGGCGGGGATCTTTTATGCCGAGAAGGATGATAGATTTATCCTCATCAAGAGGAGTCTTGAGGAAGAGATTAGTTGGAAATAGAAATCCAAAGTTCATTGGTTGAAGGTTGGGACAAGAAAACAAAATATTTTCAAGCGATGGCCAACGCAAGATCTAAGAAATTGTTTTTAACCGAATAGTGGCGAATGGTGTTGAGGTCTCCGATCCCGATCGATCAAACTTGATCGTTGAATTCTTTCGCACATTGTATCAAGACGATGGGTGGACTAGACCCCATCTGGATGACCTTTCTTTCTCCTCCATCAGCTTGGAAGACCGCCTAAATTTGGAGAAACCCTTCACTGAAGAAGAGATTTGGGGAGCCATTAAATCTAGTAGTAAAAACAAATCTAGGGTCCCGACGATTTTAATATGGAAATTTATGTGAGTTTTTAGCCTATCCTTAAAACCGATATCCTAGAGTTCTTTAAAGAGTTCCACTCCCAGGCAATTGTTGGTAAAAGCCTTAATTCGATTATCATTACCCCGATTCCAAAGAAAGAAGGTGTGGCTGATTTGCGTGATTTTTGGCCCATTAGCCTTATTAATTGCCTCTACAAAATTCTAGCAAAGGTGCTTGTTAACCATCTTAAACTAATTTTGGAATCCATCATTTATGAATCTCAAGGAGCCTTTGTTTAGGGTCGCTAGCTCATGGATATGGCGGTTATTGCTCACGAGGTTGTTCACTCACCTCATTCCGATACTTGGCGACTTTTGTTTGGAAGGTCAATATGGAGAAGGCGACTGCTTGGACTATATGTTGCTTCGGTTTGGGTTCGGTGACACTTGGAGGAAGTGGATGAGAGTTTGCATCACCTCTCCTTGGTTCTCAATGATTGCCAATCGCTCTCCGCAGTTGTTTCAAAAGTTCACGAGGCTTAAAACAAAGGGATCCCTCTCCTGCTCCTCTTCAATTTAATTGGTGAGGCTTTGGAGCTCTCATTTCTGAACGGATTTTGGTATTCAATGGGCGTTACTCACCTCAATATCTTGATGATACTATTTTCACCAACATCTTACAAAGTGGTGTCGGGACTAAGGGTTAACTTTGAAATCCACAATTTACACCAATCCTTGGATGTTGAGATCTTTATTGAACATGGTTTCTGCACCCTTTCACCTCTCCCTATTACTTATTTGGGCCTCCTTTGGGAGCAACCCTAGAGCCAGTGATTGGGACTCCACCATTGAGGTTTCAAAAGAAACTTGCTACTTTGAAGGGCAAATTCCTTAGTATCGGGGACGCTCACTGCTGCGATTTCGATCATCTCCAACTTGCCTATATTTTCTTGTCTACTTTCAATTGCCCTATGAGTTATTCGACGCTTGAGAAGATTGAGCATGATTTTCTTTGAGAAGGCTCGGTTTAGAGAAAATACCACTTGGTAGCTTGGGACGTCGTCAACTACCTACATATTTTGGTGACCTTGGCATCCATAATCTTCAACCGTACTTATTTGCTTTAGCACTTGGCAAATGACCGTAGGTCTCTATTTGGAACAAAAGCACTATGGGTCTCTATTCTTCTTGAAACTTAAATTCTTCGTTTGGACGACGGTGAGAGGGCGTATCCTCACGATGAACCAGTTGATCATTCACAAGATCTGCCGAATAGATGCCCTATGTATCTCACCTTGGATGAGTCCATCCTCACTGTTATTCAGCGAGGTCATCTCGAAAGTATGTGATATAATTTTGAAGTCCTTTGACCTTAGTTTGGGTCTCCCAGGAGAACCTCTCGGGGTTTCTTCTTTCCTAGAATGAACTGAAGTGGGAAGGTCCCCAAGGAGCTTTCTGGAGGGTGGGAGTGTATGCGGTTTTATGGAAGTAGGGAGCATCTGGCTCGAAAGGAATGCGCGGGTCTTTAACCACAAACGACATCCGATTGGATCCATTTTAAGCCTAATTAAAGATACAATGTGTCATTGGGTCATATTAGATAAATATGGGGGGCAGGGAAGTGGCGACTTTTGTATGTGAGGCGTTTTTGTATAGTCTCTTGTTTCGTTTCATTTTTGGTTTGTTGGGAGGGGATTGGGGGCTGTTGTTTCCTCCCCTTTTGGCCTCCCCGCCTTTTTTCCTTTCTTTGCTTTTTGTATTGCTTTGTTTTTTCTTCGACTTCTCCTTTGGTTCTTTTTAATATATTTCTCTTTACCGATAACAAAAAAAAGAAGATAAAACTAAATACTCCTTCATTGTTGTATGAAACATGTTGATCAATTGCCACGATTCACATTTAAGTTCCAATTATAAACCATTTCAACTACGATGGTTGCACAACTTCCCTTGTCCATTGAATGTAAGTTGTCCATAGCAGTCCATCACCCCTTCAAAACACGATGAATTATCAAAATGTCCCCTCTATACACTTCGGTTTCAATCTGTTGATGATCTTTATCATACATTCTGTCACCCACAATACCATCTTCTTTTTCGTTGTCATATTCATCAGGTGGTTCAATAGATTAGCACCACTTCACATTTATGTGAATAATACTTGGGCTATTAATATCTAGATCAGTTAAAAGGGGAACATGTACTTACACTATCTCATCCAAGTTCACCCTTTCCTTGCATTGAATTTATCAAGTCACAGTCATAGTTGAGGTTGGTGGCTTTAGATTGTTGCTTTAATGTGAAGCTTAAGCCCCTTTGATTTGTAGAACGAATGGTTGAAATTCCTATATATACTTTTAGGTCTTTCAAGCACTAATTCCTATCAAGGACTTTTTAGGTCTTTAGATCATACATAGTGCTAAACCTCACTCACTCTCATATGTTTGTAGTGTCCGACCCTTTGTTCTTCCAATATTTTGGGGTAAGGGTATCAACATGCGATGGGGAAAAGATATACTTCTTGAAAATAGTCATTAGCAGCATTAAATTTTGGATACATTGATAGTAGTCCTTCACATAGTTTATTGATGAGAACTTCTATTGTAATCAAAACTACTTCTACCACGTTACAATCTTTTCTTTTTAATCTTAGTCGATTGAGTTTCATCTCGTCTCACTAGATAAGGGCATAACCTGATAACTTCATTGCTACTAATCAAGGTAGTTAAGGCGGTGTGACGAGGTCATGGCGAACAGGCTTGTTACGCAATAGCGAAGCCATGACGAGACTATTTATCATTGTAAATTTTTTTTATTATTATCTTATCTATTAATTAGTAGTATTGTTTTTTATATGCATAAAAATATAGGAAGAAAAAAATTTAACTACTAAAGTATCATACTTTGATTCTAATATTGAGGATTTCATATTTTAGGAATAAACAAATATCAATAAATACAAATCAAATATGAAACATCAACAAATTTGCAACATGGTAATTATAAATAAATAAGTATGAAATATCAACAAATATAGAATATTAAGTACATATACGGTGGTGTCGCCGACGCTGAGGTTTCGGCGACGCCGGTGCTGATAGCTGCTGTGACGAGAGAGAGAGAGAGAGAGAGAGATTTGAGAATTTTGTAACTTATATGTTGAGGTTTTTTAACTTGTAAGTTAACTTTTGTAACTTATATATTCTAAAAGTGTCATTACTATTAAGTGTTATACATTATTATCCAAAAAATAAAATAGCGTGCATAGCAATGCTATAATGCTATTCCGCCATGGCGACACTATGGCATCGCTATTTAGCCATCATGTCTATTTGGTTATATATGACGTTTTCCATCACCATTCACCATAGCGAGGCTATAGTGTGTGGCCTTGACAACCATGCAACTAATATGACCTTTGATAGTTTTGTAGATCCTTCCGTTTGATAAATTTTTCTACCTAAACCAATTAAAGTAATCATCAACGTGCAATCAACAGATGGTATGAAATTTATAGTCGTAGGAATTCTTTGAGACATCAATCAAAGTTTTCACCACAATGATTCTGAGCGAGCTCGGGATGGTATAGAATCTGCGGTTGTAGGAATTCGTTGAGACATCTATCCAAGTTTTCATCTCAATACGAAGGGTCCATCTCGGTTTAGTCCTTTGAAAAAAGAAAGGTAGTCCTCAAGGTCTTAGGTTCGAGCCCGACTTACCTATCAAAAAAGAAAAAGGTAGTCCTCAAAAATGTTGGTGTGTAGGAAAAGAAATATCTTGATCTGTTATCTTGCTTTATGTGGATCATTATATGTATTAGTGATGAACATATTAACTTTGTAGGAGGAGCATATAAATTGATGAAAAGGGCACATTGGATTTTTTCTGTCTTGGATTATGACCGAGAAATGTCTCTTGATTATATTCATATATTTGCTTCCTACAATTTGAGATTAACACTGTTGATGGTTGGTTTGGCGGGAACCACGAGTGCTACTGACATTCTTGGGGCCTTGGTGCGTGCACACCAAGACAATGCCCATGAGGAAAAGGCATTAGTGTCTCAAAGCGATGATTTCTTCGATTGTGGTTTTTTTTTTTTTGGCCCTGTTTACATTTGCACTCCATTTGACTTCTTAGATCGATACTTTTGTTGAGTTCTTTGAAACCATGTCTTATTTGTGGCTTTGTTACGTTCTTGATTTTCCACCGCCATGGTTTCTATAAGATTCGGTATAGAACAAGTGCTTCTTACTTTTCGATATAGAGGCTCTAAATATCTCACTTAGCACTTATGATTGGTAGTTAGTGACTGATTAACCCGTCTTGAGACCCATGTAATTCACGCGTGTACACAGTATCAGCCCTTTTTTGACTTGGTATACAGAGATCAGTGGCTATGCGAAATCTAGAGATCTAGAACCTGCGAGGAAGTTATGCAATGAAAATGCCCAAAATGTGTATGTTCAATTATTGTTGGGTTTGGGTATTAGGAAACTAATCAACGGCCTAACGGAAGCATTGGGTTATGTTTTGTTTTCGAAGATGAAGATTAGGGTGATTAGGGTGAATTGGGTTTTTGCATATACCCTACTATGTTTTGGCATATTTATAAATGCTACCCCTATTTCATTTATTTATAAATAATCCCTGATGTGCAGCTTTGTGTTTAAATAGCAGCTCGAGTTTCACTCAACTACGGGTTCATACCTTAATTAAACCTAAGTAGCCCATCATGTGCTTCGGTAGTTGATTATGTTGAATCAGATGATGGAGATACTGTTTCGTGCCAAATATGACAAATCTTTACATTATTGCCTTCAATTAGATGGCGATTCATGTGGCACATAAATTATGTCCAACAAGACAAATGTGCTAGTAGCTCCCTTTGTGCAAGTACGCTTAACGTCTCCAATGGGATCCATTACTTGCGTATACAATGTATGTTCTTGACACTCTAGTTTTAAAAGTACAAAGTGTAAAGTCCCATGTCTTGCAAGGCAAGGATTAAAATAGCAGTTTCGTTTTCGGGGTTTCGTTTTCGGGCATGACCGAAACCAAACTTTCCCTTCCATACTTTTTTCACTGAAATTTCAGTTCGAAGTTTCGTTTCGGTGGAGATTGAAACCGAAACATTTTGGCTGAATTTTTTATCCATGGTCTAAGGATTTGCCCCGTCCTTCGAACATAAGTAATGCCTCCCCCTTACATGTAAGATGTGTTTTAGGTAGGGATGGCCTATACTAAAAATAAAACATTGAAAGGAAAAGACTACTAGTGAGATCAAGAAAGGCTGATGGGATCAAGTGGAGCCACTCAGAGAATAATATCATCACATGTGACATCAGGACGTTACAAAATGGTATGAGAGCCGAGGACGGCTCTCTTACAAGATGGAGAGATTTTAAAGTCTCAAATCCTATAAGAACGTGTCTTATCCTTGGGACATAAGTAATACCTCTCCCTCATATGTAAGACGCGTTTTGGGTGAGGACAACCCATACCAAAAACAAAATATTAAAGGAAAATGACTACTAGTTAGACCAGGTGGAGCCACCCAAAGAGGACAATATCTTAATATGTGGTATCAGGGCGTTACATAATGATATGAGATAAGATGAGGAGATTATAAAATCCCACATTGTGTAAAGATTTATCCTGTCCTTGAGACATTCATAAGTCTCCCCGTCACATATAAGACGTTTGGGTGTCGATAGGTGGATAGATGCAGAGAGGATATCACTAATGGCCTACCGTATCAATGCATTAACCGAAATACCCACATGCCCCAATCTCTTGACCTTTCTAATTCCGTTTAATTTGAATTTGAACAACGTGTGCAGTGGGTTTTTTCAGTTCATGCCTCTTCTTCGAGTATTGGAACTATCGTATACCAATCTCCAAGTGCTTCCGGCAGACATCAGTTATCTCGTGGAGTTGCGATATTTGGGTTTATCTGGTACCAAAATTAGAATGTTGCCCAAAGAGGTATGGAGTCTAGTAAAACTCAAGTGTTTGGACTTGAGTGATACCCTCCATCTTGAAGCAGTTTCTCTGAAGGGAATCGTTGGGCATTTAAATTTGCAAGTATTAAAACTGAACGACAGTAGCTATTGTGATTGGAATGAAACCAATTTGGCTGCATTGGAAGGCTGTAGACGGTTAAATGTTCTTGGAATTACCATCAGCACTGACCATACTCTCAAGAGGTTTCTTGGGTCTCAAATATTACCATCACGCACACACGCATTATGTATAAAGAATTGCAGCGGGCCAACTAGTATTCGTCTATCCTCGTATCAAAGAATGAAGCATTTAAAAAGTTTATCTATTGTTTTATGTGTTGATTTGGAGGAATTGAAATTGAGCGAGGTGGAGGGAGAGTCGTTTCATTCAAGTCTACTGGTGCTCAACCTTGGCTTCCTTCCTAAGTTGAAAGCCATCACTGTAACCAAATTCGCCTGACTTTTTGAAAAAGTACTGAATATTTCACAAATTTTTGAAAACCCAAATAAATTTCAAATTATTCAGAATTTCCAAATAATTCAGGAATTCTACAAATTATACACGAATTAAACGACTTTTTCTGAATTATACCTTTATTTTTATTTTTTTTCATTTTTTGGTTTATATATATATATATATATATATATATATATATATATATATATATATATATATATATATATATATTCCAAATTTTGATCATATTTTTGATGAATTTTGCCAGATTCTTTTGAATATTTTCCAAGCCGATTTATTCCTGACCGACTTGGTCACTAAGCTTGTAGCACCAAGAATCAAAAGAGCAGTTTGGTTTTCAGTTTCGGGCATGACAGAAACCGAAACATTTCGGCCGAAATTTTGATCAATGGATAGAAAACCGGTCAAAAAATGGAATCAACTAATCTGACTAAGAAACACACCATCCAATAGACCACTTCATCAGATGGTCCTAAAGATCGGATCAGTCTCAGACGCGCTTTTGAAGGTTGGTGAAGGGAAGGCATAGCCTATCAATGCCTGTAACATTCACGTTACCAAATGGTTAAGGCAATGAAATTTCTATAACACGGTAAAATCGAGGAAAATGACTTGTCAATCAGGCAGCCGAGATCAACGGAAATGAGCACCTGCCTTACTGCTTTTATGCAACACTAGATCTGAGCTATTTTAGAATATATTATTTCTGGGCCTGAATTGCCAAAATTTTAAGCATCTCCTGACACTAAATACATTACCAGTGGATACATTACATATCGATTACGCCATAATAGAACACAACAACGCACTTGTATAGTAGCTGCCACAATCTTCGCCTGATCAATCTGGTGGTCCTTGGCCCTTTAACCTCTCAATATTGGCTGTTTACTTTTAACTTCGGCTACCAATTCAGTTCTCAACTTCATTTAATGAAGTTAATGGCTGCACACTGGGAAAGCCAGAAAAAAAAAAACTGAACAGCCTTGCAAGTATTCACATCTATGTAGATATAACTCGATCTAAATTACCGGATCGTTTTTTATGGGTACCTTTATTTTCAACTCCATCTAAGCCGTTGACTGCTTTCAGTAAAGACGATGGAGATCGTTTTTCATCCCGATCCTCGACACAATAGATCTTTAGATCACTGGCCTACCATCAAATGGTCAGATTTTGACTTCACATGACACACATCACAAAAAATGGCCATGATCATGGCGTAGATCAAGTGTGATTCTCAGGTCACTTTTGGGATGTGTGCCATGCGGAATCAAAATCTGATCGTCTGGTGGTAGGACCATGATCTAAAGATCTATTGTCTCGAGGATAGGGACGAAAAACGATCTCCATCGTCTAATTCAAAGCAGTCAACGGTCTAAGCATGTGAAACCCAGGTTGAGAAGGAAGAATCTCGAGTAGAAAATAAAGGTACCCTTGTTTTGTTGGCAGTAATTTCGGTTAACATTTCCATTCTAAACCCAGGTTGAGAATGGAAATGGCATGCCCTAGTTACCCGATTTTTACGACAGGTGACGGGAGATGCTCTGCCGAGGACCGAAATCCGAAATGTTGGCCGAAATTTTGGACCACATACAAAATGGACCGAAATTTTGGATTTCGGTTTCGTTTTGGCCATGCCTGAAACCAAAACATTTTGGCCAAAAATTTGAAATTTCGGCCGAAATTTTGATCCATGTGCTGCGCTTCCACATCCTAACACCACTAAATGATTCACTTCCAACTACTGTAAATATGGTTGCACTAAAATAGATAATTCACATCAGAAATAGATTCATGTGATCATGTCTCGTATTACCTTGATGGTTGCGCAGATCGACAGATCAGGTAATTGGCTTGTGTTGTCAGGAACGAGACAAAACACCTTTAGAGCTGTGCTTTCAAGATCATAGGAAATAAAAAAAAAGCATATCATACCCAAAAGTTAAGATTCATTTTCAATTCATGATTCAACATAAAATTTATTATGCCATAGGTTAGAGAATGTCGATTACACATGGGCTTCTTTTTGCTCTCAAAATCATAGAACATCAGTCGTATTTCAGTCTCGTTGAAATATAGGTAAGTACCAAGTTATTTCAAAAAAATTCAGGAGTAGCAAGTTAATAAAATGAGGAAACATGATCTCCCAAAAACTGTTGAAATTCAAGATATTGATCAAAGTTTCGGGTTGATTTTCGGTTTCGGGCATGACCGAAACCGAAATCCGAAATTTTGGACCCCATACAAAATGGACCGAAATTTTGGATTTCGATTTCGCTTCGGCCATGCCCGAAACCAAAACATTTCGGTCGAAATTTTGAAATTTCGGCCGAGATTTTGATCCATGGGGGAAACTTCTACAATGCCCCTATTTGGTTGATTTGAAAATAGCTGACTAGTTTGCTATGTTTTTAAATCACTCTCCTCTAGAATTTTAGATGCAATAAGATTGATTTCCATACAAAATTTCTGAAAAAATCAATGTGTTTCAGAAAACAGACCTTGGAACGGTCCCCAGACGGCGTGAATCATACTCTGTTGCTTGTCGAAGAGCTCTTGCAAAAGCCTTGAAGGTTGCCTCAATAATATGGTGAGAGTTTTTCCCAGCAAGCTGCATCAAGCCAAGGATTCCATTGGTAAAAGAGTAGAACATTTGACTTTTTTTCTGAGAATGCAACCATGGATCAAAATTTCGGCCGAAATGTTTCGGTTTCAGGCATGGCTGAAACAAAACCAAAATCCAAAATTTCAGTCCATTTTGTATGGGGTCCAAAATTTCGGATTTCGGTCATGCCCAAAAAATTCAACCCGAAATTTTGATCCTTGAATGCAAGGTTCCTAATTTTCAGACGAATTTAAGAAAAGATACACAGGCGTGCACACACAACCCTACATATCAAGTACAATATCAGCAGGAATCACCCTTAAATGAACATGCAGTTAAATTGAGGTAAGGCAGCATTTGGGAACCTGGATTTGTGATGGTGGATTTGGATTCGACCGATTGGGTGCCAAATCCAGTGTTGGATTTGTATTTGGTATTAGGGAAAACGGCAGAAAATCAAAGGTAGGATTAGGAAATCCGCACCTTTCCACTGTTTGTAAAGGAAATAAGGCTTGAATCCCGATTCTCTATATTTTCCAGATCAACGCCCAAAGTTACCGTAACAGAATTTTTTTTTTTTAAATCTATCTCACAATATTTTTAACAAGCATTCCGAAAATCTTGTCGTAGGGTTAATTTTGGCAATTTTTGCTAATTCTTTTTTCCCTTCCAGTGCAGTTCCAAACCCTCCATCGTTCGAGCAGAGCTCCAAGAGCCCTATCTTCTCCATTGCTCTCCATCATCTCAAAGCAATCTCAAAAGTCTCCAACTTTTTCAAAAAATCAGAAAAAGTCGGGGACTTGCAGCCATCCCTCCTTTATCATTGATTAATCGGCCAAGTCGCAACTCGGCCAATTAATTGGAGATGTTTGTGTTAGGTCCGTGAATTTTTTTTCCACTTATACTTGAGAGGAAAAAATACTTCAGGTTTTGTAATATTTTTCTCATTTGTCTATAAAAAAAATATTTAGCTTTGCCAACTTTGAACTATTTTATTCATTAAAATCATTATTTTTAACTTAAAATACATTATGACATACTTTGTATAATTTTTTGAATCTTTTATGTTCCCGATTTTTTTTAGACTCATTTGATTTTTCCCAACTTAGACCCTTGTCGATTTATTACTCCCGACTTTGTGACTATATCCTCTCAAGTTCTCTCTTTCTGTCTCTCTCCCCCTCTCTCTCTCTCTGCCTCTCTCACACATACCACCAGGACATCTTTGGTCAAATTTTTAGCAAACATCACGTCATATATCTGTCAATTCATGCATTTCTAATTCAGATCGAGGAGTAGGGTTCCTCTTCTCCACATCCGAATTAGATTGTCAGCTCTCGATGCCTTTAATCGCTATTCCACAAAGGAATCCAAGCTAAGAATCCATGAGAAAATGTAGGAAAAAAATAAATAACTTTCCTCCATTTTCCTGTACTTAATCCAAATACAGCTTTAGTGTTAAATGGGGGATTTCCTAATAACTTATAGACTGGAAAAGCCACCCTATTAAGATTGGGTGGGTTGGGTTATAACTTATAAGCTTCTCCCTACGCAGTTTAAATTCTATATTAAGAAGGGTGACTTTATTTGCAGCCCACAAGTTTTTCAATGCAACATATGGGCCGAGTTGCACTTGAAGTCTTGCGAGTTGTAACTAAAGATAACCCTAGATTAACATGGTCTTCAAGGCGACACTATAGCCTCGCTATGACGAATGGCGATGGGAAATGCCCTATATAACAAAATAGCAAAAATGGCAAAATAGCGACACCATAGTGCCGCCGTGTCGGAATAGAATTATGGCATCGCTATGCACGCTATTTTATTTTATTTTTGGATTATAACTCATCGTACTTATAGAATAGATACATTATAAGTATAACATTGCTATAACTTATAAGTTACAAAACTCACTCTCTCCCTCTCTCTCTCTCTCTCTCTCTCTCTCTCTTCACGACCACTACCAACACTAGCGTCAACACTTACCAGTCGACGGTGAAGATAGCTCCTCATGTTGTCAGCACCTTTATCTGTTTTCTTTTCTTTGATTTATAAGTTATTTTTTCTTTATCTCTGTTTCCTCTCTTCTTCTCTGTTTTTTTACCTTATCTCTGTTTTTTTTGGGAACCATTACTTGCACATGAGAAGTGCGCCCTTCCACATAGTTTAAAAGAAAGACTTGGTATTTTGGGAACCTCTGCAATGTGAAAATACCATCTAAGCCGTCTAATTTTATGGCCACAGTCTAAAGATCTTTGGTGCAACAGATTGGCAAAAACAAGATCTCTGTTATACGATTCAACACGGTCTACTATTGAATCAGATAATGGCCTTTGACTCCAGTAAATCACACGATAAATATGGTGTTTCACACCAATATTTTGAAGATAAGATCTTTGGATCATAGCCTTGAAATCATATGGCTTATATGGCTTTTTATCTGGCACAGGTTCCCAAAATACCAAGTCCTTTTAAATTATGTGAAAGGGCCAAGTTTTGACTTATCTCTATTTTTTATTTTTATTAATAAATAAAATATCAAATCATACTAATGATTAATTAATAACAATTTAAAATTAAAATAATTTAAATTTTTTAAAAGAATACAAAAATATTAATAAATAGCTCCGCAGTGGCCTCGTCATGGCCATGGCGTAGCGAGCCTCTTCGCCATGACCTCGCCACACCACCTTAACTACTTGCTAGTTGACCACGTCTTCTAAACTTCTTTGTTAACCACGTGTTCCAATTCTAAACTTCATTTTAACCATGCCTTTTAAATTTATTTTATGAGGATTCTATTTCAAGAATGCTCATTTTAAGTAAGTTGCATAGTAAAACCAAGTCATGGTTGAATTTTCTCAATACTTAGAAGACATGCAGATTTTTATTCATGTGGTGTGAAGTAAATGTGTGATACTCAAGGAAAAAAATTGTCTTCTCAAATCCCCAACTCTACTCTCCACGCGACATCCAAACAGAAGATTTTTGAACCCACCGATTTTAAAATCCATGTATTTGAAATCCCTGGATTTCATATATTTATATCCACCTGCCAAATCTAAATCCACGCTCCAGGGGAATTTCAATTAAGTTATGAACAAAAGAATCCTATCATCTACAGATTAATTAATTTATGAAATCTGGGGAGCATGCATCATTTGTAGAAAATTTATATATATTTCCTTATATTAACATGATATTGGATGACCTTCACTTATTAATATGAAACTTGATGATCGACATTATATTAAGGAAAATAGTGATTGCATTTCAAATTTGATTCGAAAATATCATTTTAGAGTATACATTCAAAGATACATTACCTGCCGGATGTGCAGTGTCATTCCAGATGTATTCACTAAAGACTGAAAGAAGTGCTCCACTAGCTAAAACATATCAGAATGCAAAACCATGGGGATTAGTATATTTCAGTGCATTAAGAAAAAAAGTACAAGAACTTCATTTTGTATCCATAAAACTTCCGTTTTTAATTCAATTCAATAATGGAGAAGAAGAAACCATTTACGCTACAATAATGAATTAAACAATTTAAATTTTGAGAACTGAACTAGAAGAATTATTATAGCGCTGACTTGCTGGAACTTAGGCCCTTAAATCCATATCCAAAACTTTGTACCAATCCTTCATTAAACTTTTAAGTATTATGTTAAATCCTATAACACATCTAATACTCCGTCCAAACTAGCCTCTGATCAAGTTGAAACCCTGTTTGCTCAACTGTAGGATTTCCCTCAGACACTCCATACCAACCGATCAAGACTGGAAGGTTCCAAGAGTGACATATTGACGACCTCGATAAAGGGGCATGTCATTACGTTGTCAAAATATTGGTAGAACTTTCATGCAATAATCATAAGATTTTCCTTTGGGCAAGGGGAGGTTCCACTCAATCGTATTGTATTTTCTTTAAAAATAGTTTAGTATTAGGCGATCAAGATAATGGTCTAAAGAAGGTATATATTTGCCTTCATTTCTTTCTTTGTTTTTACCTAAGGAAATCAAGTAGCGACTATTGTTTGACGGATGGGGTGGGTGCCTAATATCTTATCATTCCATCATAGAGGTTGTTTCCTATAATTTTACGTTAGACTAGGGATTGGAGTCAATATTTTACAATTAAGGAATTTCCTGGATCAACCTTAATATCCAGGTGGCAACTTCTAGAATATTATTATATGGATGCAGTCATTAAATTCCTAGGAAGGTCAAAATATGGACTTTACAGCATAGAAAGCAACAAGATGCCAAGAACCTCAAAGGTAGTTTATAAATTGGATTAATTAGCCAAAAAACTAAGGAGAACAAGAACAAAAGGATGGGTATGAATTCGGGTCAAACAAACCAGGCTTCATGTTTTCCATGCCTGTTATGCAGATTACATATTGGCGTGTATTTTCAGCTCTGATACCAACTTGATGTTTAGGGTTAGGTTTTGTAGGTGAGAGAATAAGGAGAGTAAGGAGAGAGTTAGAGAATAGAATGGTGTAATTAGGGTTTTATGGAACCCCAACTAGCCTTTATACTAATAATGGCAATATATTCACCTCATACCAATACACACACAATAAGTGGTACACCAGGGCAATATATCTACCCCCACACACCAAACTAACTCACGCACACCAATACTCCCCCTCAAGCTGGTGCATAGATATCAAACTAAGAAAAACAAGTACGAGATTGAAACCTATGACCCAATGCCATGAAGACTCAACCAAGGACAACAAGTACCATAGTAATCTGACCAATTGCAATAGATGGAGGGTAACCATATAGACACCCTTGGACTTGTTTAAAGTCTTAATAGCAACAGATAAAAGATACTCCAACAGTAGAAAAGTGTGAGCAGACGAGAATATTGAACATTCATTTGCACGTTTGTCTGCACTTTGGAGTTGGAGCAAACAAAGGTAACCATGTTTCATATGGATTTACAGAGAAAGTGAGATAGATTACCTGGGTGTCATAAGTCCCAACTCATGCTGGGGATGCATAAATCATAACTCGTGAGGTCGCCAGATAAATCGAATTGCAAAAGATCCCACTCAAAGAAAATATTCTATTTAACAGATAAGCATAAATATATAAATGTAGCTATCACCCTAATTTATATATAATGATAAAATTACAAACCCAACTTCTCCCACTGCCCTATTACTGGTGCTAAATACTCACTAAATCTAGTACAGCATGGATCCATGACTTGGACCGGAAAAAACATGTGAAATAAAATATGATAGTGCAGTTGAATTACAAGTGAAAAGACCCTGATATAAATAAGAATAGTGTATAGATTCATCATTCATATGAATGAAGGGGACTTGCTTGGCATATGACCGAGAGACAATTTGTTACTTAGAACGCATACATATCAGTACAAACACCTTTCTGTAATTTAAAGTGGGACCAACTTCAGACCCAGAACCATACCAGTGAAACGTGTACAAGAGCTTCATCGAGTGGAGCTGAAAAGTCCCCAAATCGGTTTATTCCCTTTCGATCTCCGAGGGCTTGAAGAAGTGTCTGCATGACAAAATAAATGAAATCTATGACCCAATAACCTAAGCTTTAACACCTAATGTGGAAGGGAATCAAGTTAGATAGTAATAGAACTAATGCTAATAGAAGTTATGAAGGAAGAGGATCACCGTTCCAATGGCAAGGGCAACATCTTCGTTTGTGTGATGATCATCGATATGAATGTCACCATGAGCCTTTACACGCACATCAAAAAGCCCATGTGATGCAATTTGCTGACATGACCATGCTAGATGTTAGTAAAAACCTTACGTAATGCCAAGCGTGAAATTTAATACAACATGGTTCGTTTGTTTTGGGTGTAGATAGATTTTGAAAAAGACATTACTGGTCAAGTACCAAAATTTGAATTTTGACTGCAAGAAAAAGCACCAATATCCGTAGACAGATGGTTAAAGTAGGCTTTTACTGCTCTCCAGTAAATTAATCCAAGGGATTTTTACCAGAACATGCCCCAAAACCAAACTTATTACCACAAAATCCAGTTTTTAAAATATTTACCATAACATGCCTACATGGATCGTGCACGGGTCGAGAAACAGAGTAGATGGATCGGTCTCTTCGACCTGTTTATGAATGCCAGTGTAGACATGTTTTGGTAACTATTTTGAAAACTAGATTTGTAGGTAGTAAGTTTGGTTTTTGAGCATGTTTTGCTAGAAATCCCTTATGTCCAACTCTCTGTGGATGGCTCGGCTTTCTTAATTCGTGAATACAGTGAAAGCAACGTTCACTATGAATACATAATTTTGATTCTATGTCCTTAAATTCCATAATATGGCAGAGCCTCTAAAGTTTCAATGTTAGTACACCAACATCCATCGATATGCAAAAACACAACAACAACAAACCACAAACATTTCACACTTTGCGGAAAAAAAAAAATAGAGGAAGCCGGTTGAGTACTCACATCTAGCATATGATCTAGAAAAGGAATTCCTGTATTGCAGTCTGTGATCCCTGTCCCATCTAAATTTAATTTCACTTGCACATCCGTCTCTTTTGTAACCCTTTTCACCTCCCCAATGCGACCTGTTGAAAAATTATATGACAGACATCTATGAACATTACCACTATCTATAACACATTTTAAGCCTTGCTTGGCAACATGATTTCTGGCGATTATTTGCTGGGAATCTCATATTTCTTGAGGTAACCAAATTTCCTGCTGTTTGGCGCTATTGTGGGTCCCATGGTTCAAAATCTTGACAATGGCGTATACGTATCGCTTGTTACGTGCATCGTATCGGAGGCCACTAATACAAGATACATTGGGTATGTATTGACGATACATACCAAATATATGTCGATATATGCAATATACATGATACATTCAATGTATCGGCGATACCCAATTCATATCGTCTTGGTACGATGGTGGACGATACGTATCGGAAAACCAAGATTTTGATCCATGGTGGGTCCCATTGATTTTTGGGTGATACAAAAATTGGAAGTTTTCTATGATGTCAACGAATTTCTGTTGAAAATTCATGTATAAGCAGGTTTCTATCATGGAAATCATGGAGAAATTAACCTGAAAAGATACAATTTTGTGCTTCCACGCTATTTTTATGGATTCATCTCATGAAGGTAAACTGCCAGAGATTATGGCCATTGCGTGATTCATGTCTTTTTTAATCAAGAATATTATGTTCCTAGATTTTATGAGGTAGAGACCACTTTTTGAGTTTATTGGCCATTATTTCATTTGTGCATTTCTTGATCAAGAGTTTTCTGCTCCTAATTTTGTATCAGGCTAGGCGCTGTTTGGAGTGGCTCCTAGAGACACAGTTCAACTTTTGGAAGTGAAAAGCAACACCACCATCGAAAGCCATTGTTTGGTTAATACGGCTTCCCGCTCCATTTCACAGAAAACAGCTCCCTGCAAACACCATTTAATGCAGAAATGAGCAAAAGCTGGAAGCGGCTAAAACCAGCTTCTGGCTTTGGCTTTTGCTGGAATCTGTTTTAGAAGCCAGAAGCTGAGGCAACGCCAAACAGGGCCTTAATTTTCTATTTCTACATTTGATTTAGTCGTGTACATATCCTTATTTTCTTCATGCATCGGATTTGCAGTTTTGAGCTTGTTACTTGATTTTTGGTAAACGTGTATTCGTGTTTTTTTGCATTTTTAATTATTATAATTACGCCGATTTGGAGTTGCATGTTATTTCCTTGTCACGACCCCGAATTCAATCTAATCTCAAGGGCCTAGAATTCCATGTCATGGCCTCGCACGCTTGTTAAGGTGTTAAGCGAACATACGTACCATACATATCAATTTATAGATGAGGCCCATAATCACGTGAATTCAATAATACTCACACGAATCTCTAACGTCGACTCCCTCGTCTAGCAGGTCGTCAACATCATTGCACTCAAAAACCGTCTCGTCGACATTTGAAAAATGTTAAATTACGTGGGTTAAGTTACTCACCATGTATCTCAAAGGATTGCATAACCCAATCTACCTAGGTGATTTTGTGTGGAACTTCGTGAGTGGTTGTGATCCATATTAGTTTGAGCAATTAAAATCAACAATAATGACAATAATTTCAGCATTTCGTCATAAATTTCATAAGCATAAATCAACTTGAAATGAAAACATAAAATACGTGGAATGTACATGATGCACCTAATGCTTATAATTTACCTTAACAATCTTGTCATCATATTCATGCGTGACATATCTTAAGTATTAGCGTAAACTACCATGCGCCTACACAATTAATCTAGAAAGAGAATGAGCCAATGGGGTACTGTTATCGGGTCAGCGTCAGTTGCACATGATCCCCGACTCCAACCAGATTTTGGCCTGACCGGGACACATCAAAAGTTACATGTGTGGCGGTCCGGTCAGTCGATAAACACAGATCGGGTCAACCCAACTTACTTAATTGCACACAAGATTGTGTGGTTGTACATAATCACATAGTTATCAAATTTCTAATTGCCATTTTTTTTTAAATAATAAAAACCACTAATTTTTTAAAATTTCAAGAATTATTCGTGATTTTTTCAAAACATACAATATTTTGAAAATTCGATAATTATTTGAAATTAATTCGCCTCACTAGTGTAAATATGTGTTCTAATGATGTTAAAGAGTTAAAAAAAACCCCAATAAAATAAAGTTCGGTAAAGTTCATAACATATTTTTTAAAAAACCCGAAATTTACCGGAATTTTGACCAATTTACGGTTTCGGTCTTGACCGAAACCGAGATTATCCATGGCGCCCACACCAAGCACACTAAAACCAAAGGGCAGAGCCCTTCTCGTGGCCATGGTGCACTGTTGTCATGACCTGGGGGCTTTAAAGCCCAAATTTGAAAGCCTTAGGGCCATTTTCTCCCACACAACTGTTGGGGCATTTGAAGAGTACGGTGTCCCACACATTCGGGTCAAAGGGTTGACTGGTTAACCACGAGGAACCTAGAAAGGCTTGGAAAAGTGAAATATACTATTTTTCTTGAAATTTCCATGGATTTTCAACAATTTAAATTATTTAAAAAAGATATTTTAAGTGTACACTAGGTAGATTGAAGCAGATAAGAGGTTGTCGGGCACAGGTTTGGATTGCTTGGATCGGTTGAAACGATTGTTGAAATTGCAATGTTGACTCCCTTTTTACTGAGCCTTTCCTACTCATATTTTAATTTGATTTGGATGTAGTTGCCGATGAAATATGCTTGTGTTTCTACACAGAGATCAATGTGGCACGGGTCCAAGACTTTGCGGTGCTCGAAATTCAGGTCGGATCCTGTTTTCTTGTGCTACAAGTGCCCCGGATAGTCGTTGTTTTGTTTTTATAGCAAGAATCTAAGGATAAGGGATATTGGGTTTTCCGCTGTACTAGAGTAAGAGAAAGGGCCAAGGGAAGGAAAGGATTAGGTGGGGGATTTTGTGCCATGAAAAAGAAAAACAGCAAGTTGGCTTTGTTGAAATTAAAGAGGGAGATGGTAGTGTTTTTGTTGTGCCGTTCACTGTTATCGTCACCATATGTTGGTGGGGCAGAGACGAGGGGAATGGCTTTGACAGAGAAGATAGAGGATGGCTGTTGAACCATGGCTGTGCATAAAATGGGATGAGAGAGAGAGAGAGATCTCCTGCTTGTGTATATAAGGGGTTTTGAGAGGTAGGTAGACCGAAATGGGCAAGTCAGTGAGAGAAGATAGAGGATGGCTGTTGAACCATGGCTGTGCATAAAATGGGATGAGAGAGAGAGATCTCCTGCTTGTGTATATAAGGGGTTTTGAGAGGTAGGTAGACCGAAATGGGCAAGTCAGTGAGAGAAGATAGAGGATGGCTGTTGAACCATGGCTGTGCATAAAATGGGATGAGAGAGAGATCTCTTGCTTGTGTATATAAGGGGTTTTGAGAGGTAGGTAGACTGAAATGGGCAAGTCAGTGAGAGAAGATAGAGGATGGCTGTTGAACCATGGCTGTGCATAAAATGGGATGAGAGAGAGATCTCCTGCTTGTGTATATAAGGGGTTTTGAGAGGTAGGTAGACCGAAATGGGCAAGTCAGTGGTTCAAAGAAGGTAAGAGTCCTAATGAGCTCTAATTGCTTCTAATTTAGGGGTTTGTCTTGGTGGCAGCCCAAATTAAGGGCATTGATTCGGTTGCAAGGATTAGCAACCGAACCCTCATTGAATTCCCATTTAAATCCCAACCATATAATCTCATATACACGTATGTGGGCAAAGAGAAATGGTGTGGGTAAGTTGCCATTTAAGGCTAGAGTTCAACTTGGACGTTCATAGGCTTCTAATTGCATGGATAGCATATGGTTGTTCTTGGACTTTGAGAGATTATGTCGGCAGCTGGGATTTCGTGAGATGTAAATGAGCTGGTGGGTTGGGTTGACTTAATGTGTTGCATACACACATAACACACATACGATGTATTTATTTGAATATTATTTACTATTATTATTTATTTATTTATGTTTAGTTGATGAGCAGAGCTAAGATAAGGGTGTCGAGGTACGGGCTTAGAGTCGCCCATGCTCGGTCAAAGGTCTGACTAGATCAGGTTAGGATTAGGGCTCGGGTTGCGCTTTAGTACTCACACCCCAATTGCCTTTTATTAAAGGCACCCATTCTTTAGATACTCATATATCCATATGTGTGTATACTACATAGAATGTTCATCATTATTTTATTTTATTTTTTGAAAAATGAACCAATAGTAGAGTTCAGATTTTAGTACAAGCACGAACTCGAATTCGTGCTCGAGTTTGGGTCGTGTGCTACATGTATACACTTACATACGCCCCACATAGGGGTTCGAGTTCGGAACTAAGAAGTTCGGCTTGTCCCTGGGTGCGTACACCCAATTACAATAGGTGACCCCGAGCCTATGTCACAAGGTCAAAGGTTTGACTAAAGTTAAACCAGTGAAATGGTCACATTCTCGTCAAAGGTCAACAATTCAACGTTGGCAATTGTCAGGGTCGTAAAATTTCTGTTTTGTGAGTTTGTGGGGTTATCTGTTGGCGAGAGGTCTGTATCGATTTGGGGGCACTGATTATTTTTCATGTTTGTTGAAATCTTGGTGTTCCTATTGCTGTTGGACATTTGACATTTAGTTTGATATCATGGGGACAGACTAAAAGACAGGGATCGATGGTAGTGACAGCTTATTAAAAAATAGATTGTCTAGTAGCTAATTAACTTGAGCTCTTAGTCCCAATCCTAACAAATTTGAAATGAAAGTCCTTGCAATTAATGAGTTAAAAGGGGTTTTTTTTCCATTTTTTTCAATAGGTAAGCATGGGATTTGAACCACAAACCTCAACATTCCATGCTTGAGGGAATCACCACTGGGGTAAAGATCCAATCCCAAGTTAAAAGGTTTTTTCGTCAATGGGATTGCATATCTATCCAATTAACTACATCTCGTTTGATCATGATAGGGGAACTTATGCAGATCTAAAGTTATGAAACCCTTAAAATAGTCCACAGTTGTGAACATTTTGAAATCTAAGACTCTTACTAGTTCAAGATTTCTCACATCTGACAACATGCTGACCTGAGATTCTTTTATTATTATTATTGGAAATGACTGAGATACATGCACTGTACTATGTTGCCGGGTATGTTTTCGCACTTCTAAACTTTCATGCTTTATGGGCCATCAGGTGTTTTCACCATCCATATACCTATAAACACCATTCTTTGAGCTTGACACTGAAATCTTTGCTCTTCAAATCCAACATGTTCTTTGAGTATACCAATTAAGGTTTATGCATGTTGATATCTTGCCCTTTCCTTGTAATCCTTATAATGATTGATATATGAGCCTAAAATTTTAACTTGCTGGTTTTCATTATGTTTGAGAAACACTTCTTATTTTTATAAGAGCTAGTATGTGCTGAATTTACTCCAAGCTTTCCATTCAAATCCCTCATAAAATAGATCTCTCTTTTGGTGATACAGACCTCTCTAACCAAAACATGTTAGCTTCATTTCATTTAAACATTTAGTCTAAATACTTTGGTAAAGAACCCCCTTTATAATATAATTTCAGAACTCTATTTTACCATCTAGAATCTTCCTACTTATTACCTACCATAGAAATATTGCGATATTGGACAAAGCTAAGAGCCCGTGATTCCATAAATAAGAAATGAGAGCTAAGCACACCCCTAAGTTTTTGCAATACCATCGCATCACCGTGTATACCTTTTAGAACAACCTATTGTGAGTGGCTCAGGCCCCCCCAACACTAGGTGAGCGGAAAAACTTCATTTGGACACAGCCATCTGGGAACATTTTGTTTATGGAGCTGACTGACCAAGCGGTGAGAGGGAGGAAATTAAAGGTGGAGGATGGATAAAGAGAGTGTGGGGAGATTATAAAAAAAATTGAATAGCCACCAATTGTTCAATATTATGGGCATGACGGTTGTGAAGGGCCATATCTAAAATAAAATCAGGACACTTAAACACTTCACTTTCATGAGCAGACTATTTGCATTGAGTGGGTTTGGATGGAACCTACGTTCAAACAATGTTAATGATGAACCCGATGTTTGGTTGACATACACTGCGGTGAGAAATTTATATGAAATAATTAATCATCTCAAACAATTATTATATTCGCTAAATTTCATATCTTCAGGCCTTCACTATCACTACGGTAATCTCATGCAGAAAAATAGTGGGCCAAGAAATACAAGAAGAACAAAGTACGTGATTGAGAGAGCCTTCGCTTCATCTATAATGACAGTGTCTCCGACGGAGGGACAGCTTACATGTGGGCAACCCAGTTCCTGATTATGCAGGCCAGATGCAAGCTTCTCCCAACCCCCTGGATATGAGGGATTACCTTCCAGAATGGGATGATCTTTTTGGAGGCCAACCCACACGAGAGCCTGCCTCACCCTTCACAGCTGAGAGTACAACTTCGGCGTACAATGGATCATTAAGTGAAAGAATGAATGGGAATGCATCTTCCACCTCTTGTAGGAAGAAGCAAACTGTGAATGAATCCAGATGACTTCAAGACTACCCTTAAGGAGTTCATCTACTAGCCGTCATCTTTGAGCATACATGAACAGTTCTATGCAGTATTACGAATGATGAGGGTGGAGAACAAGATTGACAATGCACTCCATCATGGTTCAAAAATTTGGGCAAATTTCGGCCGATAATTTTGAATTATCGGCCGAATCATATCGATTTCGGTCCACGCCGAAACAAATATTTGACCCGAAATTTTGCTCAAATAATGTATGGAAGGATAATTTTTGGCCGAAATTCAAATTTTCGGTTTCAGTCTTGCCCAAAATTTGATCCTTGCTCTAAATGGCATCAAATTTTCGGTTCCAAAATGAAAGGTAGTTCGTGATTCCATCTTGACAGGTGCATTGTACATCGACTAAGCCCTAAATAGAGCTCCGATGGTATCATACGAGCTCTTGCATATGCAACACCTACGCTTCGCTGACTATATTTCATACTAGGGGGAGAGAGTTACTGTGGGATCTCAAGAACCTACAGTTGGGGAACAGCTTGATATAAGCCTTTTCACCATATCTCATAATGAATCAAATCAAAGTATTCAAGACCAATTCCAATACTCAGGCGAAACAATCAATCAGTACTTCAATCTCGGTGAGATGCCCACTTGCAACTCCATGACACATATGGTACAGCCATATATATACTAGAAAAATCCAAACTATAGTACTATATACTTCGATTTTTTTCCCCAATATATAACTTCGTACTTGTCTTTTGATCCTTTTTGTTCTTTTAATTCTTTAATGCCTAAAACACCAAATAACCTTTTGAATCTACTCAATGAATCTCTCAAATAACCAATCCCTCTCATTTTAAGGTCAACAAGCTATGGTCGCACACCCATTTACAACAACATGGTTCCTCCATATCGGAATTATGGGCATGGATGTTTGATATTTTTAACCAACTGGTTGACTTGGATAGTTTATCTATGTTCCCTCAATCAGTGGCGCATAAGACAGCTTAGATCCACGTCAACTATATTATGTGAGAATGGTTGAGTGTTAGTAATGATTTATACTTAGTCTACGGAACTTTGTGCATAGAGAAATGTCCATATGAGTAATACAATGGAAAAAAATTTATGATTTGAAAAAACCTTCGCATTCCTTAGCTTGTGTATATGTTTTACTCATTTTTAGTATGTTGTGATCAATGACATGTTTGGGCCTTCGCACAGTTTGGTTAATACCCCATTTAATGGAACAGAAAAAATTTTAAGGCGTATGCATGATCGAACCCCCACAAAGTTTCAACCCATTCCGCACCATATGCTGTACGATTAGACTCCGAACCGTGGCATGAATGGCAGGAATGATAAATTATAATTCTATATTAAATATTAATTAGAAAAATCAAAAGTGGTAGAATAATTTAAGATCACATTAATTTTATAAAAATTCTCGTCTCAATCCGCCTCCTAGAAATGGACGGCAGAGATTATTTTGCAGATTATACGGATAACGAAATTTTATGGGTTTTGTAGCCAAACGCCTACAAAATATAAATTTACAACCATTGGATTCCCCTGAATCTTCTCCCTTTTAAAACAAAATCCATGGGTTTTGTCAAACAAGCCCTTCCACTAAATGAATTTTTTTACCGATAATAAAATAAAAAT